>OZ059855.1:4877636-5477636 GCA_964057195.1 Orthosia cruda | reverse complement strand
GTCGAAACATCATCAAGAACTTCAGGGACTGGAAGATTTACAGACCTAGATCCCTGCTCATGAATGAACAAAGTAAAAACCTACGTAACAGTAATTCAATGAAAAAAGCCAAGTTCTCTACTCACCAATATTGGCAAGTTTATCTTGCGATTTGATCGTGTGAATCTTCGAGAAAGAATCAGTTCGTATGCGTCCGCGCACTCGCGAAATCATACCCATTTTGAACGGTATTAACTAGTTAAATATTCAAACAAACACTGATTTTCGTTTAACACCACTAATGTTTTCTAAATAACGTCTTTTAAAACGTTTATTTTGAACGTGGAATTATTTGTATTTGGCTTGCTTCTGTATTCTTCGAAGTGTGTTACTTGAATGCGCATTTAGCAAGCGGACGCCGGACATTGGGCAGGCGAAGCTCACACAGACGGTTCTCTACTCTGAAACACACCGACTCTGAAACCTGAAAACATAACAACACATACATTGCTGTCTAAACCCACTCAAACAAATTTTCCCGTAGTACAAAACCAGTAGTGGTATTAAAAATACACGTTCGCAACGATGCCAATTTCATCTGCGCCCACGTTACACTGCAATGACGTTTATTTTTAATTTTAATTCTATGTCAGTGACTCGTGAATCGGAAATTATTATGTTTTGATTTCTATATCTGCCATGTTTTATGGGAAATGTGAGCACAAAGAAGTATTTACGCAGTCGTATGGAGTTTTGACCCCTCAAGTGTTTACGAAACCTACGTCATAATCTCTAGAAGGATATTTTAAGTTTTACACGGCATCCTTATATATGAAATATAAAGTATATAACAAGTAAAATTTCAAAATTTTATAATCCCCCGACACATTTTTATTTCATGCTACATAATTTACCTAGTACATAGTAGATACGCTTCGATCCGCAATCTAATGAACACGTAATTATGACACGATATCTTGCGAAAACACCCCGATTCAAACAGTAAAACGCCCGTAACTTTTGAACGGCTGAATCGATTTTATTCAATCATAGCTAAGAACACTCTCGACAAAATCACCTATCAAACAAAAAAAAACCTAAATCAATATCGGTTCTTCGGTTTAGGAGCTATGAAGCCACAGACAGACACATAGATACACAGCAACACACGTCAAACTTTAAATAACACTCCTCTTTTTCCGGCGGGGGTTAAAAACGTAATCGTCTACATTGGATGCTAGATCAGTCTCATGTTTAAGGGCTTATAAAAAAAAACAATATAGATCAAGAAATGGGATGACTTATCAGCAGATAAAGGGGTCATTTACCCTACTTTGCTTCGAACTGTAATACCAGGGGCACCCAAAATTGGAATATCAGATCTGCCAACGATAATAAACTCAACTTCAAAGACTTCCTTTCAACCTTGCAAGCTTCCTAACAAAATACAAATTCGGCAGTCTCTGGCGACATCCTTCTCAGAAACACTCGAGCTCGTCCGAAGTACAGACTTCGTCTCATTCCTTTAGTCAGACAGATCAGCTGTGAAAATTATCACATGTCTTCTAAAGCAATTAGTGTCGCTAGACCGTATGATAAGAGTTGCCTACTCAGATAAAAATAGACCGTCTGAATACGTGCCGGTTGCCACGATGTTTATTTACATCATTCAACGGAAACACATGACTCCCCCATTATTTTAAAACCTAGATTGAAAGTCGTGGGCGGAATGTAGACTGATGCATTTTTGTTAGGGTTCCGTACCCAAAGGGTTAAAACGGGTGCCTATTACTAAGACTCCGAGGTCTGTCTGTCACCAGGCTGTATCTCATGAACCGTGATAGCTAGACAGTTGAAATTTTCACAGATGACGTATTTCTGTTGCCGCTATAACATCAAATACTAAAAACAGAATAAAATAAATATTTAAGTGGGGCTCCCAAACAACAAACGTGATTTATTTGCCGTTTTTTGCGATAATGGTACGGAACCCATCGTGCGCGAGTCTGACTCGCACTTGGCCGGTTTTTTTTTCAGAGTTTAATATGAGCTCGTAGCTCCGTAGCTACGTTGTCCGTACAAGCAACGCTAGTCGAGGTCGTTCCGTGGAAGGGTGACACGCAACCTAATTGCGTAACTGAATTCATGGTAAAGCGCAAAGAGTTTGAACAATCGTGATTGCACATAGACGGAAATCTCGCATGTGATTGGTCAATTGTTCATACTCTTTGCGCTTTGCCATGCCGAATGACATACGCAATTAGGCTGCAGATACCTCCGTTTCATATAAGATTTTCGATAAGATTCCTCCGTGCCTCGGAAACATCCTAAAACCGTTCCATACAGTTAGAAAGGTATGCATCTAAACAACTACTAACAACATATTTTATAATCCTACCTAACATCTTTTGAATATCAACCATTTATTTGCTAGTTAAATAATTATTTAAACTCGTTTAAGTAATAAACTATGAGACTTTATATATATGAATATCTGTACTTTTCTTCTGGACACATGTTGTCGTATTTGTGTTTTATTAATTATTTTTTATTTATAAATGGCACATACTTGCGCCGTTGGGCGCCGTCGTCAATTGTCCATATAAGCGGCGCGCCGCCGCTTACGTACATTGTGCCATAAGGCTTCATTGGCATTGGTTCGGCGTCACTCAGTCGACACCGGCTGTCGGTGAAATGCAAGTTTTTAATCACGCTCATTTGCGTTAACGTTAATATCAATTTGTATTGAAACTTGATAAGCGCCGCTGCCGTCTGGTGGCAGTAAGGAGTACCTAACCTCTTTTTTTGTACGAAAATTGACAAGAGATCTTCAGTTATCACGATCGAGTACGTCAAAAAACTTAGAATAAGCACACAATGCTGCGGCCCTGTCTCGCACGCGAGTCCCAGCATTATGCTGAGCGATGACCGTTGTGCGTGGTTGTGACGCATACTTTGTATTTGTAGTTTTTTATGGTATGCGTCGTGCCTTAATATATAAACGTACTTTTTTCTTTCAACTCAAATATAGTTGCGTATAAGTTAGCCAGATTGACATACTAACGCAGATTTCTAGAAAATTATAAAGTTTTAATTAATAGGCACCTAATATATACCAGCCAGGTGACATGCAGTGCATTCTGCAAGGTATACATTGTCTTCTGAAAGGAAGAATGAATTATTATTGGACAACGATCACAAGGCTTGCTGACTGCTCAATTGCAGACAGTGATCAGCAGTTGTTAGTTTACTTTTACCAGATCAACAGAAGAGAAAGCGTGGACGAGATTTTTTGCTGAGCTCAGAAAACATTCTATCTATTCTATTTTGGCTGGAGTATCGACTGGAGGATTTGGGGACTTGAGAAAATGACCCGTCTTCCTCCGACTGAGTATTGTGGTCTACAATATTATCTATACTTCTTATAATATGATAGCTTGATCTCTGCGACATCTGTCAATATCAATACAGCTGTAGTATTATATTATAGAATATAATATTAGAATCAAGGTGGGCACCATCGGTGCATGGGTAGATAACTGCCCAGAGAAAAAGGCCTTTTGCAAAAAGGTATGGTGGACTCCTGAACTAGCTAAAATACGTCAGGAAACACGACAGGCCTTTAATGATGCAAAAGCCAGGAAAGATTTCTCTGGCTATCATAGCATGCTGACGAGGTATAAGACGGCGGTACGCAAGGCCAAAAGAACTAGCTGGCGGCAGCATTGCACCTCCATCGAAGCTCTGCCAAATGGAATGAGGTTGTGCAAAGCAATGTCCATGACTAAGACAAACCCACTATCATCTGTAAAGGATGAGAATGGGTATCTAACGGAAACTGGACAGGACACTCTGGGCGTGATGTTTAGAACTCACTTCCCGGAATGTATACTGCGCGACAGCGATGAAGAGGAACCAGTTACAAGGGACGAGCTCACAAGGCACACGTCCAAAAATAACTGGCTCACGGCAAAGAAAGTGGTAGATGAAAATAAACTGAAGCTTGCCATAGCGGGCTTCCAGCCTCTCAAATCCCCTGGTCCGGATGGCATCTACCCAATACTATTGCAAGAAGGGGCATCTGTTTTGATACCTCATTTGAGTAAGCTCTTCAGAGCCTGCATAGCCTTTGGGTACGTACCCAAGGCACAGAGGGAGGTCAAAGTCACCTTTATACCGAAGGGGGGTAGACTGACTTACGAAGAAGCTAAAGCTTACAGGCCAATTAGTCTATCATCCTTTATCTTAAAAGCTCTGGAGAAACTGGTAGACAGGTACCTAAGAGAGGGACCACTTGAAATCTTCCCTCTACATAAACTACAGTGCGCCTACAGCCCTGGCAAATCTACAGAAACGGCATTGCACTATGTTGCGAGTCGAGACGAGGCTGCGCTAGAGGGACAAGAGATCTGTGTCGGGGCTTTCCTCTAAGAAGGCTCCCCTTCGACAAGACAACATTTGAGTCCATACGCATCGCTGCAAAGGAACATGGCATCAATGATACCACGTGCAACTGGATTGACTATATGCTGAGAAGCAGAATAGTCATATCGGAACTGATGGGAGACAGACCTAGTGCAAAAACAACAAGAGGTTGTCCGCAGGGTGGAGTGCTGTCACCATTATTGTGGTGCTTGGTAGTAGACTCGCTACTTACCAAGCTCAATACTAGACCATTCTACACAGTAGGCTATGCAGATGACATAGCTATAATGGTTAATGGTAAATTCCCGAACATAGTCTCTGGATTATTACAACAGGCATTGAGGATGACAGAGGAATTGTGTACAAAGAACCACCTCTCTATCAACCCTGTGCACGACGTATTGACATATTGTATTTTGTTTTATTTTATTTTGTTAACATTGTTATTTTATCTTAGTTTTTAATTGAAATACCATTTTTTTTTTTGTTTTATTTCACTTTTATCTAAACTTTAATTGAAATTAATATTTTTATAATTGTTATTCTGTAGTATCATTTAAAGCTTCCATTGTAATTTATCAGTTACATTAATTAATTTATAATAAGCTAGGTATTAATTTGTCTAATATATTGCTGTGCCCGACAGGGTCCATGTGAACTATACTACTGTTATAAGATCTTTGTTATACACATGTAATAGGCAATAAAGAATTGAATTGAATTGAACCCAAGCAAATCAGTCATTGTTCCATTCACGAGGAAGAGACAACTAGGAAAACTAGGAGAGCTCTCCCTCAATGGAATAAAGCTGCCCTGGTCTACCGAAGTTAAATATCTGGGTTTAACGCTTGATAGAGAACTCAGGTGGAAAACTCATGTGGAAAATATTACGACGAAAGCCCTACGAGTGTTCGGCATGTGTCGTTCCACCTACGGTAAAACTTGGGGGTTAAAGCCCAAAGTGATACGATGGCTGTACCGGACAATGATAATACCTATTATCACATACGCCAGCATAGTGTGGTGGCCCAGAACAAAGCTTGCCTCGTGCAAAGCGCCACTCACCAGATTACAAAGAACAGTGTGTCTAGGTATCACGGGTGCTTTCAGGACAACACCTACGGCAGCGATTGAGAGATACCTCAATATCCCTCCTCTGCATATGATGGTTGAATTCGAGGCAAGGAAGACATTACATCGACTTGCTGTGGCTGGACTATGGGATGCCTCTAAGCCAAGGACCAACCATACAAAGTTTGACGGGAATGAAGGCCTGGATCGGGTAACAAGCATGCTATCCGATAAAATGCAAACTATGTTTTTGTTTGAAAGGTCTTCCAAGGTCCAAATCCCTACAATAGAGGTCTGGACGAAGGGAATCGATCCACCAGAACAAGACAGTCTGGTGTGGTACACTGATGGATCCAAAATGGAATCAGGTACAGGGGCGGGAATATACGCAAAAGGTTACAAATGTAGCAAAAGCCTAGGGAAGATGGCAACTGTATTCCAAGCAGAAACTTATGCCATAGTAACCTGTGCTCAAGAGAATATATATAGAGGAACCAGAGGTAAATCCATATATATTCTTAGTGACAGTCAGGCTGCAATCAAAGCCATGGCATCCTACAAATCCGGACTTATTCTGGATGCTGTCCAAACCCTAAACAGGCTTGGGAAGCACAACAGAGTAAGACTGATGTGGGTCCCTGGGCACAAAGGAATCCATGGTAACGAAATGGCAGATGAACTGGCAAGAGAGGGCTCAGCAAATGATTTTGTGGGTCCAGAACCATGTGTAGGCATCTCGACGTGCGAACTCATTGGCTATCTAGCACCGGTCTACAACACTCCAAGAAATTCCAAAGCTCTACGTTCAAAGCCCGGGTATGCATTTGGAACATGAGCAGGGGGCAAATCCGCTATCTGCTTGGGGCCTTTACTGGGCACTTTGGAACCAACGACATGCTCATGAAGATGGGTCTAACCGCGACACCTATGTGCAGGTTGTGTGGGGAACATACGGAACGCATGGAGCACCTTCTTTACACATACGATGCACTGGCTGGTAAGCGAATGAGTCTCTTAGGGGCTCGATATCCAAGACCAGAAGGCTATAGGCTCATATCTCCCAGTCTCGTTGTAAAATTCATGAAAAGAGTTTTCAACGAGATTGGGGAGGAGTAAGGTATCTAGGGGACCACAATAGATCCCAATGGATCGAAGTGTCCGAGTAGTTTCTCGGCCCCTCCACAAGATAAGAGAAGAAGATTATATTATCTGTGAATATAGTTTTTTTTTTTATATATTTGTTCCTAACGGAACAGGCTAAGGTCTGAGACCATGCTGCCTACTCATCAGTTAGTATTTGTATTCTTTAGTATGCAATAGAATGCGGATGCAACACATTCTAATGTTTCTTGGAGCATTTGGCAGCAAATTGCATCGAGTCAGTCTTCCCAGTAAGTTTGCAGAGGTAGTCAATACTACAATAAAATACTCCGCTCCACTATCCCGAGATCGTTCGTTCGATTCTGTCAACGTTTTTACATATTGTCTAGTTGCATAGACAGTTGAGACACAAAACTACACCAATTTTATATCACAATATTTACTATAAATCAATTTGCTAATAATATTAACAGCCGCTGAACTGCACTCGAAAAAATCCCGCCAAAAACTCTTGTGAATATAGTAACAATAGCGCTTGACAGGCTAACAATGGCGTATACGTCAGTTTGACATATGTCGCAGATATCAAGCCATCTTTTACGAAGTATAGGTAGTTAAATCTTCTACATTCCTACATTACATTCCGTCGCATGCGTCATTATTCATTCATGCCACCTCGTTGAGTTTTGTAAAAATAACCAATGACTTTTCTCATAAAAGCCATGATTAATTTATTTGTAAGTTAATATAAATGTTTACGAATCATGTGCCCGTCGTTGGTAGAATTTCACTAACTCATTTTGTATTTTTGGAATATTTCTCATGGAATACTATGAAACTGTTGGAATGGAGTCACGGGTTCGATTTACACCCAGATCAAAAGCTTTGAATATATTGACGACTAGCTTCTACCCGCGGCTTCACCCGCGTGAAGAGAGTTTTATAATCCCAAGGGAAAACAAACTATCCTATGCCCTTCCCAGGGTCTCAGACTATCTCCATGCCAAATTTCATCTAAATCGGTTCTGTAGATCCAGAGATTACCCGCTACAACCTCACAAACCTCTTTATAATATTAGTATAGATAGTATAGATTAGCTGCCGCCCGCGGCTCCGCCCGCTTGGTATCAGTATTTCGCCAAATATCTATATAAATTATAGGCTATGTTTTATTCTGATGTTGTATTATAGCTATATTTCTGTAAAGTTTCATCAAAATCCGCCCAGTAGTTTTCGCGTGAAAGAGTAACAATCATCCACCCATCCTCACAAACTTTCACGGTTATAAATAATAGTAGTGGGGTAGGTACTCGTATGTGGAACTCTAGATGAGGAACTATAAATATCCACAACCATTTACGGTTTAGTGTTACAAATTTAAATGTTTTCAATAAAAAAATAAACTTTTTTTATACAATCTCTTTAGCTGTCTGTGCGTTCTTGTCATTCAAAACAAACGTGGCTCATTCGATTTCCCGTAGCTGTTTTAAAATTCAGTTGCAACCAATGATATTCAAATAAACAGATACGTTATACACTCACAAAACAATTGAAAAAAGTGTGCCGCGAATCAGCGGCAGCACACTTTTCATTCATCTGACATTTCACTACAAGTCGAAAGGGATGGCTTGATAAAACCAACAAGAAAAAAAGAGACAGCTAGTGTTTGTCACTTGCGTGTGAATGTAAACAAACATTATTCTGAACACCAATTTTGTTATCTTTTTCTAACCTCCAAATATCAGAATATAAGAAAAAAAAAAAATTGTAAATTGAGGCGTATTGCGTACTTACATATGGTATAAGATCCCTTCTGTTTTATGTACTTTTGTATCGTAATTGGTAAAATTTATAAATACACACGATGGCATTTTTTTTATTTTGTTTTTGTTTCAACAACGTCTATCGCTCTTCGCAATGCGTGACATAAACTAAAGGTCACAATTGTGACCTATTCGAGTCTTCAAAATGCGCGCGCTCATAACGTATCTGTTTATTTGAATATCATTGGTTGCAACATTTGACTCACACACAAGAAACTACAAATAATATCTAACAAGGGAAGAACTAAAAGTTTATAGTAAACATACCATGCATGTATGTGTTCATGAATTCCGTGATAATTAACACCATAATCACCTATTTATTTTTAAGCGAATGATAATGACTACTCTCTAGTGTTAAGTACTAAAATTCAATAAATATAATGATCTCAAGAGGTTATTAATTAATTGCAACTCCAATTACCGGCTACATTACTTAATTGTCATCCCTTTAGAACCTTTAAAAATGGGGTAGCAATACTAATTTCTTCATTTAGAGTTGAGTCTTGATACTGGAGAAGAGCAGACACTCCTTGAATATACCGATTCAACTGCATCCGACGGACCTCTGGAAGCCGACCAGACCCGATAATCTTGGTAAGCCATTCTTTTACCCATAGGCTTTGGGTTAGCCCCTTCGTGACGACCATGGGATGCGGCTTAGACCTATCGCGCATCATATTGTTTTTACCTACAAAAAAATAGCAAACAATTTTTTGACAAGTTTTACAATAAATCGCCTACCTGACACACCATCCTTAAGAATATTGTGTTTGGTGGTTTACTAGCCCTTCACACGAATTACCCTATGTGGTTTAAATACTGCTCACATTATATTCGAACTCATTTTGTTCCAGAACTCTTCAATATGCATTCCATCGTATTCCTGATGCTCGTCGTAGTCAGCTCCTGCCTGGCGCACTACAGGGGTTCCTACGAATCACGAAACTACATCACCAGAGAAGAACCTGTTGAAGTTGACGAGTAAGTCTTATTACAAATAACCATAAAACTCCCCTTGATGTACCCAAGTGTGCATCACCGTCGACCACACCATCGCATACCCTCAGGCGAGATAGAGATCAAACGTGAACCTGTCGTAAAATAAAAATGAAAAACCGGCCAAGTGCGAGTCGCACTCGCGCACGAATGGTTCCGTACTTGGAAAATTGCGGTTTATATGACGTATTAAAAAAAACTACTTACTAGATTGTTCAAACCAATTTTCGGTGGCAGTTTACATGGTAATGTACAACATATGATTTTTTAGTTTTAACATACATTAGGACATACATTTTACCACTTTGGAAGTATCTCTCGAGCAAACTATTTTAGTTTAGAAAAAAATTATATTAGAAACCTCAATATCATTTTTGAAGACCTATCCATAGATAACCCACACGGGTTTGATGAAAAAAAAAGTTGAGTTTCAGTTCTAAGTATGGGGATCCCACAAAATTTATTGTTTTCTATCTACTTACCAAGTTTCAACAGCATAGTTCTTATAGTTTCGGAAAAAAGTGGCTGTGACATACGGACGAACAGACCGACATACATGACGAATCCAGGGTTCCGTTTTTTACCATTTGGCTACGGAACCCTAAAAAGTAGGTAAGTGGAACGGTAAATAGGTACCAATAACAGCAGCTACTTCAAATGGACAAAAATATATCATCTGCTGCTGTTTTGCGAATATTTTGTGTTGATGGACAGTAAAAATTGTTCAGTAAAGATCTCGCTCGCTCTTGCAGCAGCCGGATATCACCTGCCAGAGGTTCCAGGTGCTTATTCTGTATACTTACTGTGTTTGTCTTTTTTCTGACAAGCCAATGATTTTTCTAAATACGCTATGGCATTGAATATGGCGATAACGTTTCGAGCAGCGAGAAAGATGTCGTGACCTCGATTTCCACTCGTGCTACCTTTAACGTGAACCATATCTAGAGCTCCTAGTTGTAGAGGTTCATATGACTGCATCATATTCTCATAGTAGCCATACATTAGCTACTCGTAACACGAGTACCATGAGTGATACACAATTTAAACGTGATACGAAGTCTAAACTGATAATGCATTTGGCGTCATTAACATACCTTATACCTAAGTATTATACCTAAACACCACCCGATAACAGAATAAAATTACAAAAACTCCCGTGTAAGAAAATTTTAATTTCTTGCCAGACCAAAAAATAATTATGCGATTGATAGCACGCTATGACACGTGTAGCACATGATGTCAACATCCGGAAAATCTTTTTTTCCAATCAGTGTTAATCATAGACAAACTCATTATTTCTCAGAATCTTCTAAGCTCCATTCAATTTACCAGCTCATGTTTTCTCAATCATGTACAGATTACTCGTCGAATGCCCGGTGTGCGAGCAATCAGACCACTGGATGGCTAGCAACGTTGAGGAATGCCCAATCAGGAAAGGCAACAAGACCTACAAGATCTGCAAATTCGGCACCTACAACAACGAAGTTTGCGGAAAACGCCTTGACTGCTACAGGGTACGTCTACATGGCAATATCAACTACCTACATAACTGATAATATATTTTCTAGATATTTTGCACAGATTCACTTCCGTGAAGTCCCGTGGCGAATCCTACAGGGATAAATATTATGATGTTTTAAATATTGAAGCTTCTGACTTTACGTTTGTTTGTGACTAAGATAATATTTGGGTACCTCAACTCAATCCTAAGAAATATTGTTTTATTGTAGCGCCATCATGCCGCCAATCAAGGTTGTGGGACTTTAATACCCCGATCCGTGTACCTCTACAATACCTGCTCACTCATACCTGGTACCTATACTTCGTATAAGATAGCTTGATCTCTGTGACAGCTGTCAGTATCAATACAGTAACAATAGCGCAGAGAGCTTGATAGGATAACCATTGAGCTAGGAAAAACATGGAGGCGCCCTATTATTCTATACATACATTAGCTTATATAAATATGAGTGAAATACGATACAGAATATGAAACATCATTTTGTCTCATTTCTTCTAATGTAGTAATCGTATTTGACAAAAGAGACAACAATATTTCAGTTGTTGCTCATTATGGCAACATTTTGTTATGACGTAGTGATAGCTGTCAGTACGTGCCATATTCGCCATAAAATTGCCGAAATTTGTGATTGTGTTCGTGGTAGTCCTGCTGTCAAATGGTTGTTTAATTTTTGTATTATTAATGTGTGTGTGTTCCGTGATTAACACAACCATAGCATCGGCAGCCATTTTAAGTGCCATTTTAAGGTTTAGGTAGGCACGTTTTTTTTTGTAGGTATTTCGAATCCATGCTATCTAATAGGTCTATGGGTTAACAATAAAGTATAAGTCAGTTTGACATATTTCGCAGATATCAAGCTATCTTATAAGAAGTATAATATAGATACTGGTTGAGAAAGTCTTTTTCCTCTTCATATAAATAAATTAAATCTTCTACCACCAGGGCCCCTTCGAACAGTGCACTGAGAAACGTGAATTCGACATGTACGGCAAGAAGTGCGCCCCCGGCTACTACTGCAACAAACTGGCTGGTGTTTGCACCGGACCCGAAGCTGAAGCCCGGCTGGACAGCATCAGGCAGTGGCAGCTCATCCCCTTCACCGGCCGCCGAAGCGAACTCAAAATACAGCCGGAAGACTACAAATTCTCCTTCGAAGGACTCCGCAATTAATTATTTACACCACAACTCGATTGTTTCCAAATATGTATTCGACCTTCATGATCTCATTTGCTAGTCATTATTAAGACTTATTTTATAATACATTCCTGATAGTGATCTCAATTTTATTATTATAATATTTTTGTACGAACGATTCTGATAATACAATATAAGTAAAAGCATATAATATGACGTTTTATTTAAACCCAAAGGCTCAACCTATTAATTATAACTAGGTAGAAAGCAAGATTTCAACATGGTACTTAGTATTCCCTGACATTTCCTATTTTATGTTTATTGCATAAAACTAAGGGAAATATTCAGAAGAGCTACAAAGAACTAGACTCCACCCGAGCCCCTTTAACGAAATACTCGATTGTGCGAATCTTTGAGCTCAATCAAATTACGAAAGCGTATGACGTAATGGTTTTCAATCCAGTTTGTATAGCTTTAAAAGTTTAATCTAAAAAAAACTAAGTAAAAATAACTGTCTCTGTAAGAAATCTGCCAATGCACACGACTCGATTTATTAATTATACTTAAAAATCACCGGCAGAAATCTATATTCTTACCAGACTAAATAATATTTCTTACCCGAGATGACCTCATGTCTTTTAGCACACGTTTTCAATCTTTTTAAATCATATAAATATCATCATAAAATTTAGATATATTGTTTATAAACATAATATTGCCATGCTATTGAGATACTAACCCAGCCCCGGGTTGAGCGATGTTTAATAACCAAAAATGATACGCTAATACGAGTAAATCTGTTGCAGTCGCGAAACGGGCAACTGACAAGCAATATTTAGTATCTGTGAGCACGATTTTGAGGGTTTTAAGGGGGGGTGGGGGTGGGTTTAGGGGTTTAGGGAGTACCTCCCTTTCCCCCCTAAACCTAGCAATTATGTAGTTTTCACAATAATTAAGTTTTGAGGTTATGTACACAAAATCAACGCAATAAACAGAGTTTAACGTGCTCTTGCATGCTTCTGCATCAACTACGGCGCTGCGGGAATAGCGGGAAGTGCAACCCCTTCACCTTTACGTAACAAAGGATAGGCACCCATGCTTTGTTACAGCGGGCGGGGATTGCTCTCTCTGCCCGCCACTGGTTTTTTAAGGGGTAGCAGCCAAAAGGCTACGTGAAGTCGGGGTGCCACGATTTAGTTTTGGAACAGAGTCGACCTATTTTAACCATGAAATGGGGGAATATCCACGGAAAACACCAAAAGCACATTCACGTAACTACCAGTGTTTCTTTCAAGCAAAGTTCTCCGGGGGGGCGGTTAAGAGATCTGGGGGGGCGGAGTAAATAAAGGTAACAAAATAATATTTAAAATCAATTCCAATTATTATTAATATTTTAATGAATAAAAGATGATATAAGCTGAACCAAAATTGTCAAAGTAACATTGTAAAAAGCCACGAAGAATAATAATCTTTTTGGCTATTATTTAATATTCTTTCTTCGTGGCTATTTTCTTACGTACACTTAACTATAAGGACACAGCTATAATTTTCATTCTACAAATTTCGCGAAATTACTATCTATAAACAGCTGTTTAGAGTGGGAGCCTTGTGGGATAGCGTTAGAGGAAAAGGGATGGCGATATTCTCGAAAGTGTGTTGTTCTTTCTAGGCGCTATTCTGGTTTCTGATTGGCTACTTTAATATGTCATGCACTACTCAATTCCTGATTGACTGATTGAGTGCCACTTCACGTCAATAAAGGGTTTCCAGCTCTAAAATGATACAAAGTTTAAATAATTTGCCTAATTGTACGGATATTCGTAGCGAATATACGTAAATCTACTGTAGACGCGTGAAAGTGATCGAGCGGCAACCTATTTGTATTGATTAAGTTATAAAAGCCCCGGGGGGGGCAGTAAAGCGTAGGAGGATAGGGGATAGGGATAGGGGATAGGGGGCAGTAAAGGAGTAGTACCTGAAAGAAACACTGGTAACTACTATACTTCCTATAAGATAGCTTGATCTCTGCGACAGCTGTCAGTATCAATACAGTAACAATAGCAATTGACAGGCTAACAATATCGTAACATTAACGTATACGTCAGTTTGACATATGTCGCAGAGATCAAGCTATCCTACATGAAGTATAGAGGAACGGAATTAATGAAATATCTTATGAGGTCCCGACCCACAAAGTGGCGGCAAACGTTCCATTACATGATCGTAAAAAAAACCTATTATATTTTTTGTTATTTTTCTAATATAATAATGAAATTATAAAAAAAAAACAATAAATAATTATAAAACAAAAATAAATAATTAAAAAACAACGAAATAAAAAATAAACACCAACATGTATAGTTGTCGGTGCGTTACTTGGCAAGCACCGTTCCGAGCGCGCGATTTTTTGGTCATTTGACACAAGGATCGACTGGCCTATAGCATCGCATCCACGTTCCGTTCGCTCTATATGGTGGTTGGTCAGTACGCGTACTATGCGCGAACTTACTCCCCCTACGTCAAAACCTTGCCAAGTTACGTGCCGATAACTATAAACGCATAATAAAGTTCCATTGCACGTAACTTTAAACACAAACAAAAAAACAAACTGCCCGTCTGCTAGGGTTATGGGAGGTTTTACTTAAAAGGGAAAACCAATCCCAAAGAATTAAAACCTCTACCACCTCAAAAATCGTGCTACCGGATACTAAAGCCAACCCCAACTGACTGTTGAATAAATTAACACAACCCACATTCATATTCCGATGCCTAAGTCATCCTACACTTGCGTGATCGCGTGCGAATGTGTGTGACCGGCATTACAAAAAAGTTAAAAAAAAATAGTTGAAATATATATTTAAGGTGGAAACAGATTATTGAAACCCCACGCGACCCCACGCCACCCGACGTGTCGACACCCGATGCGCACCGTGCACATATACAACACCCCACAACACGTTCGCTAATGTCATAGCCAGTATTGCCAGATCTCGTTTTTGTTTTATCCCAAGTCTGATCTCAATGTACCCTATACTCCATTTGCGATAACATTAGACGTTTAAATTAGCCCATTTACAGCTCATTCAACCGATTTTAACTTCTATTGCGTTTGTGATACGACAAATGATAGCTGCAGTAAACAGATGGTTTTGGTAACAGGTTTATGCTTTTTATGTCATCCTTATGTTTACAGGATAGAACCCAAAATCGGTTGAACGGACTGTAAAAAGATTTGGAAACATGTCTTAATTTTAAGTTTACATTTTTTTATATTTTATTACTTTTTTTTATCAATTTGCTTTCCCTCTCCGTTATATATATATTTGATACATTTCATGCAAGATTATACATAAGACGAGACATTATAATCTATAATATAATTACAGACCAGTTTTACTATAACAGTAATAGAAACCATAAAAAAAATCTAATAATTCAAACTAACCTTTTTTGGGATTTGTACGATACCAAGTACTTGACTTCTTCATTGAAACTATGATAGGCGTATCGAAAAAGAAGTTTTAAGAAATTGCGGGTTCAAGGGAAATATTTAAACTTAACTTATCATTGCAAATTTTACTCAAGTAAGTTACTAATTTCTATTATAGCATAAACATAAAAAATACCCTCATCGATTTTGTACCCTAAAAATGACCGTGCTGATGAAACTTTACTCTAAATTAGGGTAAATTACCCTTTGGTGGCACCACTCGACTGACTGACCCGTGGGATCGGGTGTTAACTAGAGATACACTGTGTCGAAACGTCGGGTGGCGTGTGTTCCCCCACTCCCGGCAACACGCTGATCCAAACCGACCGCGTGTTGACACGTGGGAAGGCGTGTGATCGCATGGCGTGTTGACTATGTGTCTCTGACCATACTAAATGTATGGGTTTGATTAGTACTTCAATGCGTCAGAAGGCATCGGGTGGCGTGGCGTCGGGTGGGGTTTCAATAATCTGTTTCCACCTTTATCAGTCGCCGCTTTGCCTGCCCGCCTCCGTATATAGTCTATGCCTCCCATATTATTATTTTACTCTTTGGTCTATGCTCAGTCAGTCCTCAAACACAGTCGGTTAAACTTTCGTTCGTTTCTCCATTATTTTCAATTTCACACTTTTGGTTATACTGTGAGAGCTGCATGTTGTGGTTGTGGCGCTCGGCTTGTGGCTTCAGGCTTGTGGCTTTTTTATAATTTGTGATAAAAGTGAACTTTAATCATTTTGGCAGTGCGAAGTCTTTATAGATTTAACTTCTCTTTGTAACGTTCAAGTGCGATTCGCAACGATGCCTAATGCCTGTGAATTTGTCGTTTCCAAAAGGAGCACTTGCAAAATAACTGGCTCCCAAGTGATAGATTGTATTGTGTGTGATGCCCGGGACGTGCAGCCGGAACATTTTGAAACAGAACATCATAAGAAGAACGTTTCTCTAAAAGAATTTTCATATCTTAAGTAAGTCTTTGTTTATCTATTTATTCCTTGTGTTATTGCTGAAAATATAAACACAGTTATGTGTTATTTAAACATAATTAATACATTACTCTGTTAGGGCGCAGCAATGAAATTATAGCTGACTAGCTTCTGCCCGCGGCTTCGCCCGCGTAAAAAGTGTCGTCCAATCATCCACATCGCAAAGGAATACAAACTAGCATATGTCCTTCCCAGGGTCTCAATCTATCTCCATGCCAAATTTCATCTAAATCAGTTCTGTAGATCCAGAGATTTTCCCCTACATCCTCACAAATTTTTGCCTCTTTATAATATTAGTTTAAACAATAATAATTTACTATAATTATCAGCTTTAATTACATAAGTAATTAAAATTTCATTAAAATATCATCAATTAAAGTAATATTACAAAATGATCACTAAATTGTAACTGTCAATAATTGTCAAGTATAATTTATATACTTTACATAGAACTATAGGTATTATAAAAATATTTCATTTAAATTGTAGCCACTTTGAGCAAGCATGGTGAGAAATGCTCACTATAGCTATTGAGCAAGCATGGTAATTAATGCTCACTATATTATTATATAAATATTAAATATTTCACTTAATTTGTAGCTGCTTTGAGCAAGCATGGTGATTTCACTCACTATAGTTATTGAGCAAGCTTGGTCATTAATGCGCACTATAGGTATTGAGCAAGTATGGTAAATAATACTCAATGTATTTATTATTTAAATAAATATTTCACTTATTCTGTAGCCGCAATGAGCAAGCATGGTGATTTTACTCACTATAGGTATTGAGCAAGTATGGTAATTAATGCTCACTGTATTTATTATTTAAATAAATATTTTACTTAATCTGTAGCTGCTTTGAGCAAGTATGGTGATTTTACTCACTATAGGTATTGAGCAAGTATGGTAATTATTGCTCTCTGTATTTATTATATAAATATCTGTAGCTCCTTTGAGCAAGCATGGTGATTTTACTCACTATAGGTATTGAGCAACTATGATAATTAATGTGCTTTATAGGTATTGATTGAGCAAGTATGGTAATTAATGCTCACTGTATTTATTATATAAATATTTGAAAAAGCATGGTGATTTTACTCACTATAGGTATTGAGCAAGTGTGGTCATTAATGTGCACTATAGATATTCAACAAGTATGGTACTTAATGCTCACTGTATTTATTATATAAATTTATTTCACTTAATCTGTAGCCGCTTTGAGCAAGCATGGTATTTAATGCTCACTACAATAGGCATTATAAAAATATTTTACTTAAACATTAAATGCCTTGAGTTAGCATGGTAATTAATGCTTGTGCCTTATCTGTATGAAAAGAGCCTTTTGTCTGCAGTGGGACAATAGGCTGGTATTTATTATTATTTAAAGCTCTTTAGGTACATTATTTGCCATATTTTAATAGCCTTAAATCATATTATGTGCTTTATTCTGTAGTCTTATCATCTATATATTCTTTAATACTGTAATAACATTTTTCTATGAGTAATGATTTAATATAATCTATACTAATGTTGTAAAAAGGTAAAGTTTGTGACGTTGTAAGGGGTAATCTTTGGAACAACTGCACCGATTTTGAAAATTCTTTCACCAGTAAAAAACTACTTTATTCCTGAGTGTCATAGGCTATAATATATTTTCAAAAAAAATAGATATCCTCATGAAAATTGCAATAATGTAACCCAAGCTAGTAAAATGTTGCCTATAAAATTCATTCTTTGGCGTGCGCTGATAAAACTATTGATGATAGATAAAAAATAGAAGGTGGGCAGGTAGGTAGGTAGGTAGCCAGTTGGCGGGAGCGAACCCCCGGGGGTCATCTAGTGTAACATAATGTGATAAGTTTTACATAATGTTTATTTATTTTGTTTTCAATTTATCAGTATGTTTTTGTAATCAGCTGTGGGTCCTTTCTACCAAACAATTTTCCTCTTTTTTTTATATGTTCGTTATAATTAAATAGAACTCGCTTAATATGATCTTAATATTACGATAGTTTCCTATAAAAAACAACATCTTATTTTTGCGATTCCAGAAAACATTTTCCGAATGCTAATAAAGGAGTTGCAGAGGTGTCCTGCACAGTTAAAACAAGCCTTGGTTCAGAAGTTGACAGTAAGAAGGATAAGATCGAAATTTCCGTAAGTACCTAATTCCATAAAATTTTGAAATCTAGCTTAATTTAAATATATCTTATTGTACACCTCAGATCAAATAAAAAGTCAAGATGAAATGTTGCAAACAACAGAGTGACGCCGGTTCAAACTATGCCTTGCCGTACAAATACACAATTACACGCAGTCACGTACAACGAAATTACGCCTTAGCTTGTCATTTGAGCTCTCAGATAAAATAATAAAGCTCAACTGACAAGGGTTAGTTTCGTTGTACTTGTGCGCGTGTAATTGTGTATTTATACGGCAAGGCGTAGTTTGAACCGGCTTCATTTTGTTGTTTGCAACGTTCCATCTTGAATTTTATTTGAGTTGTACACCAGAATATACATGACAAGATCTTTTTAATAATTACCACAGCACAGTAACTCATCCATTTTTTTGTGTAAAATGAATATGCTAATTGCTTAAATAATCCATGTTAGTTTGAAATCACTTCCGTGGAAAATCCAATAATCCAAACACTTGAGTAATACCAATGTAAAACAAAAACACATGCAAATATTAAAATTACTTACATTTGGTGTCACATTGCTTGATACATGCCTAGCATGGCCTCTGCGGGTTGGCATCGGCCCCTCGCACACCTTTCAAAGGACCGGGACCCTGGGGTCCCGAGATTGTCAAAGACAAAAAAATTACTTAACTTTTGCATGTGTTAATTATTTTTGCTTTAGGCAGACATAATCATTCTTTAAAACTCAAAATCCCTATTTACAGCTGGCTGGTGTAACATTATGTCACTGACAAAACTTATATCTTTGGCAGGTGAAACCCAATGAAAAAGTTGAATTTAAATTTACTATATCAAATGAGAGTGCAACTGATGATATCCGTTATATACACTTGAAATTGTTGCACAAACATTTCAGTTTTGACTTGGAGGATAATAAAACCAATTGTAAGGAACGCCGTTTGGCACCCCATAAGACAGGTAAAGTACTACATCCCTTAAAAACTCTTAAACTAACAATATGTATAAGGATTAAAGCATTGAATACTAACATGGGCATGGTCGCATTGCATTTATTAATTATTTCTTTTTAGGGTTCCGTACCCAAAGGGTAAAAACGGGACCCTATTACTAAAACTCCACAATACATCTGTCTGTCCGTCTATCACCAGGCTGTATCTCATGAACCGTGATAGCTAGACAGTTGAAATTTTCACAGATGATGCATTTATGTTGCCGCTATAACAATAACTACTAAAAGAGATTTTTTTGCTGTTTTTTGTGATAATGGTATGGAGCACTTCGTGCGAGAGTCTGACTCGTACTTGGCCAGTTTTTTGTTCATGACTTGTTCTGGTCTCATATCAATTATTCATTTTAAGATGTTCATTATAATTATAGTGCTAACATAGCTTTAGGTGATGGGTATATTTTTTGAGTTGTTATCAAAACAGTTTAAACGTTCGTTATTATATTATACTGCAGTACAAAAAACTGTTAAATCCTTTTCCTGCTATTCTTGTGGAGTCAACATAATTTGCAAAATGTTTCATTCTTTAGTGTAATTATTGGGATTGCATTATCAAATCAACCACAATGTAAAGCAACATTAACATTACAATGTTGCCATCTTCAACAGTCTCATTCAGACAGACAGATTGGTCTAGATTGAACTACTCGCTCTAGTTCGTGTCACTTTGTCTCGGGACCTCATAGGGCTAACATTAGTTTTTATAATAATTCAAGTATTATATTTCATTAATTATTGTGTACATTGTGGTTGATTGTTGGGTTAAATAATTATGTAAGAAATTATATTAGCCATTACATTTTTTTTTTTTTTTTTTATGGTTTTGTTTTTTTTTTTATAAAAACCGTAGGCTTAATATAATATTGAATTTGTGTTTTAGGTCAGAAACTAAGAGAGGAGTTTGTGGTTTCCTTCAGTTCACCAAATATTGGGCAGTATGAAACTCCTCTCTTATTTATCTTCGAAAAGACAGGAAAAAGTGAAGGCATACATATCCTGAAAGAAATGGTAAGTGTTATTTATGCAGTTTCTTATTACTTTAGTAGTGAGTAGTTTCAGGGTACATTTTTCAATCAAAAAAATATCAAAATATATTTTTTCCAATAAAAAAATATTTTTGCCAATAAAAAAAATCTTTTTTTATACAAGCTTTTTAGCTTACTGTGCATTGTCATCTAAACCAAACGTGTATGCAAAATTTCATCTTAATCGGTTGAGGATAACTGCTTTAAAATCAGGGACTTGAAACGTTACTCAAAATTGATATCATAAAAAACGATATCAATTTGTCTCATCATTATTTAGCCCTGTATGGAAACAGAAAAGTAAAAAAATACAATATTTTAAAGTTATGAGCGCGCGAGCGTCGAAAGTTCCATATTTCAACACTAATAATTTAACGCATCTTTGGGCGGAAATAAATACCATAAGAAGAAGGAAAATCGCAAAAAAAGGCCTCCATACAGGGATAGATTAGTAATTCAACAATGCAAATAATTTTATTTTGAAAATATACATTTAGTAGTTTTTCCATGATATCTAGACTCCCAAAGGTCTGTTCATAAAATTTCTCGCGCTCGTCTTCGTCCTAAATCATCATCCATTTCGCTACAAATTTACAAAAGTGCTAATTCGAGAACTAGCTTCTTACTGGTCATCACAGCATCAATCTCTTTCGCACGTGTTGTCGGATGTGACAGCATGCCTGCATTTTAACCCCGCGCACAAAATAGTTCGTGCCGTTGACTAGGGGAACCTTAATGACTACTAATGACGATCATTTAAAATTCTATTATATTTGGCTATGTTTATATAGATTTGTGGGCATTTGCCTAATGGGTTTAGTAATTTTATTGTAAATATCTGGTGCTAAAGAGAAAATAATTATGTGGATGAGTGCCGTGGTTGATCTTTGTCCCCATCATTTATTGCTTTCTGTCGATTGCGGATTGAATCATCTGATAGTTTTTTAAATAACGAAATTAGCCATTTAATGTCGTGGTGGCCCATTGGCTAAGACCTTCGCCTCTCGTGCTTGAGTCCGTGGGTTCAAATCCGGGCAAGTGTCAATGTGACTTTTTCAAATCATATGTACTTTCTAAATTTATCTTGGACATCGCTGACAACGGTGAAGGAAAACATCGTGAGGAAACCTAGACTGGATAGTAAGTATGAGTTTCTGCTCCATTGGTGTACTATCTAATAATAAACAAATAATACTTAAAAAATAAACAAGGAAGGCAGATTTAAAATATTATAAGTATTTAGACTAGATATTATATATTACGTATTTTTATTAATTTTTAACTAATAGCAATATTTCAATTTGATTAGCCATCAATGAAATTAATTTGTATTCAGTCCATACACCAAATAAACCCCATTCAACTAATGTCACTCTGTGTTCAGTCAATTTACCAGTTCTGCTAAAATCGGACAACAATGGTCCTATTTAATAACATTAGCATATAGGTACTAAGAATTTTTATTCAGATTGTGCCGGATAGAACCGCCGGAAATGCTCATATCCTAAAAACATATTGACGTTGAAACACAAAAAATACATTACAATATAAATTTTCTAAGTTGGTTCATTGCAACAGAAAATTCTTCCTTCTAGCATCATTTTTTTTTCGGCGTTGTAATAAAAAAGTGAGTAGGTACCTAAATCATTAACTTCATGAGGTCACAATGTGACCTTTTAAAGAGAATATAATACTCACAACGGATCCTTGTGGCTCTGAATTGGATGCAAAAGCCTGCGCAGTAGCTATTTTTGTGTCAATATTGAAATTGAAGTTATCATTGTATAACTGTCTCTTTCACTCGCTTATGTTTGTCGCATCATCCTATCTAGCTTACTCTATGCAGTTAAACTGTTTCTTGCGCGTTAAGTGTCAAAACCAACTTCAGAGACACAAAGATCCACTGTGAGTATTATAATAACTGTGTTTTGTTATGTTCCATTGAGGAGCAAAATGATAATCATTGACATACTGACTATCAGGATTGATAAAAACTATGACTTAAAAAAAATACACAAAATCAGATCTTTTTTTTTCACATTCTGATCTTGTTTAATTTGGAAGTATGTTATTAATTTTTTTTTTTTTTTTTACCTTTTTTAATAACCAAAAACATTTTATTATAATAAATTGTATTTTTTTTTTTCTCCGGGGGTATTGTAAAACATAGATCCGAAATTGTACCACAAATTGTATGGCAAACAAAAATCGTACGTTCTTTCTTTTTAATTCTGTCGCCGCGTAGGTTAAAAACAGCATTGAACACGTGTGTGCGCGCCGTAGTTTATCTCGGGGGAAGTCCCTTGACACATGTTGGCTGATTTGGTCGCAGTAAAAAAAGTATTGGATTTTTATCGCGATTTAAATCATTTATCAACTCTGCTGACTATGGTTTGAGACGAGCTTGATAAATTCGCTGTTAGGGTTACTCATCATACCAAATAATTTTCTGCTAACAACAGGACAGCTGTTTGTTTCTATCCAATGATTATTTTATGAGTTGACCTCTTCGAAGTTAACCTCAAATAATACCTACATTGTATTCCCATAATTGTGTTTAAACTAACTAACTGAAGGCAGATTTTGAGGAATAGGTATATTAGAAGTAAACCAGGCCTCCCACAATTAACATTACTTTAATCAAACACAAATTTACAAGTTGATGGTTATCAGACTAATTTTCAAATAATAATTGACGCGCGCAGCTCGTGTGCGTCCTTTTATAATCCTCTGTCGGACGGGAAGGGTTGGGGATTCAAGTATGCTGCCACTCTCGTCCGGTAGGGGCGCTGCATAGCTGCTACCGGTCGTAGTGTTGCCAACACGGCCATGCTGCATCGTGCCTGCCCCAGGCACGCACGCTCAAGCCTGGGAAGCCAGCTCCGTAGAACTCGGACATAGGTGATAATATACTGGAAACATAAACAAACCTCACATTAGAATTGTATTTAATTCCTATATCAACCGTATCGGTCATCATGATGTCAAACACTTATTCAATTATTCAGCCCATCCTCAATGTGAAAACCTTCCTTTAGGCTTAGGCCGATTGACTCATTAAGGTCTAGTAGACTCACACATCTCCTTGATCCTCGGTGTCAAGACGTTCCTTTAGGCTTAGGATCCGTCCATCTACCTTTATAGCATGCTCCTTTAGACTTAGGATGCACCTTAGATAGTTTTTCGTTGACCCGAGAATCAAGTGATGAGAGATACTCAAAGATACACATATCCCCTTGATCCTCGGAGTCAAGACGTTCCTTTAGGCTTAGGATCCGTCCATCTATCTTTATAGCATGCTCCTTTAGTCTTAGGATGCACCTTAGATAGTTTTTCACTGACCCGAGAATCAAGTGATGAGAGATACCCATAGATTCTGAAACTAACTTGATAAGATTTACAAAGACATCAGGATTGACAGATATACCATATGTTCAGTAACTGTACACAATTATATACTCAATTAGTCAATTTGAGATAAACATTTTATTTTTTTATTTTTACACACCTCTTTGTTGAATAATGAAGTGCCTTTGCCAACACTGCCCAGCTGCATTCCAAGCGATCAACCCTTCGCATCGCAACAAAACAAAAACTAAATTTATGGCTTCCTCATTAGGCGTACTTCAGTTGTTTTGACTGTTATTTTATGGGTTTCGCTTTTTTTATGTTTTTTTTTTATCTTTCTTTTTTTTCTTTTACTGGAATGTGTGGCTTACGCTAGAGGGTCAACAACCGGGGTCAAAATCGTGAATGTTTATCCATGGTTTCATGTTTTCGGCCGCGGTTTTACCGAGGTACAGCTTGGTACTTCTTTCACTACCTCTTAAGTCGCATACTTGGTATCTATCATTGTCTAGCACCTTTTTGACTTGGAAGGGCCCCTTATAAACTGGGAGTAGTTTTTTGCTCTGTCCATCATTGGTTTGGCTAGAGATTTTAACCAGAACCAAATCTCCCTCTTGGTACTGTTTAGCTTTTGTACGACTGCTATCAAACCTTTTCTTTTGTATTTCCGCATTGGCTTTTATATTTTCATCAATCCTCTTACGCAATTCCGTAACGTCCGTAGTACTCTCCGTATCAATCTCGGGTGGCGCCAGCTTGTCACTATCAGTACGCAGCCTATACCCTAACAATGCCTCACTAGGTACAGCTTTGATTGTTTTATGTACTGAACTATTTAGAGCCTGTTGCAATGGTTTAATACATTGATCCCATTTATCATCGTCTATGCCCGCTCCCATAGTTTTCATCGCCTCTAAAATTGTTCGATTAAATCTTTCGACCTGACCATTAGATCTAGGCATTCCTGTAGCAACTATGTGTAAACGAATATTTTTATCCGTACAATATTCTTTGAAACTATGAGATGTAAAAGCGGATCCGGCGTCCGCTATGATTCGACGTGGATTTCCGAAAATTTTACAAATATTATCCATTTCCCGAATAACGCTAGCACTATTCGTGTTTCGCACTGCACAAACAAAAACAAACTTCGTAAATGAATCGACTATCACAAGGAGATACTTATGTTTCTTTGTGGTTTTCACAAATGGTCCTAAATGATCCAAATGTAGTGTGTGAAAAGGTTGTGCATGTTTGGGTAGTGGATACAGCTCTCCTTCTTTTCGGCCTCCCTTATTTTTGTAATATACGCAGTTTAAACAATTCTTAATATATTTTTTTACCGTACGGCGCATCTTAGGGAACCTACTACCTGTATCAATAAATGCGCTATGTACAAACCCATTAATGTGGATATTTTTAAAGAATTTATCTTTAAAGTCGGGCACAGAGACACATTTTGTTTCTTGTTTGTCTGTTTTCTCGGCAATAGAAGTATTATTTTTGTGAAAGCAATTAGTTACGGCATGTCCCCGTCTCCCACAAAACTCACACTTGACATTACAATTTACTCGTTTGTGATTTCCGCCACAATTAAAACATTCGAAGGGTTTACGATTTTGAGAAGTGCTCCAAACTTGTTGTTTATTATAAGTCATGGGCGTTAGACTGATTGAAGTGTTTGAAGTATTTGAAGTGTTGGGTGTATGTGTGTTCGAAGCATGATTTTGTGTGGATGAATGTGTTCTAGTGTTATCGCGACCTAAATTTGAATGTATAACATGTTTCGTTCCGGATTTTGATTTGTATACTCGGTTATACAAAAACCCTGCCAAACTTTCGCAAGACTTAAAATTGCTAGCTTCTACTGAGGCACTAATGTTACTGTCACCTATGTTTCCTAAAATTATCGATATAATATCATCTTCTGAGAAATTCAGACAAAGGTTATCAATTTTCGATTTTTGTTCGAAATAGAACGCGTACAAGGACTGATTTTCTGTTGGTTTACCGTCCATAATATCCTTAAGCAACTCAAACATATTACGTTTTACTTGGAACGTTAATCTCATTTTATCGCTCCAATCCTTCCACTTCCACATAGTCCATGTATGTTCATGGCGTAATAATGAATCGTACCACAGTTTTGACGAGCCTGACAATTTGTTGAGAGCCTGATAACGGATCGTACTATCGGTCCAAGAGAATGTCTTTGCGTAGGATTCTATTATCGTTAACCATGCAGTAATATTATCTTTTAACGGGTCAAATGCAGGAATCATATTATGTAGAGTAATGGTGTTTGTACTCACAGTCAGCTGATCATTATTGCGAGATACCTTTCGTCCCTTCCTTCGTCTATTAGTGGGCGATGGTGACGGAGTCCTCGCACTGCTGCTGCTGCTGATGCTGCTGCTGGAGCTTGAAGAAGGTGCGCGTTTCTTACCCTTCTTTTTACCCATTTTAGGACGTGGATGCTCACTTCTGATTTAAACTAACTAACTGAAGGCAGATTTTGAGGAATAGGTATATTAGAAGTAAACCAGGCCTCCCACAATTAACATTACTTTAATCAAACACAAATTTACAAGTTGATGGTTATCAGACTAATTTTCAAATAATAATTGACGCGCGCAGCTCGTGTGCGTCCTTTTATAATCCTCTGTCGGACGGGAAGGGTTGGGGATTCAAGTATGCTGCCACTCTCGTCCGGTAGGGGCGCTGCATAGCTGCTACCGGTCGTAGTGTTGCCAACATGTGTCAGTATTTAGGTATGTATACTGTTCATCAACTGTTTAGAGTCTAAACAGTAGGAGCACGCGTACGTAAGTATTAATGTCTAAACTTTAGACATTAATACTTACGTACGCGTGCTCCTAAAGTCTCATAAATGTTTTTGAATGCAAATTCTGCAGAAGGAATTGCTAAATCCCCCTTTTAAAATGTGGTCCTAAAAATATGAACCTTTGTCTGGGTCATTTTTAAGACCGTACCAAAACACCGCCGTGAACATACCTAGTGCCCTAGCGGCACACTGGTGGCACATGAGTTGCGCCCAGATTTTAGAATAAAATCTTTATAAAATCGAATTTAGGTCTTTTGAAAAAAAAAAGAACTTACTATGTGTTCGTTATTTAATTGTCTATCCATTAGTGTTAGAACAAACATTAATTAATGAACACTTTACGAGGAGATGCATGCTATCAATCATTATTTCTCATTTTTATGGTTTTGTTGGAAGGAGATTAGTGAAACATATACGTCATTAAGAGAAATCAACACATCATCAATTAGGAATCAATAATATGTAGAAATTTAATGTATTTTTATTAGTTGATATTTCTTATAACGAGTAGATAGCTCCTAAAAACTGCACGAAAAACGGCTAGCGCGGCGTTTTGCTCGGGGAAGCGCCTTAACGAGTACCATCGATCCATTCAGAGTCATCAAACAAAAGTGTAGTGTTACCATGTTACAGCACACTGGCTGTGCCGAAGTAATATAGCTATTAACTATAAAACTTTAAAGCTCAAAATAAATGCAAACAAAATAATCAGCACTCTGATATTTGAATGCAACGTTTTTAGTATGGAATTGGTATCATATTTATATTTATCGCGCTAATGTGATGAGGTCATTATCTATCTACTTACGCTTCTTGTTTCTATAAAAGTGTATTGAATTTGATCCCTTTCAATAACTGCCATGCCATATAGAACGTAACATCGTCATGCGCCACCGTATTAATAAAATCTTGAGTAAAGTCAAGGCTTCAGTCACACATTTTTATCCCAGTTTGGGAGCAAAACCGTGATAAAATGCGTGACTTGCCATGCCCCTATGAATATAGAACGTAACATCGCTATTCGCTGACTTAAGGTGATATATACGCCCCAATGTTAACGCAGTACTGGCCGTGCGCCCGCTCGATGCCAAAATATCAATATTGAACCTCCTTTTGAACAGTTTTGTTTGCAAAATATTATTTGATTTACTTAAGCTATGTTAGGTATGAAGAAATTCCAGCCATCAATTCTTCTGTATAAAAATATTTTTAAACATCCAAGTCGTTTTGGCGGAGTTTCAAAATGTTGCAAGAAAATATCGTGTTGTTAATTTTTTTTTTAAAGCTAAACTATTAGTTACACGAAAAAACCTTGTGTTCAAAATTTTGTTCAAACCTTTTAACCTAGCCGTTCTGAGGAGTATGCTTCAGAAAGTTACCGTTTTACGGCACTAAAGCGTATGTAGGCCCTTAAGCCCTCGTATTAAGGCGCAGATAACCCTCAGTAGTATTTTAAAATGAGAATGACGCCTAAACGACTAATTTTTTTGAAAAATATATGTCACATTAGAGCATTAATAATTTGATCTAAGAAAATGTTGAGTTTTATTCGCACAACATAGTGTAATTAATTTTTAAAGTTATGTCTAACACGGACAAAAAAACGACAATCGCACCAACGGCATTCACCGCCGCCGCCGCCCGCGCCGGTCGAATTTTATTTAATGAAATTGTCACCATCTTAAAGACAATTTCATCTACATTTTGATTTAAGGCTTTTTTATTGTCATAGAATAATAAAGAATCAGTAGGTATAGATTCCAGACACAATTTTGACTTCGGTCTTGACTTTGACCTTAACCATTGCACAAAGGCATAATCATTTAGTTGTAAGTTCTTGCCTTGAACTCTTTGTGAAGCAGCTCGTCTGGGAAAATACTATTTCCGCCGTGAAGTAGCGTTGATAACATTCATTGATTCTGGTTGCAGGCACACAAAATGTTATTAGTCTGTTCGCCAAAAACGTTGTAGATATATCCTGTATAAAAACCTTTTTACCTGAATGCCAAAGAATTTTGTTTTGTCTACAGAATTTGGCGTGGTATTTTCACATTTCGTGGTATTCCTAGAACAATAACCATAGGTTTTGACTGTTCACAGTATATAATGAGCCTTAATACAAATATTATATCGTTCCACGAAATAATTGAAAACCTATTGTTACTCATGTACAGTTCGTCCGTTTGTTTAAATCCTTGGTATTGGATTTTTTGAAAATAGAAGGATTATAGGCTGTATGGTATAGAGACAATGGGCACATAATTTTGTACTATTGTACCAGCTACCATCTGGATAAAAAAAAAAACATTTATAACGTATTCTATTTTTAAATAGGTAGACCATTTTCTTTTGGCGCGCTGTTGAACTATAGATATTTCTATGTGAACAAAACAAAAGTAGTTTTTGCTTTGTCAAAAACAAATGAAACGAAATGATCACATGGTTTATTGTAGTTTCTGCGGACCCCTAATAAAACAAGCCAATTTGTGAGCTATCGGTAGTAAAGAAGGATAAATGAAGCGTGGTTTGGCACACGCTGTATCAATGTTTATGTAACCTCGACTTTGTTCACAAATTCTGAACCCGACACTTTTGACTGTCCACTTCCTCTTAAACCCAATGATTCATTCATCATACCTCTTGAATTAGTTCCAAGTACGATCCGAATGTGGTGTCTCTGTCTTGACACAGCCCGCGGTAGACCACAAGATAAAAAAAACACAAAAAAATACCACTGACTTCCAAATAAAATCACTACTGTTCGGATATATTCGGACAAATGGATCGAAATAATGGGGTAATAAATCATGGTAATATGCAATGGTTTTTGTGCCGGATCATGCAGTAACAAGTCTGACCAGAATCATAAATCGTAACATTCGGTATAGCTCTCGCCAAAATTCTGGGCCGCCCTGAAGTTGGCTTTCCGAATGCGCTAGGTGCTGTTTTTGTATGAGATTTACTACTGCGCAGCCATTGTAGCCAACTTCAGGGCGGCCAAGAAGTTTCGAGCAATTTACTAACGATTTGAGCTTTCGCATCAACTTTTCAATGGCATATTATGTAAGGAGTTTAAATAAATGATGAGTATTGATTTAAAATCACACTTTTTTTTCTGTTTGGGCTATCATCCAATGACTTCTCCCGCTCTGGGTGAAGCAGGAGGGTGTCAGACTTTTACTGGCTAAAACCCACCCCCTGTTCCTTCAGTTGCTTGTGCCAGGGCCGCGGTAACGCACTTTCAAATTTATCCGTGACCCAGACATGCATTGGCCCTAGCGGACCCCGTCAGTTTTGCTGACATGTCTTTGAAGGCCGTGGAACACTATAGTGCTCGCCACACTTCTAGCCCGCCCTGATTTTGGCTTTCCGATGCGCAAGGCATGGATCGGTACTGTTTTTTACCAGAATACCGAAGAAGGGTAATGTGTTTATCAGTCTATGTATGTATGTTCCTATGTGGTGTTCTAGAGGCCAAACGCGTTGGCCGATTTTGATGATTCTTACGTAAATCGATTCGTCTTAACCCTGCTAGTGACACTGGCTACATTAAAATTGGAAAATAAAAAGATGGCGGATTTTGGGCGCCATATTGTGGGGCACCAATTTTTTCTACATCTGCTTTTGGTCAACCAGCTCGCGAACATGTGTCCTCCGACACCGGCACAGCATGATTTTCTTCTTGTTTACGTCTTTTTAGTTCGCTTTTTAAACAGTCGGGTTTTTTTATTTGTTTAATCAACTTTTTTTTTGTATGAGGTTTACTACTGCGCAGCCATTGTAGCCAACTTCAGGGCGGCCTATAAGTTTGGCGAGAAATATACGCACCGTCGACTTTGGCCTGGGTCCTTATCTGTCGGCGAGCTCATACTTGACGTGTTAGTCACGATATTAAACTACCTAGAGTTTTAACGGTCGGCAGCTTGAAGGTTTTTTACGGTGCGAAGTGCAAACTAAACCACGATCTACGAACTTTGAAAATATGTACATAATTTTCGTTATAAAAGTAAGGGATCCTTCAGATAGTGCTATGCAATTTATATATAGTCTATAGGCGACAAGTCGCTCGAATTGCATCTGCACTTGCAATTTAAATCGCCTATCAGTGTGATAAAAAACGATTGCGGCAAGTCAGGAAGGTCGCTTAGGCCGAGTTGAGGTTGAAGATTCATTCAACCAATCACAGCAGATAACGCGTGCTTGACAATTTGTCACATTAATTCTGTGATAATTTAGAGGTGAGAAACTCGGCAGAGTTTAGATGAAGTTTTCGTTCACAAAATGGTCACTTAAAGAAAGAAAGAAAGAAAAAAAATATTTGTGACCCGCACAGGAGACACGAGAAATAAGCATACAATTACACAATAATAAAATATAAAAACCCCGTGCGAGACCAAAAAGGCTCCTATCTCAGCGTGTGCAGCGATATCCACAAAATAAATAACGCTGCGCTGATATTCTGATAGGGTCCACACACTTACGGAAACGGATAATAACTAATAACATACCAATACCTTATTTATTTATTATTATTTAATTAATGATCACCAACGAGTGCCACAATACAATATAATCTTACACAAATCATAAAAACCGGCCAAGTGCGAGTCGGACTCGCGCACGAAGGGTTCCGTACCATTATCGCAAAAAACGGCAAAAAATGACGTTTGTTGTATGGGAGCCCCACTTAAATATTTATTTTATTCTGTTTTTAGTATTTGTTGTTATAGCGGCAACAGAAATACATCATCTGTGAAAATTTCAATTTCCTAGCTATTACGGTTCATGAAATACAGCCTGGTGACAGACAGACCGACAGACAGACAGACGGACCGCGGAGTCTTAGTAATAGGGTCCCGTTTTTACCCTTTGGGTACGGAACCCTAAAAACATACAAAATATAATTTTCCTTCAATGCACACCCAATTATAGGCAACCACAACTTAGGTATACTTCTACATTTTATCGCGTCTACAGTGAATCAAGTAACATTAATTCATAATATAATTAACCTAACCACAAAATTATGCAGAGTTTGAATGTTTCAAAACTTGTACAGTCAAGCAATATAAAATACCTAGCTACGAATAGGTACACTCAGTGAAATCAAAAGTGTGTTCAAATTTATACTTATATTTATTATTCTATCCACAACCAGTTGTTATTCAAACAGCTGGTGTAATGTCAGCAAAAAAAGTTACCACTCTCGAAGTTTTAAAAGACAAGAATTAAAACTCACTTGTTTGTTGACCTTGACCAACGCATCTAAACCTTTTTTTTGCCGACTCTCCCCGATAACAAAAAAAAATGGTTCAGGTAGATTTAAATATACCCGACTTTGGGTGGACAGGACAGGGTAGTGTGCATAGAGCAAATAATAGGAACCTTACTTACTGGCAATACCGCTAGATGGCACACTCTGCGCACTGCATCAAGGAGTAAAAAAACGGCTTCCATCCCGTCTATGGTTAGGTTAGGAACAGGTAATAGATTTTGAGATTATCCTGCACTAGCAGATCCTCGCGGTTTCACCCGCGTAGTTCCCGTTCTCGTGGGAATACAGGGATAAAAAGTAGCCTATGTCACCCGGGGATAGTGTAGCTTGCCAACGGTGAAAGAATTTTTGAAATCGGTCTAGTAGTTTTTAAGTTTATTCGTTACATACAAACATACAAATCTTTCCTCTTTATAATATTACTAGCTGACCCGGCAAACTTTGTTTTGCCATAAAAACACCAAACATTCATCTACCCTACCTAACACTATCTACCCAACTCTACCTACCCTACTCTACCTACCCTACCCTACCTACCCTACCCTACCTACCCTACCTACCCTACCTACCCTACCCTACCTACCCTACCTACCCTACCCTACCCTACCTACCCTACCCTACCTACCCTACCCTACCCTACCTACCCTACCCTACCTACCCTACCCTACTTACCCTACCCTACTTACCCTATAAACCTCACGGAGCCCGAGACCTTTCCAACGAATGCAAAACCGTGGAAATCGGTTCGTGCGTTCTGGAGTTATAGCGTCAGGTTATTGTGACTGTCAAATAATAACAGACAAATAATTAGCAATAAATTAAAATTGCGACTATAATTTGAGATTTAAACTATCCTATCTCTCAAGTTGGATCGAACTGCACATGGTGTGCGAATTTTATTATAATCGGTTAAGTGGTTTAGGAGTCCATTGAGGACAAACATTGTGACACGAGATTTATATATATTAAGATTAAGATAAGTATAGAAGTATAGATTTGAAATTGAAATACTACTCGTAACTTAACTAACACGTCGTGGCTCGTTACTTAACTTTATTATAGTTTACAGGGATGAACCTATTGAAAAAACCGCCGAAAAAAGCGAGTTTTTTAACAGTTCTCGCCAAACTTCTTCGGCCACCCTGAAGTTGGCTATAATGGCTGCGCAGTAGTAAATCTCATTCAAAAACAGCACCGATCCGTGGCTTGCGCATCGGCAAGCTAACTTCCCCCCCCCTAGCTAAGTTTCGTATTGAATCTCTTTCTACAATCGTTAACGCCTTCTATTTGTATGGTATGACTACGACTTAATGTTCAGATGTGTCATTCCCATACATTGATTCGTTATCTACTAGCGTTATCGATTGTAGATATTGTCAACTTTGCTGTAGCTGGAACGTAAGACGTTAACTTAAGTCAGCTTGGATATAAAAAAACGGCTTTATCCAGTTTCAATACATAACAAATGTAGGACGAGTAAAACGTCGCACTGACCCTATCTTCTACTTAAAAATAAGTCGGGTTTTCCTTCCTGACGCTATAACTCCAGAACGCACGAACCGATTTCCACGGTTTTGCATTCGTTGGAAAGGTCTAGGGCTCCGTGAGGTTTATAGGGTAGGTAGGGTAGGTAGAGTATGGTAGATAGTGTTAGGGTAGATGAATGTTTGGTGTTTTTATGGCAAGACATAGTTTGCCGGGTCAGCTAGTTGTTTATATTTTATTTACGAGACTCCCTCTTCTCGATCAGTTTTGCGTGATGGTAGTCAGCCAAACTGTCAAAATTTTAAATTTATAACGACCCCAGTGGTCAACATCAGTACATGGCCTGCCGGGCTAGCATGACCTCTGTAATAAGCTTAAGTCACGGTTTTTGCTCCCAAACTGTGATCAAATGTGTGACAAGCCTGTCACAATAGGCCCGTGCTTGCCCGCCTGGACGGAACACACCGTGTCTTTACAATATTAATAATGATTTGTCAAAAACAAAATTCTTTTATCAAGGATCTACAATCAAAATTCCGATATGAACATCGACTTTTATCGCTGTCTGTATCAACCAGTAAATTTGTAACCTGTTATCAAAGTACTGGTTTTTATTTCCTCAGTGAGTCAAGGTTAAAACGTCTTAAATAACAACGCTTGAATTGGGGCTTCCCTCTTCATCTAGATTGTATCATTTATTATTATAATGATTGACACACTAAGCATCATGTACTTAACTTAATACTAGCCTTTGTCAGCGGCTTCGCCCTCGTGAAACTCTAAAAATATATCTACTATCGAGAAAAAAATAGTCTGTATCCTAATTTAGGTCAAGGTCTACTAGATACGTCTACCAATACCTACCAAATAGTACCAATAATACTAGGCTACCAATAATACCTACCAAATATGTCTACCAATTTCATACAAAACCGTTAAGCATTTAAGGCGTGATTGATTAATTAACATCTAAATGTCCAAACATACATTTTCACATTCATCATGTATGTCTGAGAACGATGATCAATTTTTAACAGACTTCATAAAAGGAAGAGGTTCTCAGTTAGGTTGTATTTTTAGTACCGTATGCAAAGGGTAAAACGGGGCCCTAGGCTCCGTAGTTCGTCTGTCTGTCTGTCTGTCTGTCACCAGGCTGTATCTCATGAACCGTGTTAGCTAGAGGGTTTTATTTTTGACAGATGATGTATTTCTGTTGCCGCTACAACAACAAATACTACAAACAAAATAAAATAAAGTAGGGATCCCATACAAAAAAGGTGATTTTTGTGCCGTTAATGCCGATAATGGCACGGAACCCTTCGAGCGCGAGTCCGACTCGCACTTGGACGGTTTTTTTAACAATAGTTAGTCCTTCCCCCTATGTGAAAATGGCGTGAGTTTATGTATGTATGTAGTTAGTCCTTGTATTTCTTACCATATAAAATGTGAAGATATTTTTAATATATCTCTATAGATTCACAATTATGTAATTTGGTTTGCCGTATGTTTGGCCGACTTGGCGATTCGTTTAATATCTGTGTAGGTAAATAACACGTTTTTAAATAAGACGTTGTTCGAATTCCGAACGCGATGTATGTGGTAGTGTGAGCTTTATAATATTTACATGAAGTTCAAATTATAATGATACGATCTATAATAATAATTCCTTTATGGGGGCCCATTAATTGAGTGTGCAAGTCACCCCCTGCCATTTTATAGCAGTATAGTTCAACAGTGGTTGGGCAGGTGCTGGTTGTCCTCCTATAGTTTTGGGCAATCGATCCACTAAACCTACAAAATCTATATATAGCCCAATACATTTTTTCTCCATAACTTGCAATAGTCCTGCACCGAGCGGGGATTGTCCTTGGGTGCAGTTGCGTAGTGCATACAGGGATAATCGTCGGTTGGTGTTACATTTCCTGATACATGCCTAACGAGGCCTCTACGAGTTGGCTACGGCTTCTCGCACGCCTTTCAAAGGACCGGGACCCTAGGTGCCGAAAAAACGAAAATAAAATATAATTTGATTTTTTTATACTATAGATTCTATAGAATAAAAAAAAACATTAATTATATTAATCTATACTAATATTATAAAGCTGAAGAGTTTGTTTGTTTGTTTGTTTGTTTGTTTGAACGCACTAATCTCAGAAACTACTGGTTGGAATTGAAAAATTCTTTTTGTGTTGGATAGTCCATTTATTGAGGAAGGTTATAGGCTATATAACATCACGCTACGACTAACAGGAGCAGAGCATAAATGAAAAATGTTGCAAAAACGGGCAAAATTATTCCTTTTTGAGAGCTTCCGTTTTGTGCGCTGCGTAAACGGTTTAATTACACAACAATCATGTATGTAGAGTAGGTAGGGTTGATGGGTAGGTAGGTAGCCAGTTGACGGGAGCGAAGCCGCGTGGGACAGCTAGTTATTTATATACGTTGATTCTATTTAAGACTTCCTAACAATACTTTAAAATATGTTTTTATAGTAAATAAATAATTGATTTTAATATTCATAAGGTGTAAATGTAGTCCAGTTTATATACAGATTCTTAACTAATTTCTATGTAGAATTTGAATTTAGAATCTAATAACTATTAAAATTACATTATAATAGACAGTCAAATCTTAAGGAAATCTAATATAGAATCTGCTTATGTATATATTCGCGAGCTGGCTGACCAAAACCAGTATCCTCCGACTGCACAGCATAATTTTCTTCTTGTTTACATCTTTTTAGTTCGCTTTTTAAGCAGTCGGGTATTAAGTTTTTTTTTTTTATAAATTTGACCCAATATTACATTATAATTGACAGTCAAATCTTAAGGAAATCTAACGGAGAATTTGCATTATAGCATCTGCTTATGACTAATAAGTATTAAGCTCAACATAAATGCCAATTTTCTTAATAAATAAGACCCAAAATCTATATATATAAAAGCGAAAGGTGACTGACTGACTCACTGACTGACTGATCAATCAACGCACAGCCAAAACTGCTAGGCCTAGAAGCATGAAATTTGGCAGAAAGGTTCCTCAAGTGACCTTAGTGTGCACTAAGAAAGTATTTTTGGAATTTCCACCCCTAAAGGGGTAAAAAGGGGGTTGAAAGTTTGTATGAAAAATCTAATTCCTTCGGCCAAAATTCTTGAAACTTAGCACAAATAGTATTCTAAGAAAATTATAAAGATTGTCATTATTAGTTTTTCGATACTACCCCCAAATGATAATTTAGGGGGTGTTGAAGTTTGTATGGCAAAATCTGATTTCTTGGGTCAATAAACTTGAAACTTGACACAAATACTAACCTAAATGAATAAAAAAGGTTGCCATTATTATTTTTTGAAACTACCCCTAAAAGACGATTTAGGGGATGTTATTTTTTTTGAAGAATCTTATTACTTCAGTTAATAAATTTGAAACTTGACTTAAATACCAATCTAAATAAATAATAAAGGCTTTCATTGTTCGTTTTTCGAAACTACCCCCAAGGAATGATTTAGGTGATGTTATTTTTTTTTGAAGAATCTCATAGCTTAGGTTAATAAACATGAAACTTGACATAAATACCAACCTCAATAAACAATAAAGGTTATCATTATTAGTCTTTTGAAACAACCCCCAAAGTCGATTTAGGGAGTGTTGAAGTTTGTATGGAAAAATCTGATTTCTTGGGTCAATAAATTTGAAACTTACTACAAATACTAACCTATATGAATAATAAAGGTTGTTATTATTATTATTATTTGAAACTACCCCCAAAAACGATTAAGGGGTGTTAAATCTTTTTTAAAGAATCTTATTACTTCAGTTAATAAACATGAAACTTGACATAAATAAACAATAAAGGCTTTCATTTTTAGTTTTTCGAAACTACCCCCAAAAGATGATTTAGGCGATGTTAATTGTTTTGCAGAATCTTATATATTCGGTTAATAAACTTGGCATAAACACCAACCTCAATAAACAATAAATGTTTCGTTATTAGTTTTTTGCAACTACCCCCAAAAGACGATTTAGGGGGTATTACAGTGTTTTTGAAGAATCTTTTTTATTGGGTTAATAAGCATGAAACTTGACATAAACACCAACCTCAGTAAACAATAAAGGTTGTCTTTATTAATTTTTCGAAACTATGCCCAAATGGTGATTTAGGGGGGTGTTGAAGTTTGTATGGAAGAATATGATTTCTTGGGTAAATAAATATGAAACTTGACATAAATACCAACCTAAATAAACAATAAAGGTTTTCATTATTCGATTAAGGGGTGGTAAATCTTTTTTGAAGAATTTTATTACTTTAGTTAATAAACATGAAACTTGACATAAATAAACAATAAATGCTTTCATTTTTAGTTTTTCGAAACTACCCCCAAAAGATGATTTAGGGGATTTTATTTTTTTTGCAGAATCTTATGTCTTCGGTTAGTTAGCATGAAACTTGACATAAATACCAACCTCAATAAACAATAGAGGTTTCGTTATTAGTTTTTTGCAACTACCCCCAAAAGACGATTTAGGGGGTATTACAGTGTTTTTGAAGAATCTTATTTATTGGGTTAATACATTTGAAAGTTGACATAAATAATACCATCCTAAGTAAACAATAAAGGTTGTCTTTATTAATTTTTCGTAAATATGCCCAATGATGATTTAGGGGGTGTTGAAGTTTGTATGGAAGAATCTGATTTTTTGGGTAAATGAACATGAAACTTGACATAAATACCAACCTAAATAAACAATAAAGGTTTTCATTATTAATTTTACTTATCTACTCCCAAAATACGGTTTAGGGGGTGTTTAAGTTTTTTTTAAGAATCTTATTTCTTCAAAAAAATAAATTTTAAACTTGGCGCAAATACCAACATAAGGATACAATAAAGGTTGTTATTATACGTTTTTCGAAACTAACTCAAGCTAAGAATCTTACTGGACAGGGTTTCGTTTTTGACATGGGGTTCTAGGGGAGCACTAAGGCGCAATTTTGCGGCCATTCAACCTTTAAGGAGTTGAAAGGGGTAAAAATTAGTTTGTATGTAAAATCAAATTCCTTGGAGATAAGGTTGATCCTCAAAATTTACATAAAACATTTTTGAAACTCTCTCCCAGATAGGGTTAGGGGTTTTAAAGTTTTTTTTGAGGAATCGCACTGCGCTATCTGACTAACATAAACGATAAATAAAAAAGAGAAGAAAAGAGTGAATAGCATATTTAGGTTTTTCAAAACTCGACCCCCAACGGGGCAAAAAGGGGTTGATAAGTTTTTAGGGGAGGATTTTACTTTGTGGCGGTAACCTAAAATTTATTATTCTTTAAGTCAAATAACGAATCGTCCCAATCCAATAAACCCTGTATATCTACGATACCCATTTTTTATTGTTTTATTAATAGCTAATTTTTGGTCGCCTTCACTAACTGCATATAAGAATATCATTTATAGCATAAACGAAATCACGCGAACGAAGTCGCGGGCAGAGTGCTAGTTACATTATAATTGACAGTCAAATCGGAAAATCTAAATGGAACTATTCATTTCAGGTGGTGTTCGTAGAGCGAATCCAAACCAAGCACGACAAGATAATCACACCTTTTGAAAAGAAAAAGGTGTGGGCGAAGCAACTTGTAAAGTCCAATGCCGCTGAGTAAGTAGAAAAATTTAATAATTTTATTTTATAACTTGACTGCCGAAGGAAGGAAGGAAGGATGTGTTTATCAGTCTATGTATGTATGTTTGTTCCTATGTGGCGTTCTAGAGATCAAACGCGTTGTACGATTTTGATGATTCTTACGTCAATCGATTCGTCTTAACCCTGCGAGTGTCACTGGCTACATTAAAATTGGGAAAGAAAAAATGGCGGATTTTGGGCGCCATTTTGTGGGGGAATAATTTTTTTTTCCCTTCCTCCATCGTGTGGGGTATCAAAAATATATGACACTTCTATGTTTAAATGTACCTAATTCAAAAAAATAATAATTAAAAAGTTGTAAATAAAAAAGTTAATTAAAAATATCAAAAACCCGACTGTTTAAAAAGCGAACTAAAAAGACGAAATACGTCTGAGGATACGTCTGGTTTTGGTCAGCCAGCTCGCGAAAATGTATCCTCCGACTGCACAGCATGAATTTCTTCTTGTTTACGTCTTTTTAGTTCGCTTTTTAAGCAGTCGGGTTTTTGATTTTTGGTAATCGTGTCCGACCGAAATTCAATTTCTCTCCGAAGCCGAAGGTTGAATCATCGTCATTACCTATTGAATGTTCTCACTGCTGGGACACAGGCCTCTCTGTGAGAGAGGGAATGGGCCTTTTTCTACCACGCGGGCCCAGTGCGGGTTGGTGGATGACATATGTCTTCGAATTTTTGGTTCTAGGACATGCCGGTTTCCTCACGAAGTTTTTTTCCTTCACCGTTTTGAGAGCAGTGGTGATGCAATAATTTACACAAAGTAAAGCGCCTGCCAGCGACACGTAATTCGGGTCCATTGCCCCATCACTGCTCCTTGTTTGAACAACCCTAATGGCAGTTACGCACTACATCCGATCCATGAAATTTCGGCTCCGAAGTAGCCGTAGTAATTCTTGTAGGAAAGCTTACGCACTAGATCCGAACTCTATCCGTCATAATATGTCATAATTCAGAACATTTTGAACTCGGAACCCAAATCACGGACACTGACGTGTAGTGTTTATCCGCCCTTAGAAATTCACGAAAATCTGTTCAAGATTGTCAACTTTCTTTTTTGTTGTGGGCTTTTTTCTGGCGATGGTGAATGGTCGGCGCGGAGGAGCTGTTGGCTAAATAATAACAGCCGTACGGGTCGATCTTCAAGGTTAAGCAACGCTTGACGAGGTCGGTCCGTGGATGGGTGACCATTTCAACATACCGAGTTTCTTCCGTGCCTCGGAAAGCATGTTAAGCCGTTGGTCCCGGCTGTCATTTGAAGATCTTTGACAGTCGTTACGAGTAGTCAGAAGCTTGAGATATGACAATAGTCTAGCCAAGGGGTAACGTGTTACCCAGTTAATGGGTTGTGGAGGTCAGATAGGCAGTCGCTCCATGTAAAACACTGGTACTCAGCTGAATCCGGTTAGACTAGAAGCCGACCCCAACATAGTTGGGAAAAGGCTAGGCAGATTGATTGGTGAATGGTCGGCGCAACGGAGTATAACCCATGCCCCGGAGGGGAATGGTTTATACTTTGTCTCTTCCATCGCTCTCTAGTTCATTCGTAACAGTTCGTTTAATTTCAGTACTTGCTAGATTGAAACCTTTGGCTTTGGTAACTTGGGTCTATTTTGGCCGAACGCGTCCGAAGCCAAATCGGAGGGTCGGTCGGACACTAGTAATTTTTCAGGGGGTGAAAGTACTAATCAATATGAACAATTTTAATGTGGGCCAACTCATTTACCTACACTTATTTTAGCATACCTCAACAAGGTAAAGGGAACAGCTATTTTATTTTAAGCGCGATAATAGGGTAGGTATCATAACAAAAGTTCGCATAATTATATTTTCACCCCCAGAAAGACAGCGAATGAATTAAAAGTCAGCCTTTTAAGTTGTTGCATTACACCAGCAAATATTGTTTTTCTGTTACCAAAACATTATTTTTTATGTATTACAGTGCGTACAGGGACGATGATACATTCGGAATACCAAAAAGTTTCAAAAGAATCTTTGCAAACAGCTTGAAATTAAGAGAGGACTCCTCGGAGGAAGAAAAGGATTTAACAGCAGAACTCAAGTAAGTTGAAATAATGAACGTACAACAAACACAGACACAATTCTAACTAGATAACGCAAGTCCCACCATCTGTATGAAAACCAAGAGTGCCACTTTTTCGCACACAATTTAAAAACAAATTTACTTACCAATGAAAGAAAACATTTTATATATTAACATACCGTTTTTACAGCTCAATATGGCATAATTAGGCATTTTTCTAGATTTCGGTGGTTTCCGGTGGCGATAATGCTAAATGAAAAGCTCAGATTACGATCATTGATTGTAATTTTACTCCGTTTTTTGGTACGCGAAGTAAATACAACCACGTCATCTAGTTAGATTTTTATCTGTGGGCTGAACGCTTACGTTGATAGAATTGCAAATTAACGAAGCTATCTATTTATTGATAAAACACAGAGAACTGCTCATTTACTCAATATCTTGAAATGTGTTTATATGTGCCTACTGTCTCCAGTAATAATGCTAAATGAAAAGCTATAACGATCGTAATTATACTCCGTTTTTTGACACGCAAAGTACATAAAATCGCGTCATCTAGATTACTTTATATCTGTGACAAAAAAGAATGTAGGTACTACGCGGTACCAATTTGGTTGAACTCCTTTGGTCTTGTGGACTAATAAATGTTAGAAACACGTATTGTACAGCTGCGATTTCGCTTAATAATAATTTACACTATCTTGTCTGGTATAGCCTATTATAACGTACAAAATTCATAATTTGTTTAATTTTCTCAAAACGGAGTTATTTTTTCTTTCCAGAAAAACATTTAACGCCGGTCTCACTAAGGAAAATTACGTCAAATTTTTCCACTATGTTCTGTGGTATGAAGAAACCATTATCCGATCTAACATAAAGGTAAGTGAATATATTTTCTTAAATGCCTACCTGCTAAGCCCGCCCTAATAGTTCCGGATCCAGTATAAGAAATATACATCAAGATATGTTGTTTATTTATGACAAGGAATATATGCTAGACAATGATATTCTAGTAAACATATACGTTATAAACTCACAAAACAACCGAAAAATTGTTCCGCGCAGCAGCGACAGCACACATAGGTACACACTTTTCATTCATCTGACATTGCACTACAAGTCGAAAGGGATGGCTTGTTAAAACCAACAAGAAAAAAGAGACAGCTAGTGTTTTTCACTTGCGTGTGAATGTAAACAAACATTATTCTGTCCACCAATGTATTTACTATCTCTTTCTTTTTCTAACTTCCAAATACCAGAATTAGAAAAAAAAAAAGTAATTTGAGGTGTATTGCGTACTTAAATATGGTATGGTATGAGATCCCTTCTGTTTTATGAACTTTGGTATCATAATTGGTACACTTTCTAAATATACACTATAGCATTATTTTAATTTTGTTTTTGTTTCAACAAAGCGTATCGCTCTTCGCCATGCGTGACATAGACTAAAGACTATACGTCCCAATTAGGACGTATTCGAGTCTTCACAATGCGCGCGGTCATAACATATCTATTTACTAGAATATCATTGATGCTAGATATTAAAATACACATTGATACATCGCAAATAGTTTGCCTAGCTAAATCGCGTACCAACGGTGTTAAATAAAGTATTACATCTAAAATCTAGGAAACCATGCTTTCAATCAACTTTTTGATAACGCAACCTTATATAGTTGGATAGAGAATTAAATAATCTTTCATTTAATATGTAATTCGTTTAAATAACTGATGAGGGTATATATTTTTTATACCGGATCTTAGAACATAAGTATTTTAACTTATAACTAATTGATCTCATTTCGCTCTAAATGATTTTGACCAGAGACAAACACTCAGTTCAGAGTTCTCTTGAGGCGAAGCTTCTGGCGAACAATGACCTTGTGCTATTGCTAAGTTTCTTCTTGTTTTCAGAATTATAACATGTCTGGAGTGAAACTTGAGCGTCAGCCACAGGTGCATAGCATCTGTTACGCGCTTCATGTGCCGGGCCTCGCGGAGAAAAGGCCTTCCTTGCTGATTGGTAAGTTATTACTACTTGTTTGAAATAACTGTGCACTTGGAGATGTCAATGTCACTCTGACGTTTGACACTCGCTATTGGCGTCAGAGGTGAACGCGGGGCGCCGCGCGGGTAGGCGGGGTTGGGGTTGATGTGCACAGGTATTTTTTTACCGTGTTGTACTTCTTCGTTGCGAGTTGATTGAAAACTCTTTAAATATTTTGGGCCCAGTATGTAGCCATCAGTAAAGTTTTAGTGTATAGCATCCTAACTGATTCTTTTTCTTAAATTATTTATGGTTTTGTAGGATTCCGTACCCAAAGGGTAAAAACGAGACCCTATTACTAAGAATCCACTGTCCGTCTGTATGTCTGTCACCAGGCTTTATCTCATGATCCGTGATAGCTAGACAGTTGAAATTTTCATAGATGATGTATTTCTGTTGCCGCTAAACAACCAATACTAAAAACAGGATTAAATAAATATTTAAATAGGGCTCCCATACAACAAACGTGATTTATGTGTTGTTTTTTTGCAATATGGTACGAAACCCTTCGTGCGCGAGCCGGCCAAGTGCGAGACTCGCACTTGGCCGGTTTTTTTTGTTTCTATCTGTTTTAAGTTAAAAACTTTATTAATGCATGATAAACTATAATTTCAAAGGAAGTTGATGAAATTTTCCATAAAACCTTTTTTATTTCAAAACTCTTGCCTTCTATAGTTCAGGAAAAATCACAATTTTAAAAGTGGTATTTACTAAGTTTTGTAAGCTTATCATAACAATACTAATATTGTAATTATTTGTATTTGCAGGGGACCTATTGTTCATAAAGCCGTTGAATCAAGACGAAGTCATTTTTGAAGCTGTCGTGAAGGAGATTAATGAAAATACTGCAGTCATTGGAGGCTTCCATAACACGTGAGTGACGACTCTTTATAATTTCTAACTTTATAACCAGATACGTTATACACTCACAAAACAACCAAAAAAAGTGTTCCGCAGAGCAGAGGCAGCACACATACAAACTTTTTATTCATCTGACATTTCACTACAAGTTGAAAGAGATGGCATGATAAAACCAACAAGAAAAAAAGAGACAGCTAGTATTTGTCACTTGCGTGTGAATGTAAACAAACATTATACTGACCACCAATGTTTTTTTCTTTTCTAACCTCCAAATATCAGAATATTAGGAAAAATATTGTAATAAATTAGTAAATTGAGGTGTATTGCGTAGTTACATATGGTATGAGATCCCTTTTGTTTTATGTACTTTGGTATCATAACTGGTACACTTTCTAAATACACACGACAGCATTTTATATTTTATTTTGGTTTCAACAAAGCCTATCGCTCTTCGCCATGCGTGAGATAGACTAAAGACTATACGTCCCAATTAGGACGTATTCGAGTCTTCACAATACGTGCGCTCATAACGTAATATGTTTACTAGAATATCATTGTTCGTCACTAATGAAGATATTTAAAAAAAATACTAATATTCCCTTTTTTCGTTCGAAGTATTCGTATACACCGATCATCTGAAGTAAATGTACCTTTCGTGGTACCTGGGTACAATAATCTCTCTACCACCTTGTTTACTAGCAATGGCATTAAGGCGCTAAATACGCCCCAATGTTATCGCAGTACTGGCCGTGCGCCCACTCGATATCAAAATATCAATATTGAACCTCCTTTTGAACAGTTTTGTTTGCAAAATATTATTTGATTTACATATGATATGTTAGTTATGAAGAAATTCCAGCCATCTATTTTTCTGTGTAAAAATATTTTTAAACATCCAGGTCGTTTTTGAGGAGTTTCCAAAAGTTGCGAAAAAATATCGTGTTGTTAATTATTTTTTTTAAGCAAAACTATTAGTTACACGAAAAAACCTTGTGTTCAAAATTATGCACATGAATCAATAATATTCTTTTTTTTTATTCAAACCTTTTAACCTAGCCGTCACTAGGGAGTATGCTTTAGAAAGTTACCGATTTACGGCACTGTTGGTATGTAGGCCCTTAAGTATTGTCCGAATGAAGAGTACTCGAGAAAAAGTTTATTTATAGAAAAACATGGATTCAAATTTTAAAGTTCGGGACAATCCTGAGACCTGTGCCTGCGCGGGCCAACTGTCAAATTGACAGCGCGTACATTCGTATTCCGTGTGATAGACGAAAAGATGCAAATGTACAGTAAGCTTCTTATTAGTGATCGAATGCTGGCTACAGGGCCAAATTCCTCGGCGACCCAGGTACCGTGCAGGGGATGGTTGGCAACACCAAGGCGCTGCTGGCTTTCCTCGAGGAGCTGGGTTGGATTGAGTGAGAAAGACGAATCCCACCCGTACGCAAAATACGCGCTTAGACGTGGAGTTGCGGACACCAGCCCGTCTTAACCTAACCTAACCTTAGTGATCGAATGTAATCCCCCAATCTTTTTGGCCGGTATATAGTTGGCTACAATGGCTGCGCAGTAGTTAGGTGTTTTACCTATGTTTGCAATATTTGTAAGTATGTGAGAACCATGTTCCTATTTATCAAATTAATGAATTTACCTGTTAATGCTTTTAATACTTTATACCTGTACGTAGTATAGTGTGCAGTGCTATTCTGGGTGCATGGTCGTGTTTTACCTATGTTTGCAATATTTGTAAGTATGTGAGAACCATGTTCCTATTTATCACATTAATGAATTTACCTGTTAATGCTTTTAATACTTTATACCTTTACGTAGTATAGTGTGCAGTGCTATTCTGGGTGCATGGTCCTCACATATATGAATACATAAATATATTAATGTATATACTTAGGTAAATATTATAAGACACCTATTTAAAAAAAAGAGTAAGTATGGAGTTTCTTGTGCATTCTTCTCCATAACAAGCTTCTTTGCCGAATGCACGGTAAAATCAACTTTTATTACTTGTAAATTTTAATTTGTGTTTGACGTTCGAAAGTGTCGATTATTGGCCTACCTGAAAAGTAGTTGAATAAATATTTTTGACTTTGAAAGCATTGCTCATCAGAAAGCCTATGGTCGGCCAATGGGAAATACTGTAACCTACAGCTGACTACGACGGTTTTACCCAATTCTGGTTACTATATACAATAAATACATCAGTAAGTCAAAAACTGGCATAATAAACTTCAGTTCCACAAAAAAAAAATACTTTAATTGTTTCCCCGTGGAGTCTTCAAAGACGAAGAAGTTACACTCGGTTCTCACAACCTCTTTTTGCCCCCAGGTTTTACAAACACGACCGTCCTGAAGCTCGATTCGATGTACGATTCTTCATGTCTCGTGTTTCTCTAGTACGCATGCACAACGCTGTTCACTATGTGATTCAACAAGGGCACGGAGGCGTGGTCTTTCCGGATGAGAAGGCCAAGGAGGTCAAAACAGTACCGCACATTACTAAGTGAGTATAATACGGTTCGATGTTTGGTAGCTTTTTTTAAATTACACAAGGTGGGTCCCGGAAAATGTTCGGCGATATCGTAGCAGACTACGTTGTCGTTGATGAAACGGATATCCGTTTGAACCTGAAATGGAAGAGGAGGGAGACTTTTGCCCTGCTGTAGGATAATTTAGGCTGAAAATATACTCCTATTTATTTATAAGTAATGAATTATAAATAAGTAGCAGTGGTTTGGAAGGCGAATTGGGAGACTGCAGTGGGAGAAGACTTAGAAAATAACATATTCATAAGCTGGCTGACCTAAACCATGTATACATCCTCCAACTGTGCAGCATGATTTTATTCTTGTTTACATCTTTTTAGTTGACTTCTTAGGCAGTCGGGATTTTAATTTTATTATTTTTTTATTTATTATTCATTTTTTTTTCGAATAACTTTTAAACACATAAGTGATATATATTTTATAATAATAATCACCACTAAAAACCCTTTATTATGATTCCCCACTCGGTGCGTTTGGAAGAAAAAAAAAAACTTAATACCCTAACAATATGGCGCCAAAAGCCGCCATTTTTTTTTTCAATTATTAGGTTTTAAGGCGATTTTAAAGATAATTTAACCGTCGAAATCCATCCAGGGTAATAAAGAAATTTACATACAATATTCGAGAAATTTACAAACATACTTCAACATTCGCGCGAAAAAATAATCCTGCCTTGGCAGTCGAGTAAAATAATGTTTTTGTCCTACGAATGGTATAACCACAGCATTTAAATGACAGCTTGGCGGTCTGAGGTCGCAGCTGCGCATGCTCCGTAATGAGTTGCTCTGTGAAGATAAGTTATCAGAAAAAACGTCAAGACCAACATTTTTACGAAATGCACATTCAATAATATGTAACCAATTCGACTTTTTAACCGACTTCCCAAAAAGGAGGTTTGTCAATTCGAACGTATTTTTTTTTTTTGTTCTCGGATAACTTCGTCGTTTATGAACCGATTTTGATGATCCTTTTTTTGTTGGAAAGGAGATATCACAAGGGTGGTCCATGATAAGAAAGCCAGGATTTGATGATGGGATCCTAGAGAAATCGAGGGAACTCCTCAAATATTATAGGCATACATATTGCGATTTTGGTATTTTCATTAATAATGCAATAATTTGCACTCAGAAAGTATCTTTTGGTAAAGTGGAACTGATGAAGAAGACCACAATGGCCACTGGAAATCCGAAATAAAACAATGTATCCTAGTCGTGTTTGGGCTTATTGGAATCGTGATAAGATGTAATTTGGCTATAAATGATTTTCATGTTAATTGGAGGTACCTACCAAAACTAAAAAGAGAAAAATAAAACCGACTTCCAAAAAAAACACTTCAAAGCGAATAATAACTTTCTTTTCCGAAGTCGGTGTCTTTTGTATCCATTGTTTTCCGTTATTCGACACCGACTTCGGCAAAGAAAGCATTTTTCGCTTTGAAGTGTTTTATTTTGGAAGTCGGTTTGACTTTTGTTAAAAGTTTTGTTTAAAAAAGATTGTCTTGTCAACGAATGTTAAGCTTGAATAAGACGACACGACGACGCGCGACTGTTGGTGAGAGACCGAATATTTGTGTGGCCTACTAATAGTTTTTACGGGTCTGGCTGATTAATGTTTGTAAAAGCACACAAAATAAAGGAATCATTTTTAGTGTGTGGCAAGGTTTATATAAAATAAACAACAACAAATAACCATTAAACACATACCCTCCTTCGACAGTCGGGTAAAAAGATACAACCCTGCTACAGATAGTGTTTGCTAAGTCATAATCACACAGCTGTGGCCCTTCTACACTCTCTGAGGTTATCTTATCATAACCAAAATCCCACAAACAAACAGAGAGGAGCCTTGTATTTCAGCAATGGGAACATTATACCATACATTTTACCAACCTTCTGTACCTTATTAATTCAAATAAATGATTTTGAATTTAACCAAAAGATTATTAGACAGAAAATTCGGAGCAGCGTTTTTGCAGAATGACGTAGCGTATAGTGATACGCTACGTTAGAATCGCCGTTTGTAGCCTTTGGTCATTGAGTTAGCGTTCCATATTAATACACCGTTATTTTTATCTCTAAGAACAAATATCAATTTTATATCTGTGTAAATTAAATTGATTCTTGAATGAGAACTATTGGGAAATTAATAAAATAGGTTGAAATTCAACGCACAAAATAAACTTAATGTATAGGTGAAAAAAGTTTCTTAGGGTTCCATACGTCTGCATAAAAAAACGAAACCTTATAGGATCACTCATGTGTCTGTCTGTTATTTCTCAAGAACTTTTATTTGTGTATGTTCGAAAACTAAATATTGAATATGCATGAAAATAGTACATTGTGATACAAGGGTGGAAAGTAGGTAACCTACACACCCGTATATCACACGACGTTTTTCAATATAGGTGTGGGAAATATTAAAAACAAATCAAAGAATTATATTTGTTTATTCACAAAAAAATAAAAATTTCAGAAAATGGCGCATTTTGCAACTGGTAATTTTTTGTTTTACTTCGATAACAGCCTATACAGCCTATTCGATTTTCGACAAATGTTAATGTGAAAATAATTAAATTAAAACTGGTAATTAAATATATTAAACAACCATTTAAAAGACTTTTGAGAATTCAATGCTAAAACGTACGTAATCATTCATTTTTCCTCGAATTAAATCCATTCCATTTTATTCTATGTATGAAAACTCCTTGCTACTAACTTTTTTAAATTGACTTATAAATTTAAAACTCAACTGCAAAAGTAATGATCGAGCTCGTAAACAAAAGTCACGACCGCGTAATAGAAAGATGCCTATGCAAAAGATTTAATTCTCGAATCATAATTATAGCCTCTGAAAGTAAGCCATGTTTAACAACTGTATTGAAAAAATAATTGTTATTTGAACAGTTTAACGATAAAAAAAAACTAAAATAGAATACTCATATATTGAAAACAGAATCAAACTTATAAAAACAAATAATGAGTTATAACCATTTGAAGAAGTATATCTGTCCTTCTCTTCGTAAATGCCGTTTTCTATGGCAGATGTATGGGCATCGTGCTACGTCCGATGGCACGTCGGGCTTCTCATTCTAATTCTCAACTTTGACGCTTTATAACTTCTTTTCTGATTAAGATATGTAAAAAAATCTCTCATATTTGTTGTTTTATCGTTTATAAGTATTTAGCAAATAAAAATAACACATGCATATATTGCAAACGCAAATTATTAACTTATTCTAAACCATTTTTTTCCTCTAGTTGGTTCAACCCAGATGTAGAGGCTAACTTAGAACAGCGCTGTGCCGTAGAGCACATTGTCGGAAGATCTTCAGGTATCGCACCCTTCCTGCTGCACGGACCCCCTGGAACTGGCAAGACTATCACCATTGTTGAAGCTATATTGCAGGTATACTTATGAAAATATTTCCTAACACATTCCAGACTACGAATATATCATGTATTGTTGTTCTATCTCACGAAGACACACGTGACTTCTATGACGTCGAAATAAGAGTTATTTTGTTACGATTCATTCGCCTTCGTGAGATGGTTGTTCTATACCTGTATTTGTATACCTAAGTAATTTTTAATATCTGTTTTGTGAGGAGTGGAGGAGCTCGTGGCTCCATAATAACAGCCGCACGGGTCGATCTTCAAGGTTAAGCAACGCTTGACGAGGTCGGTCCGTGGATGGGTGAACATTTCAACATACCGAGTTTCCTCCGTGCCTCGGTGCGCACGTTAAGCCGTTGGTCCCGGCTGTCATTTGAAGATCTTTGACAGTCGTTACGAGTAGTCAGAAGCTTGAGATCTGACACCAGTCTAGCCAAGGGGTACCGTGTTACCCAGTTACTGGGTTGTGGAGGTCAGATGGGCAGTCGCTCCATGTAAAACACTGGTACTCACCTAAATCCGGTTAGACTGGTAGCCGACCCCAACATAGTTGGGAATAGGCAGATTGATTGTTTTGTGAGGAGATATAAAAGCTTTTTATAATTATTAATTTCGTACATAGGTTAGATTTCTGGCAAAATATATTTGTTTGAAATCTCCAACCGGCATTGAACAAATGTGCTGACCAAAAAATATTGGAGATGCAAACAAAATGTTAACACGATACAATGCGTTGCGTGTGACGTGACGCCTTGGTACACTCTTTACATAGAAGTGACGTCACAAGCCCCCACGCCTGAACTTTGATGTGCTATATCATTGTCAATATTTATTAATTTGATAAATACGTGTCCAATATTATTTGATAATCTAGCTGATCGACTAAATACAATGATTTCTTTTAAGATAAGATATTTATTTTGTAAAACATGAGTACAGTATGGTCTTATATTAATATGAGGTGGCTACATGTTTTGCCATTTATGGCGTACAAAATTAGTTGCACTGGACAAACAATTATAAAAAAATACAATATCAAAATTTAAATTTAATTGTAATTACAATGTCAATATGAGGTGGCTACATGTTTTGCCATTTATGGCGTACAAAATTAGTTGCACTGGACAAACAATTATAAAAAATACAATATCAAAATTTAAATTAAATTGAAATTACAATGTCAAAATTTAAATTCAATAAAAAATACTATGTCAAAATTATATTATATTGAAATTACAATGTCAACAATTACTATGACAAAATTTTAATTCAATTAAAAATCAGTAAGTCAAAATTTAAATAAAAATTGAGTAATAATAATAAAAACAAGAAAGAGAGAGTTTACTAGTACAATTACGTAAGTATTTTGTACACTGTGTATATTTTCACCTTTATAAACATCATCTAGTGGGAGGCGTTTCAACGCTTCGTCTTCCGGTGGCCCGATGGCCTGCAGCCTTATTGCGTAATGAATTCTGCAAAGCAAAGGGCAAAGAGTATGACAAATCTACAATCGCCATCGGGCCACCGGAAGACGATGCGTTGTAAGGTCTTCCGCTAGATGTTGTTTTTAAAGGCGAAAATATACAGTGAAAATTACTTAAGTAACTGTATTGGGTAAAAAAAAAAACAATCCTTGTATTTAGTTAATCAGCTAGATTATCAAATTATATTGGACACGTATTATACGCGTTGGGAGGCCTCCCACCAGGTGGACCGATGACCTGGTGAAGATTGACGCACGGGATCGGTCAATGTTACGACGCTTGGGGAAGGCTTATTTTCAGCAGTGGACGTCTTTCGGCTGTAATTATGATGATGTAAAATTCAGGTCTGAAAGGGATATTAACACTGTAACTTTCTCCAGTTGGTACTGCAAGACCCTAACAACCGCGTCATGGTGTGCACCGACTCCAACATGGCCGCTGACCACGTGGCTACAGTGCTCATCAAATACTCGCACATGTTCGAGAAAGAGAACTGGCTGCTTCGCGCCAATTCCAAATTCAGATCCTGGTAAGTAAGCTGTGTCTCCTATGAGATCCATCGACAAAAAATATTTTTGTGGGTTGTTGAAATCGACCCTGTACCTCCCGGATTTTTTTTACGTTAAGCAAATTACAATATATCGAGTTTTGAGCCCTTAATTGCCCGAATACAAGGATTAGACTAATAATTTGTCCATTTAAAATTGATTTTAAAACAGGTAACACCCCGATAACACCCCGTTAAGTTACATAGTTCAACCTGTGCCCTTAGAATGCAATACGAAATAAACCACCGTACACTTTATTTATTTATTATAGACGGTAATAATTACAGGAAAAAAATAATATAAAAACAAATGTCCACAAGGGGCGGTTTATCTCAGGGCAATCTCTCAGCGACTTCCCAGATGGCTCGCGATTTGATTTATATCACACCGATTTTTACTATTTTTTTTTTTAATTTTACAGTACCTTTTTTTTTCCTTTTAGCTTTTTTTACTATAAGCGAAATTGCAAGTTCGTTCACATGGACGTAATACGATGCAATTCGACCGATTTGCACATAAAATGTAATAATAATTCTGTACTGTACAATATTAATGTTTTGTGATATTTCAGGGAATCTCTCCCCGCCTGCTTGAAGAAGTACTCGAATGGTAATTCCAGCCACACCTTCAGGATGGTGGATATTGAGGAGTTTATGGCGCACCGCATCGTCATCACCACCCTCTCACATTCTGCTAAGTTTGCCAGGTAAATAATAAATATTACAACATATTATTATGATCTATATCACCAGCGGCAATAAGGATGGTGTAGGGATACAAAAAAAAACTAAGACCAATTAGTCCTCGACTTGGCTCATTTAAAAAAATATGTACCTACGTATTTATTTTATATATATACGGGGCGGTCGCCTCGTGCGCCAATGCCGCTCTTTAAGGTTACACTCGTCGAAAATTCTTCCATACAAACGTAGTCTGGCGATTACTCCACTGTTTGACGGTGTACGTTCATAATAAAAAATGATATCAATTTGTCTCATCATTATCTAGCCCTGTATGGAAACAGAAAAGTAAAAAATACAATAGTTGAAAGTTATGAGCGTCGAAAGTTCCATATTTCAACACTAATATTAACGCATCTTTGGGCGGAAATAAATACCATAAGAAGAAGGAAAATTGCAAAACGGCCTCCATACAGGGATAGATTAGTAATTCAACAATGCAAATAATTTTATTTTAAAAATATACATTTAGTAGTTTTTTCATGATATCTAGACTCCCAAAGGTCTGTTTACAAAATTTCGCGCGCTCGTTTTCGTCCTAAATCATCATCCATTACGATACAAATTTGCAAAAGTGCTGATTCGTACGAGAACTAGCAGCTTCTTCCTGCTCATCACAGCATCAATCTCTTCCGCACGTGTTGTCGGATGAGACAGCATGCATTTTAACCCCGCGCACAAAATAGTTCGTGCCGTTGACTAGGGGAACCTTAAAACTAACTTAACCCTTATTACTCCTCAGGCAACTCCAGCGGTGCGGTTTCAAGAGACATATAACGCACCTGTTCATTGACGAGGCGGCGCAGGCCAGCGAGCCGTCCTGCCTCGTCCCCGTGACCGGTCTGCTGCGGCCCAAAGCGGCGTTGGTGCTAGCAGGGGACCCTCACCAGCTGGGACCCGTCGTCATCTCGCAGAATGCCAACAGGATAGGACTAGGTATGTACTGACATGAAGTGAGCCAGCCTGCTGCGGCCTGAAGGTGAGCTGGTGCTGGCAGGGGACCCGTTATCATCTCGCAGAGTGCAAACAGTATAGGACTAAGTATGATTGGATTTATATTGTAACCTTGCTGAGATAAAGCGTATATAATATTCACAGTGGATCTTTGTGTATCTGAAGTGGGTTCTGTCAATTAATGCAAACAGTTTAACTGCATAGAGTAAGCGAGATAGGATGATGCGACAAACGTAAGCGAGTGAAAGAGACAGTTATACAATGATAACTTCACTTTCGATATTGACACAAAAATAACTACTGCCCAGACTTATACCTACATAATCATAAATGTCACTTAATATTCATTATTATGAAATTCGCTTCGTTGGTTAGCCATCATTAGGAAACGGCTAGACCAAAGTTTGTTTTTTATAATCTTTGTTACACTAAACGTAAAGGGTAATTAAGAAATATTTTAAAAGTTCCTCATATAGTGAGCACCTGGTACAATGTATTTTTTGTACCTGTGAACTTAGTTCGAGCAAATGATATGCCGCTTCTAAATTAAAATTTGAAAAAAAAAAAGAAAAATGTGCTGAGCAATCGCTAAATAGTGTCCAGATTTTTGTAAATAAGGGTGTTGTAAATTGTCATAAATTTATTATTTATTTACAAATATTTTGATCAGAAGAAAATCACCTTGCATTTTGGTAATCATGATAATCTGATATCCTAGGAACATCTCTGATGGAGCGCCTGACGAAGAAATGCCAATTATACTTCGATAACCATATCAGTGGTTCCAACTACATTGTGATGCTGCGAAGCAACTTCCGGTCCCACCCGGACATCCTCAAGATACCTGATCAACTGTTCTACAAGGGACAACTCAGGGTAAGTTGTCTTAAGGTACATTACTGCTTATAAATGTCCAACTGCAAGACAAAGCCCTCATGTCATACAAATAAGGTAAGTCATTGTCTTTGATAAGTTTTCTGAAAGAATTTCTAATTGAATCTGCCTTCAAATCCCATGATGAACATTTGTTAGATTGAAATAAAGTTCGTATCGTCCATTTTCGAACTAAATTATAGACTCGTTCCGTACATAAATTAAATTCACATATTACCCAACTCCAAATACGGTTTTAGAAAGGGACCTTCTACACAGGATTCTATGTTGATATTGAAAATTGAGATTGTAGGTTGTGATAAAGGAGATAAACGTAACAGTGTATTTCTCGACCTAAAAATGGCATTTGACACAGTTTCAGTCCGCAATGTTCAGAAGGAGTAGGCATGAAGCTGTCGGTATTAGAGAAGTCACTCTTTCCATTTTTGAAAGCTGAAGACCAATTACAATATTTCAAAATTAAGTAAACGACGAAGATAATGTGGTTTACGGGGTCCTACAGGGAACTGTACTTGGGCCGACTCTATTCCAGTTATATATAAATTACCTAAATGTAACTTTCGTGGATCAGTGGCGGGCGTATTATCTCCTACGCATCGACGATGTCGCCGAACGTGGTCTTGCTGAAGTAGTTAGCTGGCTAAATTATGACTTGTGTGACCCTCAATATATCTAAAAATTAAATTTAATTGTTTCACACCGAGTCAGAGGAGTCAACCAGAAGCTGATTTTAGGATCAGGATACATAGGTGTGCCAATACAATAGACCGTATATCATAAATATGAAATTGTCAAAATATTGAACAGGTCCGATATCTGTAATACTTGAAACTAACAGTCAACTGTTCAAAGAGTGTCCTGGCACGCCCATATTCTAGTGATTATGTCTAGGATTTGAGAACTTATTTCGGTCTTCAAAAGTCTGCTTTATGTAGTGACATCGCAGCTACAAATAAAATAAGTAGAACATGGCCCTTGCGCAGTCTGTTATCCCATATTGCATTGCTGTAAACCACATTTCTAAACTTAGAGACTGCTCAGAGGTATATTATTTAGTAAGATGACAATAAAGCTGCATTATTATCTTGTGATTTGTGTTAATAACAATATAATTTACAGGCATTGGCCGAGATGGACCCAATCAGCGACATCGACATTCTCGGTGAGGAAAAACGCAGTCGCGCTGTGGTTTTCCATGGAGTGCTCTCCACAGAACAGAGGATGGGCAAGTCACCAAGGTATGTGAATAAATCATGTTCACTTCACTCCAGGTTCTATATTGAAAGATTAAAAAAAGGAGCTGTACAAGTTTCTATCAACGAAAGCCCTTTTTTTTTTTTTTTTTTTGTGTGTTAAATCATCCAATGACTTCTCCCGCTCTGGGTGAAGCGGGAGGGCATGTCAGACTTTTACTGACTAAAACCCACCCGTGTTCCTTCAGTTGCTTGAGCCAGGGCCACGGTAACTCTTTTCCAAATTTATCCGCGACCCAGACAGGCATCGGCCCTAGCGGACCCCGTCAGTTCTGCTGACATCTCTTTGAGGCGCGCGTGGAACACAACGCGCCGTTGTCTCGGGCCTGGTCCTTATCGGACGACGAGCTACCCATTTCTCGCCGTCCGCAAGCCCGCGCCTACGGTGGCCGGGAATCTGCTTGCGACTCCCGACGCCCAGGGCGTCTCCTGCGGTGGCTAGGGGCGTGAGGGCGTCTCCGTTGCGTCTCCCTCACGCGTTCCGCCTCCTCCTTCGCGAGCATTACTGCTTCGCAGAAGGAGGAGACAGCTTCCCATAGCCTCTCGCTCCGTAACATGGCCTGAACCAGGGCCGGACGCGAGAGGTTGCCACCGCCAATCAACGAAAGCCCTACGAAGCGATTGACAAAATTTCAAGCACTTTCGTCAGACAACTCCTAGTTGTATCGCATTTTGCTGAACTGGACCTTTTTGGGGCAGCCGCGGGTCACACTATATATGTAATTGTTTTAAAATTAAGTTCCCTTTTTTTGTACCTATATTGTGTGTATCTGTGTGTGCCAAATAAACTAGATTTCTTTCTTTTCTTTACAATATGTCATTTCTAAAATCGTCTTCGCTGTTAGAATAACACTCGACTCACTAGAGCAGTCACCAAATGGCGGTCCGTGACCGCCGTTTTTTTAAAGCTAAAATTAAAAAATCTTCGGAAATCAGTTTTTGTACCTCTTGTTTGCAATACCGACATCCGAAACGCGAGTTATTTTTGCACTTTTTAGAGTTTCGCTTTGAAAGTCGGTTTTTTCGATACTGTTTCATGTATACCAGATCGACCCTCCACGGGATTGCAACGACAAAAAATTTACAGAATTTTTAGAGGTTCTTGTGAGACAACACTTCCTAATACAAGAGCTAGGGCTGCACATATATTTGTGACATGAAATGTGTTAAATAAATATAATTGTGTCTTTTTCCTACAGCTTCTTCAACATCGTGGAGTGTGAACTTGTGCAGCTGTACGTGTACAATCTAGTGACGGTGCTTAAAGTGCCGCCGAGTGACATTGGAGTCGTCACTCCATACATACGACAGGTAAGCTGACGTAACATTACACCTGTATATCCCCATGGGGTACGCAGAACGTGCAAACCAGATATGTGTAAAAAATTCATGAATAGACTTAAGTCCAGTTTTTGATCCATAGTTAACCAATAATTAAGTTTACATGCTAACCAGTGGTTTCAAATTTCGATAAATAATAAAATCTCCAACTTATTTGACAATTTGTGAGGCTATCAATTGATAATAAAACGCGTTTTACCGAATTTTGAAACCATTCGTTAACATATTTAACCATTGGTTGAGTTCACTAAAGAAAAACATTTATTCATTTCTTTTTCATTTTTAAATGTTTTTATTTTTTTTGTAATTCCTAGATAAGCTTATTGATTTGTAATTGACTATGTATAATGTAAAAATAACAGAAAGCCCAGCCGATACAGTCCCACTGCAGGACAAAGGCTTCTTCTCATACAGAGACAGCATGTGCATTGATACCACTCTTGCTTGAGGCGGTTTGGCGTTTTCTAAAGCACTTTTTACCCATGGGAGTAAAAGTAACAGAAAGCCACCCGCTAAGATCTTTACAAACTCCTGATAATGTTCATAAATCTAATTATAAACGCAAGCTGCTGGTTATGAGTACTAAGGTTTTCAATTCTTCATTTATATTCCAGGTGTACCAAATAAAGAGATCTCTCAAGTACGATGATATAGAAGTGGGCACGGTAGAAGCCTTCCAGGGCAAGGAGAAGCGTGTCATCATCATATCGACCGTCCGTGCCAACTGTAACATGCTCGCTCATGACGCCAAGTTCCAGCTTGGATTCCTTGTTGATGACAAAGTAAGTGATCCTACTATAATATTATAAATTGGAAAGTTTGTGAGGTTGAATGGATGGATGGATGTATGTATGTTTGTTTGTTACTCTTTCACGCAAAAACTACAAAACGGATTTGGATGAAAATTTACTGAATTATAGGTTATACATCAGATTAATCCTACTAATCCTATCCTACTAATATTATAAATGCGAAAGTTTGTGAGGATGGATGGATGTATGTTTGTTTGTTTGTTACTCTTTCACGCAAAAACTACCGAACGGATCTGTATGAAATTTGGCACAGAGATAGATTATAGTCTGGAATAGCACATAGGATACTTTTTATCCCGGGAATATGTTCCCTTGGCATAATTTTCGACATTAACGCGGGTGAAACCGCTGGCAGAAGCTAGTATTATAAATGCGAAAGTTTGTGAGGATGGATGTATGTATGTTTGTTACTCTTTCACGCAAAAACTACAAAACGGATTTGGATGAAAATTTACAGTAATATAGGTTATACATCAGATTAACAACCAGGCTACAATTTATAATGATTTTTTGTAATTTGGTCATAATATAACGATAAATATCAAGTAAGTCGGGAAAAATTCTGCCATCTGAGAGCTATCTTTGCGTGCGCTGCCTAAACCGTAGGAGATACACAAATATAATGTACCGTAGAGTTTTTTTTGTCTTAAAAGTTCTAAATAAAAGTCCTTGACAGCATATATCTACCTTTTATGTGGAATCCACTATGACCAAAAAAAATTGAGATTTTTATGAAAATTGCAATAATGTAGCAAATTGTTGCATATAAAATTCATTCTTTGGCGTGTGCTGAGAAAACTAGGGTTAGCCCGGGGTTTCGCTCCCGTCAATTGGCTACCTTCCTACCTATCCTACCCTACCTACCCTATCCAGAACCAACTTCAGAGACACAAAGATCCACTGTGAATATTATAGTGTTACGTAATAAATGAATGTCCTTCTTTCCAGCGCTTCAACGTAGCAATCACCCGTGCGAAAGCCAAATGTATCATCATAGGCAACCCACTCTGCCTCGGAAAAGACATCAAATGGCGTATGTTCATGCAGCAATGCCGCGAACTGGGCACCTACAGCGGCTTCGACTCCTCGGATATGGACAACGAAACCTCCAGAACAGATATCGTCGAAACTCTGTCGCCCTTATTAAAAGGGCTTCAGATTACCTACAAGAGGGCAACAGCTGTTTCGTCATAATATATCTGCCAGGAGGGCCAGTTCCATTGATGTGCAGTAGCATCTACCATATAACTGATGTAGAAAGCCGATCATTCTGAAACTGGTTCGAAGTGGAATCGCGATTAGTTCAACTAAACTCTGTTTATGCAAGTACATCGTTCTGATTGGTAGTTTTAGAGGAGCTCGTGGCTAAATAATAACAGCTGCACGGGTCGATCTTCAAGGTTAAGCGACGCTTGCCGAGGTCGGTCCGTGGATGGGTGACCATTTCAACATACCGAGTTTCCTCCGTGCCTCGGAAAGCACGTTAAGTCGTTGGTCCCGGCTGTCATTTGAAGATCCTTGACAGTCGTTACGATTAGTCAGAAGCTTGAGATCTGACACCAGTCTTGACAAGGGGTACCGTGTTACCCAGTTACTGGGTTGTGGAGGTCAGATACGTAGTCGCTCCATGTGAAACACTGGTACTCAGCTGAAACCGGTTAGATTGGAAGCCGATCCCAACATAGTTGGGAAAAGGATAGGCAGATTGATTTTTTGATTGGTAGTTTCTCAACGGTCTCAAACACAGACCGCTGTATTTGCATTAACTGAGTTTAGTTGAAATAATTGCGATTAGTTTTATTGGTGAAATCGGACCTTCAAATCGCGATCAGTCTCTTGTGAAAAGTACTGATACAGTTTTTAAATTCTGGCATAATAAGACTGTTTATTAATTGGACGCTTCACACCAAATGTAGTCAACAGTCAGTTCGCGGCTGCGTTGACTTTTGAATTTGATTTATATTTGGTGCCTTACTATAACGTTTAGTGTGAAATGTCTTAAATAACCGACAGAATACCTAAAAATCGTTTTTATTCGTGTGTATAACAAGGTCTATAATCGTGCAACAACATTTCCGAATAACCGTGATTCTACTGTAGTGTCACTACTGCAAAACGATTCAGCATTATTTTGCATGAATGACATACAAACTGCAATCACCAACCGCCTACCGTGGGCATTAAATTTAATGATCAAAACGGGAATGCTGTTGAGCAGTACGTTTTGTGTTATTAAAGATGTTTTTATACTAAGATTACGTTTTTATACTAGATTAAGAGTTTTATATTATTGTGACAGTGGTGACAATCCACTTTTTTAGTTATAAGTGTCCAAAAATCTTTGTTTTCTTTCACTATAGCATGTCCGCTGCTACCAATAAATGTCGATTTTCAGCGAACAAAGAATTTGTTCGTTTGTTCTTGTGATAGTGTGTATTTTAAGAGATTTTTTACGTACAAATATAGTATATAGCAATATTAAGCCATCAGTAAATCTAGATCACTCTTTTGTAGTGAACATTTTACAAAAAAAATCTTCACTAGTTCATTTTGTGTGGTGTCTGACACTGGTCTTATAAGCTAAGATTCGAAACTGAAAGTTTTAAAGTAACATTTTGTTAGAAGTTTTTTTTGGATGAGACAAGACTGAAATTCTTATAGGAAAGCAGATATTTAATGTGCCATAATCTAAATCATTTTATCGAGCTTATTAGATCTAAAAAAAATTTGGTGCCAAAACGGCGAATTTCAAGAGGATAGAGCCTCTCCATTTGAAATAACATTAGAAATTTTTACAACCCCTTTTTACAGTCCGTTCAAACGATTTTGAGTTCTATCCCGTGAATATAAGGATGGCTTATAAAGCATAAACCTGTTACCAAAACGAATTGTTTACTACAGCTGCCATTGTCATATCACCAACGCAGTAGAAGTTAAAATCGTTTGAACGGGCTGTAAAATGGGATTATTTAAATGTCTAATGTTATCTCTCAAATGGAGTATAGACAAGTGGCATTGTCGATGGTCGAAATTTCAAAATGACAAGGAAATTTCGATAGCGCTTGACAGTACTATACCTTTTTCCAATCGCTATCATAGCGGTGCTTTCGTCGATATTATCTTGTCTATGGTCTATGATGTGTTTGTGTTATTGGTGGGTAGAGTAAAGTACTAGGAAGCTAGGCAACTCTATTATTTGATAATGGTACTAGTACTAGGTTTATGTACTTGGTACAGCCGTCTATTCTCAGTCGATACTTGTTGTAACTGAGAATAGACTGGCACAGCTCAATATGATTCTTATGTTATTGTTATAAAGTATAAATTGCGACTGTAGCAGCGGTAGAGCTAGTCAAATCTGTCTCCAAGTGTGACGTCTGATACATGTGATATTTTTTGTAGAATATCTTGTTTTATTATTTAGAGCAATAAACAGGAGTATTAAAAGGTATTTTCTGCTGACCTTTTAGGTCACGATGACCGTAGTCAATTTAGAAGAGAAACTCTCTTGAAATTTAAATTTATTGTTTTGTTCCTAAACTTTGCTAAGAGACAAAGTTTGTTTGAGAAGCTGACTTCTCAATGAGATCATATCTCTCTAGATTTGAGCTCATTTACGCCATTTAAAATACTCCTGTATATTGCAACTAAAAATCTATTTTTGTAATTTTTATTTCTTAGGTTACACTGACAATTAGGTTCTTTTAAAATTATATTACAAATTAAGATTAAAATTATGAATAAATACATTTGTATTTTTTTATGGAAACGTTTATTTTTTCGATTTACGTGTTATTCTATTTACCCCTAACGTTGACCGTGTCGTTCAACCTTTTATAGACTCCGGTTTCTATGCTCTAGACTCTTTAGAGACTCTTTATTGTAGTTGTAGATTTAAGATTACCTAACTAACGAGTCTTAACCAAAGATTCAATCTAAGTATTAAACTGGATGTCGTCTTATTTTGAAATATTGATACCCCTTTTTTCACTAACACCAAGCAACACCCAAGCCTAAATAAAAGCTCGATTTCATTTTCAACCCTCTGCTCTGTGTCGACAGTTGAAAATACTGTGACATCATATTTAGGAGTGCGAAAATTTTCAGCAATGTATCTTGGAATGGTGCTCCCAAACCGCTGTTACAAATGTTTACAAACATTTTCTAACATGAATACATTTACTAAAAAATATTAGGAAAAGAAAATGTTTATAATACTCACAGTGGATCTTTGTGTCTCTGAAGTTGGTTCTGTCAAATAATGCGCACGAAACAGTTTAACTGCATAGAGTAAGCGAGATAGGATGATGCGACAAACGTAAGCGAGTGAAAGAGACAGTTATACAATGATAACTTCACTTTTAATATTGACACAAAAATAGCTTCTGCGCAGGCTCTTGCAGCCAATTCAGAGATACAAAGATCCGTTGTGAGTATTATACTAATCTTTGTAAACAATTTTTTTATCACACTTGCACGTAAAAAGTACCTAAACACACAGGTTAACTTGGCCGTAATGCCCCATATAAAACCCTCGGGCTTTCTTTTTGTCATGAAACCCTAGGGCGGTAAGTAATATTTTTTTAATTTATGGCACAGCACACAGGTCATGCAAGTTCAAGCAAGGAGTTTACACGCAATTGAAAAATTGTCTTAAAATGTTATCTAAACAGGAATTTCTTTGAAATCTCGCTACATGTTACTTAAATACTCAAATAATGTTCTTAATAATCGATTTTAATAGTTATAGTATGAAAACGTCGAAATTATTTAATACTTTTTACACTCCGTCATGGCTGTATACCTACGTAAGTATTTGCCCTTAAAGTTTCTGAACGAAACACTGTATAATCTGTGGTGTGGGCAAAAATTCGCCAACCGCTTAAAAAAAAATTCACGTATTTTGTAATAACAGCTGTGCTGACTTGTGTATTATAGCTATAATTCATAATTATTACTCGCAAATGTGATGAAAAACATTGTATGTATCACGGGCGGTACGAGAATTACGAACCTCGACTCAGAAAGCCCTCAGTCTTCGACTTCGGGCTTCTACTAGAGCCTCGATCGTAATTCCTTACTTACCGCCCTTAATACACAATGTACTATAAACAGTGTTGTGGGAGCACAGTAACATATTGTGATCAAATGTCAGTTTCGAAAAAATCTAATCAAATATTTTATCTTGTTGCTGTTGTTGTTGTTGCTTCAGCACCAAAAATATAATATTCGTTAGTTAAAAAAATTAGACTAGGACCGAGTTTCTCACCTCTAAATTATCGAAGAATTAATGTGACAAATTGTCAAGCACGCGTTATCTGCTGTGATTGGCTGTTAAAATTTATTCAACCAATCACAGCAGATAACGCCGGCTTGACAATTTGTCACATTAATTCTGCGATGAGTTAGAGGTGAGAATCTCGGCCTAAGAGCCCAGTTTCTTAACCAGTATTTAACTTACGCAATGGTTAAATATGCTGAACAATGGTTTAAAATTTCGGTGAAATACATTAAAAAAATAATGAACTATCGAACTTGTTTGACCATTTGTAACATTTCGGTGAAATAACCATTTGTAAAGAAAATTGGTGTTTCACCGAAATTTGCAACCAAGGGTTAGCATTTTTAACCATTGGTTGTGTTAAATACGAATTAAAAAACTGGTCCTAAGTTTTTTCTTTTTGACAGTAGCACTGCGATATGATCCAAAAATAAGAATTAAACTTTTTTTTAACAAGCTTTTTAGCTTACCGTGCATTGTCATCCAAACCAAACGTGTATGCAACATTGCATGTAATCGGTTGAGGACATCTGCTTTAAAATTCACTTGCATGATTTGACCCGAGCACACATACATGGTACATATATTATATACATACATACATTGCAAATTGTAAAAAGCTTGTAAAAAATAAGCGTTTATTTCTAAACCTACGAGTCGGCTGGTGTTCGTGAATTTTGTATTAGTTCATAAGTTTTCTCTCTATTTTTCATTATCATAATAATCATTATCATTTATTTGCTAAAAACATGGTATAAAAGATGGTAATGTAAATAATGTGAACAAACATGTTTTTATTAGTTTATAAGTTTAATTTTGTAGGTCCCATCGAGCCATTAATATTTTCATAATATTATATTTGATTTTGCTGACAATCTGATAATAATTGAAATATGCGTTTTCTTATTGGCATTGTTTTTATGTTGACAATAACTTATTGACGTGTTTTTTTAATTCTTTTCTGTTGTGTGCCTTATTACTTTCGGATTATTAAGTAAATAGTTTTAAAAGAAATCGATTATATTTAAGTACTGTAATGATACACTTGTTTGTAATCGTCTTTATTTCCTTAAGTAAATATTATTTGGTGGCGGGGGACACAGAAAAGACGTAAGACGAGGACGCGGACACGACGCGTCGACGACTGCGCCCTATTCGAAAACATATAGAAGAGGCGAGGTGCAGACAAGACGCGGCAGAAGAGGGTGCGCGGGTGGTTACTTTGAACACTTTGAATGTCAGCAAGTTGAACCAAAGCCAGAACATCCTCCTCTCCTGAAGAAGACAAGTTGTCGTCCCAAAAGCAGACGCTTAAATGCAAAGCTAAATGTGAGAAATGCAGTGTCGTCTTACTTGTCTTCGCGTCCCGTCCAGTCCCTGTCTCTATCAAATACTTTAACAGCGACCCGACGACGAGACAGGGCACCGACGTCTGCGACGCGACCTCGTCTTACGTCTTTTCTGTGTGTCCCGCCCCTTAGGATTATTACAGGGGATTGATAGTGGTACTTGAACATAGAACAAACTGTACAGTCACCGTCTTGCTGTGTTAGTGTTGTACCTCTTAATAGTGATATCTTAATGATTACTTATTACTAAGTACCTTACAAGTACAATCATCAAAAGTTTATATTTTGGAAATAATGATTGAAATATCTTGGTGCTAAATTTATATGACTTTTAATAACTTTCTACATTGATTAAAAACAGTAGTAATAAATTCTTTGGTTTTATTTAGACCTCAAGTTTCAATAGGAGTGCGATTCAAAATTGATGGCAACTATGGAGTACATTCGCTGTGCAGCATTTCTTGAGTTAGCAAAGGTTCGAGGCTTCTGAAATCATCTTTGTACCGCACCTCAAAGTTTCGCATTTAGCTTTAGTTTCCAACCAACTCAATGGCCAGCCAGTCCTACCCGAAGGATTTATATGTATATTATTATATATTCAATTATTCCGCTATCTGATGAATTAATTTTCTTAATAACTAATTCTTTTCCTATCTGGAGTCAAAGAGTATGTAACACTACGTTTCGTGGAGTGAGGTATGTACTTTTTCACTGCTATTATTCACAAGTGAGATAATAGTACATTATGGTACAAGTGTGTAATCATCAATACACTCGTGTATCATACGACGTTATTCAACCCACTTGTGAAGAAAATAATACAAAAAAATACGTGTGGCACTCGGGGACTGCCGCGGTAAAGCTATTGCATGGCATTTAATTTTTGAGAATTTAAGTCATTTTCTTTCACCTATTGTTCTTAAAATCTACTTTTTTTTCCCAAATAGTAAATGCAGATCACGGTCCACCCACAATAATAAACCCTTAACGCCACCCTCTAACAACCCCCTTATTATCATATTTTGTACCTTTTCCCCAAATAATAAATTTAAAAAGTGACCCCTATTTATACCACAATAAGGTCCCTTTTTCAAAGTGACTCTTATTCCCACATACATAAAGTCTACATTGAACGCGGTGGAATTTAAAATAGGATACAAATAAAGAACCTCAACTTCAATAGAACATAAAAATATTTCCTGCATCCGTCATAATAAAAATTCTTATTTTAACCAACAAAAATTTTAAAACCCTCATATCTCAGAAACGGTTGGAGTTAGCGCATTTCTGACACAAAATTTGCCAGAAATGCGCTACACAACAAGATAGGATTTACCCCCCTCACCCTTAACCGTTTACCCCCCCAACAAAAATAAAATAAAGTGACCCTTATTCACATTGAAATAAGGTCGCTTTTTTTGACAAGCAAAAGTGACCCTTATTCTCATCAGCATAAGGTCCACATTGATCACCATTGTCACGTTTCGTTACGGAATTTCTGGATTCGGTCTCCACGCTCAAGGCCCGCGATAGAAGCTATGCAATAGCTTAAAAAAACATTTTCAACAGTGAAAACGAGTAGTGAAAAAATGTTCGCAATGGCGGCAAAAATTAATCAGTTTTTCTTTGCGCGCGCATCTAACAATGGCGATCGGCCATAGACTAAAAGGCTGAGGTTTATTTTTTTTGGTTTTTCGCGTATAGCGTTTTAGCCACGTACTAAATGGGGAATTTCAAGTTTTCTTTATTACAGAGAAAAACAAAATTTATATTTGAGTTAAAGTTTTATATATTAAACACGTACAAGTTGAAATTATCAATTTAAATACGAAACGTTGAACCACAAAACCGCAGAGTACTTTCGGCACTTATCATGGCGACCGGTCACGCATAGACATGATTTTGACGTCACTCAAAAGTGTTGCTAAGTTTAGTCCTTGACAAACATTTAGATGTCTCTTTTCATATGCAGCACTTGGTTAGTTAAAAAGAGACAAAACACTTTTTACATGCATGTGTCGATATTATAGATATTTGTATAACTATTCTTCATAATAGTAGAATATGCCGTCTCCATAATTTTCCTGCCTCATTTTTGCAGGCCATTGAGCTAGGAAAACATGGAGGCGCCCCAATGTTCTATACATACATTAGCTTATACAAATATGAGTGAAATACGATACAGAATGTGAAACATCGTTTTGTCTCATTTTTTCAGTTGTTGCTCATTTTTTTTTTTTTTTCTCTTCTTGCGATCGGCTTTCGAAGCCATTAGCAGATGGGTTGTGTGCGTCGTTGTCGAGTGAGGTTCGTCTTCCCAGCGGAAGAAATCACCTCTTTATTACTTGCTTGCATTATTCAACAAGGTCACATATATATTGGCGCTTAAGCCTTCTGTTTTCCAGTGGTACATTTAAAGCGGTGGCTAGGCTGTTAGTGTGTGACAATATACGGTTTTTGTATTTCTTTGTTTTGAGCTCTATTTCCTCTCTCACAGTTGTAACTTGTAAATGCTCGTGCAGTTCGCTGGTTTTAAGGAACCAAGGAGCGTCTGATATGTTTCTTAGGACTTTGTTTTGAAACCGTTGTAGTATTTCCACATTGGAATTTTTTGCTGAGCCCCACAGTTCAATACCAGATGTCCAGACGGGTACTAAAACTGCTTTGTAGATAAGGAGTTTGTTCTCCAGAGACACGTGTGAATTTCTCCCTAGAAGCCATTGAAGTTTTCTAAGTAGTATATCTAGCTCATCACGCTTCTTCTTTATGTGTACCCTCCATGTCTATTTCCTGTCCAGGTGCATGCCGAGATATTTCGCAGTTTCATTCTGAGGCAGTACGACATTGCCAAGTTTAACAGGGGGACAGTTTTGCTTTCGTAGAGTGAACGTCACATGCGTTGATTTATTGGCACTCGCCCTAATACGCCACTTCCCCATCCATTCATCTACTTTGTCAAGGTGTTCTTGTAATGTAGCAGAAGCCACATGAGGATCCTGATCACTGCAAAGTGTCATCTGCATACGTTGCGGAAACCACATTTTCAGTCGTGGGTATATCTGCAGTGTAAATTAGATATAATATTGGGCCCAGGACCGAACCTTGGGGTACCCCTGCTGTTATGTTATAAAATTTCGAGTATTCGTCGTTCACTCTTACTCGAAACAGCCTATTCTCCAAGTAGGATTTCAAAAGGAAGTATACATTATGAGGAAGCTGACTCTTCATTTTGAACAGTAATCCCTGATGCCAAACCTTATCAAAAGCTTGCTGCACGTCGAGAAACACGGCAGAGCAGTACTGTTTCTTTTCGAGTGATTCTCTTATGGAGTTGACGACTCTGTGTACTTGTTCCACAGTTGAGTGACCGGCTCTGAATCCAAACTGATGCGGTGGTATTATGTTGTTCTCTTCCAGGACTTGCTTTAATCGCCGCGATAGAAGTTTTTCAAATAATTTTGAGACTATAGGCAACAGACTTATGGGCCTATAAGACGCGATTTGGTGTGGCGGCTTTCCCGCTTTCGGAATCATGACAATTTCGGATATCTTCCACACTTTCGGGTAATATCCCGTTCTTAAAATACCATTAAATAGCTGAGTAATGAAGACTACGGCTTTTTTTGGAAGCTGCCTTAGTATCTCTGCTGTTATCAAGCAGAAACCTGGTGCTTTTCTAAGTTCCAATTTTCTTATCTCCCTCTGAACTTCTCGTGGTGAGCAACTAGGCAATGGGAGACTAAGTTGTAGGTCCGCTTGCAAATATTCCTCAATTTCTTTGTCAGGACCTGCATCACAGTTATTGGGAGTGAAAACTTCAGCTAGAAAGGAAGCAAAAGCCTCGGCACGGTCTTTGTCATTTTTAGCCCACGTGTTGTTTTGTAATTTAATGGGATTTTTGGCCAATTGGGGTACTGTTTTACTACCTTTTACAGTTTTCCACAGTGAGTGTTCGTTCTTAGCTGAAGCATTCAAGTTTTCTAGTTTATTCTTCAGCGTTTCATTCTCAATCTCCTTCAGGTATTGATTTAGCTCAGTGGCCGCCCTGTTGAAAGCTCGTTTGTCAGACGAATGCCGGCTACCATGCCAAACTCTTCTTAACCTTTTTTTTTCTAGTACCTTCGTTTTTATCTCTTTAGGGATATTTTTGGTACCTGATTGGCGATGTGTCTCTGGCGTACATTTCCATGATGCAGTTTGTATTAACTGAGTTATATAGATAGCAGCTTCCTCGATGTCATCATTTGTTTTCAGAGCTACCTTCAAATTTACGTTGTCCTCGATATAGTCTCTGAATTCCTCCCAGTCTGTGTTGTTATTACAGAGATACTGTCTCATCGGTCTTTCAATTAGATAAGTGCTTATGGTAGCTATCACTGGGGTATGATCAGAGCCACCATCTTGGCAGCTTGCTACACCTAGGTATAAGTTGGAAAGTCCCTTATATACGAAGAAGTCCAACAGGTCAGGTATTTAGTTTGGATCTGTCGGCCAGTATGAAGGTTCTCCTGTGCTCAGGGTATATATATTACCATCATTTAGACTCTTTTTCAACTCTCTTCCTCTGGGAAGCGTCAGTCGCGAACCCCAACTAGTGTGCTTAGTGTTCCAATCTCCTCCACACAAGAATCTTTGTCCTAGAAATTCAAAGTAGTCCGAGAATCTTTCTGCTTTTGTTGCATGCCTGGGTGGGCAGTATACCGCTGATAGGACCAGCGAACCTTGCTTATCATGCACAAGTATAGAAGTTGCTTGTAGTTGGTCAGTTTTATATTCCTGAAGAACTTCATGCTTTATGTGTTTTCTTATAATGATTGCGGTCCCTGCATGCGCTGTTCCATCAGGATGTTGTGTAGAGTACGTATAATAGTCCTTAATCGAAAACATATGACTTGAGGTTAGGTGAGCTTCAGATATGAGCAGCACGTCAATTTTCTCAAGATCAAGGAGTATTTCCACGTCATGTTTGTGTTTTATAAGTCCGTTAATGTTCCACGTTGCCACTCTGTATGCACACATTTTACCGAACTAACTTGCTGATAAGTTGTAAGAAGAGTCATCATTGATGACATTTGATCAAGGAGTTTGTCTAGCTTTTCAGCTTGTTGTGTGAGTAGAATTTCTAGTTTAGAGTCTGTTGTATAACTGTGTTTTTTGGTGACTTCTGCGTAAGTTGGGTTCTCCTCATGATCACTGTGTGATTTTCTTTGCGTATATTTAGCTGTCTGTAGTGGCTCTTCTGGATTACATTTTGCAGTTTCGGTGTTAGGTTTTGTTGATGGCGGTACCTTTGTTAATCTATTTCCTAATTTTCTATGCATAATCTCTCGGTAAACTTCGCAACCTTTATAATTAGCAGGATGAGCACCCTCACATAGAGCACACTTTGCTGGTGTGTTTCGGTCTTTCTTTGGACATTCCGAGGTTTTGTGTGCCTTTGCGCATTTGACACAGCGATATGGACGCATGCAATAGTTTTTAGAGTGCCCATATTGTTGGCATCTTTGACATTGCGGGATTGTGTATTTCTTCTTAGGTTCTTCAATTAAGACTTTTTGGTGATATATAGATGTTATGGCTTTGACTGCATTGTTATTGGGACCGGATACTAGATTTACAAAAAATGTTGATGTTGGTTTCTTTTCGGGTCCAAATTTTATATTAATGATTTCCCCTTGTACCACATTGTCTGTGTTTTCGATTTCCTCTATGATTGCTCTATGGGGTGTAGTGTGGTGTAGATTCTTTATGACAAGCCTATAGCATCTTTGGTCTTTTCTATTAAATGTATGACCTATGAGACCCTTTTCACGGACTATTCCAATAATTTTCTTGTAGGATTCTATATTTGAGCTAGTAATTCTGAGTTGATTTTTATTTACAACTTTAAAGAGGTAGTCGCCTTTGTCAACAGCTGTATTTATAAGTTCTGACAGTTTGTTTACATCTTCAACCCCATACAAGATTATGGGAGGGGGTTTAGGTACTCGTTTTTGTTTAGGTTGTTCTTCAGCATCTATAGAGTCAATCTGTAGTCCGCTATATCTATTGGAGGTTACAACTTCAGGTGATGGCGATTGTGAGAGTTTTTTCCTTTTGTAGCTCCTGGCTGTTGGAACTCTTTGCCACTCAGGTGGTTGAGGTGTGTCTGGGACTTTAGCAGAAGTATCCGTCTTGGAACTCACAACATGTTGTTGGTCTCTTGGTGACGAAACTACATTTTTGACCTCTAACTGCATTTCTTTGCTTGGTGTGCTACCTAGGGAGTTGCATCTAGGTCGAGATAAGAACAAGCTAGGGTGGAAAGCTTGCTGCACATATTTTTTGCTGCCAGTAACATTCACTGCCATGGAAGCCTGGTCGCCTACTTCCATGGAGTCTTCGGTAACCAATTTCTCACCCACCGGCCCGGATACCGGAGGGCGCCGGGTGTTAGCCGGATCGCATGACAAAAACTCATTCTCTTTATTTGACATTTTCATAAAAAGGGGGGGTTGGGCGATAATCTCATAGCACTTGCCCAAGGCACTATGGCCAGTATTTTTGAAGGTATTTAGATCTCCAAGGCCAGTGGACACCAATTAACGGCTTATTTAACCGCCGCCCGTGGCTCGGCGTTGTTGCTCGTTTTGCACCACCCGGGGGATACGTGTAGGGTGGGCCTAGGAAAAGGTGGTAAATCCTACGGACGCGAGCAACTCCATCCCCCTTGAAAAACCCCCACAAAATGTTGCTCATTATGGCAACATTTTGTTATGACGGACGTAGTGACAGTTGTAGGTACGTGCCAAATTTTGTTGTTGTGTTTTTTTTTTTTTTTTTTTTTTTTTGGTTTTTGGCACTGCACTATTCGTGCTTATTGCCACTGACAATATTAACTCTGATGATAACAAAACGTAAGAATTGAAAACTCGCGAAATAAAAAAAATATTACAAAGGGAAATTTGGAAACGAAAAGGAGAATAGTTGTTATTAATAAAATAATAAATTTTAACAGTATATTATGGGAATATAATACAACAACAAACTCTTTTATTGTGTCACCAGGTGATGGTCACACAATATAAGGGCCGACTCGGTGCATCTATCGGTCTTTAAACTAAACTAAAACTATTAAATAAATTATTACATATTAAAATTTACTATTAAATAGCTATATCATTATTTACAAGGAAAAGTGCTATGATTTTATAAATATCTAAATTAAAATTAAATAAAATACATGAGATAGAAGTGGGAAAAGGGACTCGGAGGGAAACAAGGCTTTGGAAAAGTGAGGAGTTATCATAAAGGGGGCAGGCAAAAATAAAGTGGTTCAGATCTCCCACCTCAGCGCCACATGCACTCAGGGCTCTGCACAATGCCAAGCCTGGCAAGATGAGCTGGAGTGCATACATGACCCAATCGCATACGTATGAATATGGTTGAAATCTTTTTGCTCAACTTGTACTTGCTAAACCAAGGTTTTACAGGAATGGATGGCTGGATAGTACGATAAAATTTCCCTTTCACTGATTGCCCTGACCAAAGCTGATCCCAGGATTCCTGTAGAAAAACCCTGGGCAGAGCAGCCAGATCTTGGGAGTTATTTTTGTACGGAAAAACGTCTCCACATAATACGGCATCATTAGCTAACTGGTCTGCTCTCTCATTACCTAAAATGCCACAATGTGAGGGTATCCACGCAAAATGCACTGAATATCCCTTAATAGAACATCTGTGAAGGAGTTCACGTGTTTCAAATATAATAAAAGAATTATGAGAGTAGAATGGAAATCTGGCCAAAGATTGTAAGGCACTCCTTGCATCAGTTAAAATGAGTGAATTCCGTAAGCCCATAAGGAGTATATATTCGACAGCTTTGAATAGACCGTAACATTCTCCCGTAAATACAGATGATTCGGGCGGGAGCTTTATTTTTTGACATACATTATACTGGGAGTGGTATACACCTACTCCCACACATGAGTTTCTTCCATGTTTCGAAGCATCTGTAAACAGGAGCTGACAGCCCTTTGTGATGATATAGAAACTCCTTGGAGTTTCTATGGTCTTAAAAATAATGTAGTTATTTTATCCGTCATTACGACTGTTCTATTCACTTGTATTTTTGCTGATTAAAACCATTTATTCTAAAGGTTTTATCTTATTTATCAATTTAATCAGCAAAATGTTCTAATAATAATGGACAGATTCTTACGTCCCGATAAATTGGACATTGATCCATCGGACAGCTCCGCCCCGAGGGATTGGGAGTACTGGAAGAGGACATTCGAAAGTTTCCTGTCATTCTGCGGAAAAGATGCAAAAGATGGTAAAACTACTTTAGATTTACTCATAAATCATGTATCCGCTAGAATTTACTCATTTATCAGTGAGTGTACTAGTTACGAAGCAGCATTGAGTACACTGAATAATATATTTATCAAGCCAAAAAATATAATTTACGCTAGACACATGCTGGCAACGAGAAAGCAACAGAGTGAAGAAAACATTGACACCTATATTCAAGCTCTAAAATTAATGGCAAATGACTGCGGATTTGAAAAAGTTGATGCGGAAACAAATAAAAGTGATAGTATGAGAGATGCTTTTATTTCTGGTATCAAGTCAAACAAAATTAGACAACGATTACTAGAAAATCTGTCGTTAACACTCGACCAAGCCTACAATCAGGCGATATCGCTAGAAATGGCTGAAATGAGTTCACAGAGCTATAATGTTTCAAATTTGAGTGCTGTTCAAGGCTTAGAAGGAAACAGAGAACCAATAGCAGTTGCTATAAAGCGAAAGTGTTTCTTCTGTGGAGGGCGAGTGCATCCTAGAAAGGATTGCCCTGCTGTCGACGCTAACTGCCAGATATGTGACAGGAAGGGACACTATGCTAACGTATGCCGAGGCAAGAAACTTCATACTGTTGCAGGTTTAGATAAACAAGATACTAATACCAACAGCTCAGCATGTATTGTAGCAGCGTCACCGGATTCCCTTAAGAAAGCAACTGTAACAGCATACATTCAGGGAATTCGTGCTCAAGCATTAATTGACACAGGCAGTTCTATCAGTTTTATGAACGAAGACTTCTTTAAATTGTGTCGGCTAAAAAAGAGACCTTGTAATCAAACAATTTCAATGGCATCAACTTCACTGACATCTCAAGTAGAGGGACAAACCTGCGTCTCAGCTAAAATTGCAGATCATAATTACGAGGGTCTGAATTTGCTAATTGTAAAGAACCTGTGCGCTGATCTTATCATTGGTCATGATATACTAGAGAAGCATTCTTCGCTTGAGTTCTCTTTTGGAGGTCCTAAAGATCCAATTAAAGTATGCGGAGTTGCTGCAGCCTCTGTACCAGCTGTACCCTTGTTTTCGAACGTTTCTCCTGAATGCAAGCCTATTGCTATTAAATCTCGAAGATACAGTGAGGATGATAAGAAATTTATCGACGATGAAGTTAGAAAACTTTTGGCCGAAGGAATTATTGAGGAGAGTACGTCACCCTGGAGAGCGCAAGTTCTTATTACGAGGAATACTAATCATAAGAAACGACTTGTTATCGATTATTCTCGAACAATAAATAGGTATACACATTTAGATGCATACCCACTACCAAACATGGAGGAATTGGTGTCACAGATATCAAAATATAGTATATTTAGCGCTATAGATTTGCAAAGCGCATATCATCAAGTATCAATTCTGCCGAAGGAGCGCCACTTCACAGCATTTGAAGCTTCAGGAAATCTATACCAATTTCGGCGTATTCCATTCGGTGTCACAAATGGAGTTTCAAGTTTTCAAAGAACCATTGACTGGGTCATTCGTAAAGAAGAGCTTAAAGGAACGTATGCGTACCTAGATGACGTAACAATTTGTGGTAAAAATCAAGCGGAACATGATGAAAATCTTAAGAATTTTTTGAAAGCCGCTCAAAAATATGGCCTTACGCTTAACAAAGAAAAGTGTAAGTTTTCCCAAGATTCTATTAATATTCTGGGATACAATGTAAAGAACCACGTCATTAAGCCAGATGGGGAACGCTTACGGCCACTACTGACTTTGCCACCACCATGTGATTTGCCATCATTAAGAAGGTCAATAGGAATGTTTGCGCATTACAGTAGATGGATTCCAAATTTCTCAGAAAGAGTTCATGCTCTCGCTCATACACAATTATTTCCACTAAACGATGAGCTAGTACAAAGTTTTGAAGGACTGAAATCTGAGATTGCGAAATCTGCTATTCACGCTATCGACAACAATGCACCGTTCACCGTAGAAACGGATGCATCTAATCATTCCATTGCAGCAACTTTGTCTCAATCCGATCGACCAGTTGCATTTTTCTCCAGAATGCTAAATAATAGCGAACTTAACCACTCAGCTATAGAAAAAGAAGCTTACGCTATAGTGGAATCGCTAAGGAAATGGCGTCATTTTCTTATTGGAAAACCATTTCGTCTCATTACTGACCAACGATCTGTATCGTTTATGTTTGATAATAAACTGACGAGTAAAATAAAGAATGAGAAAATACAGCGGTGGCGCTTGGACTTGGCACCGTTCAAGTATGACATTGTGTACCGCCCAGGAAACCAGAATAATGTTGCTGACGCACTTTCACGAGTATGTGCATCGGTACCAATACGGACTGAGAAACTAATTTCATTACATGAAGCCCTGTGTCACCCAGGAATAGTGCGTATGAACCACTGGGTAAAATCGAAAAATATGCCTTACTCTACTGAAGAGATAAAAAATATGACTAATTCGTGCCGGATTTGTTCTGAAATAAAACCAAAATTCTACAGATCTGCCTTGCCAGATCCAATTTTGATAAAAGCTACTTCACCTATGGAGAGATTAAGTATTGACTTTAAAGGTCCAGTACCTTCCAACACAAGAAATAAGTACATATTAACGGTGATCGATGAATACTCACGTTTCCCATTTGCGTTCCCATGTGCCGATATGAGTTCTGCAACAGTTATAAAACATCTAAACGAGATATTTATGCTATTCGGGATGCCATCTTACCTTCATTCAGATCGAGGAACTTCATTCATATCAGCGGAAGTAAAAAATTTCTTGAATTCACGAGGGATTGCTTCCAGTAGAACCACTCCATACAATCCAAGAGGGAATGGTCAAGTAGAACGTTTCAATGGGACCCTCTGGAAATCAATACAATTGGCTCTACGTTCACGCAAACTGACAATTGAAAATTGGGAACAAATTCTTCCTCAAGCTTTACATTCCATACGGTCCTTGCTGTGCACAGCCACACATTGTACGCCACATGAACGAATGTTTACGCATACCAGGCGATCTACGAATGGAGTTTCTATACCCACTTGGTTGACAGAATCAGAACATGTGCTGATGCGAAAATTTAACCGCACTAATAAATATCAACCAGTCGTTGAGGAGGTGACGTTACTCCATGTAAATCCAGATTATTCCTATGTTCGTCTAGCAGACGGACGAGAATCAACTGTCTCAAACCGACACCTAGCACCATTGGGTCAAGATAGTGAGATAATTCAGGAAACGCCTGAAATACTTAACGAGACAAAAGAGTCAGTAGAAACAAGTGAAGAAGACTTCTACGATTCTCGAAGTACGAATGACGAAGAAGAGGAACAGCCAACAGATGTAACAGCTCCAGCTGGACAATATCAATTAGTCGAAGCAGAACGCCCGGCTACTGATAATTCAACTACTCAGCGAAGATCGACGAGAGAACGTAGGCTTCCAAGCCGCTACAGGGATTACGTTCTAAACTGAATAGCTGTTCTCTTTTAGCCAGGAAGAATGTGATGATATAGAAACTCCTTGGAGTTTCTATGGTCTTAAAAATAATGTAGTTATTTTATCCGTCATTACGACTGTTCTATTCACTTGTATTTTTGCTGATTAAAACCATTTATTCTAAAGGTTTTATCTTATTTATCACCCTTAAAGTCTCTATCCATAGTAAAGTTGAAGTTAATGTTATGACATACGTCATCTCGGTAAATATTGAGGTTATAATGAATGTTTGGTGGCATAATTAATGAACTGTAATTACAATGATATATAGGAAGAAATTGAGATTGGTGGCAAGGAGCTTCAATTAAATTGTATTTTCTAAAGCTTTTAACTAAACACGGAGTATCTTTGTGCCTCCAGTAAGTGGATGAAGCAACTTCTTTAGAGAGAATGGAAAGTGTATTTCGCAAAGGATGATATGTAAATTGCAAACACCGAGCCATAAATCTATCAGCTAAAAATTGACGTCGCAAATGAAGCGGGGGGTCTCCACATTCCACCTGAAGACAATTAATAGGACTGCTTTTCATTGCACCTGAAACTACTCTAAGTGCCTTAGACTGAACACTTTCCAGTTTCTTAAGACCAGCTACATTAGCAGGTTCCAGCAAAAAGGTCCCATAGTCCAATACACTTCTAATCAAGGTGTTGTACAGTAGTTTTAACGAAAAGGGATGTGCTCCCCACCAAACACCAGCAAGACATCTAATTATGTTGATATTTCTTTCACATTTAGCAGTTATATATTCACAGTGTGGTAAACCTGTAAGATGTGTATCCAAAACAAGGCCTAAAAATTTTACTTGATTTTTAAGCGGCATAGAGATATTATCATATATTACTGTAACTGCTGGAGGCTTACGCATTCTAGTAAATAAGACTATGTTGCTTTTATCAATTGACAGTTGTAGACCATTGGTTTCCAACCATGTCTTCAGTAAGCATAAAGAAGAGGTTAAGGAAGTACAAATATTTTCAACAGAATGACCAGATAAATAAAGAAGTAAATCATCGGCATATTGAAGGACTTGTACTGACTCATTTAGAGAGGATTCTAAATCATAAGTGTAAATATTATAAAGAAGTGGACTAAGTACAGAACCCTGAGGGAGACCTTTCCATACTAAACGGGTAAATGTACACCCTTCAATGTCTAGATTTAATGATCTCTCTGAAAGCATATTAATTATAAAATTAGACAGCATTTTTGGAATTTGTAATAAATTCAACTTTTGTTCCAGGACTGATACTAGGACATTATCATAAGCTGAACGTATATCCAGGAAGGCAGCAATAACAGAGTTATTAGAAGAAAAGGCTAAGCGAATATCAGTTGTGAACACACTAAGACTATCAATTGTACTCTTGCCCTTCCTAAAACCAAACTGTGATGTTGCCAACAAGTTTTTGCTTTCCAAATACCACTCCAAACGATTCTTAATGAGATGTTCAACAATTTTAGCAAGAACTGTTGAAAGTGCAATTGGTCGATAAGAAGTAACTTTAGAAGAAGGTTTGTTTGGTTTCAGAATAGGAATAATTGTTTGAGACTTCCAACTTGATGGGATGTTGCCAGATATTAAAGCTGTATTGATGAGATCTAAATAAATTAAAAGAACAGAGTCAGACAGATTGGCTATAAATGAATATGGTATACCATCTTCACCAGGAGCTGAATCCTTAACATGTGAAAGGACTCCTTTCAACTCACTTAGTGTGAAGAGAGAGTTCAACTCGGAATCCAAAGTAGGAATATAGGGAAAATGCATTAATGATCTCTGTTCTGGGACAGACGGCGGGGCCAAATGATCCATAAACTCATTGGCCAACTCTAATGGCAGTTTTGAGGCTGTTGTGTCACTGAATGCTGACCTGAATCGCCTGATATTTTGCCATACTACAGATGCGTTAACTTCTGGAGATATAGATGCACAAAATCTTTGCCAACCTTCAAATTTCTTTTTCCTGAGGAGCTTATGAGTTGCACGTGCAGCTTCTTGGTAAATCTCAAAATTCTGATGAGTCATAGTATGGCAATAATTTTTTTCAGCTTCTTTTCTTTTTTTAATGGCCTGAGTGCACTCAGCATCCCACCAAGGTGGTGAAGGAATTTTGCCTTTAGCCCCATTCTTAATAGGGAAAGTATTATCTGCTACCTCTATTAAAATTCTTGTAATTGCATTAGATAATAACTGAGGATCATTTATTAAGGAATTAGATAAAGCAGAAAATCTTTCTTCCACACAATCTTTGTATTTATCCCAGTCTGCATTTTGAAGCCTGTATTTTAATCGCGGTTGTGGTGTCAGAATGCAAGTATCTGGTTTTTTATGTGGAAAAGAAATGATTAAAGGATAATGATCACTACCATAAGAAGACGGTAAAGATGACCAGCATAATGTCGATGCTAACTCAGGTGTGCAGATTGAGAGATCAGGAGCACTATTTCCCTCATCTGGATTTGTTTGGCGTGTTGGTAGACATGTGTTTAAAATACACAAATTGTTTGAGTCTAGAATTTCTATTAACTTTTCCCCATAATAATTGGAACTAGAGCTACCCCAGGACTGATGCTGTGCGTTAAAATCACCCATTACCAAAAATGGTTTAGGTAAAACTGTAAAAAGATTATTAATTTCAGAAAGAATATTTACAGTAGGGCGAGAATAATATATACATACTATACAGATTTTATTTACAATAGCAGCAACAGCAGATATATCATCACTGAGACTTGGAAGAGGATAAGACTGAAAAGACAAGTTATTTTTAATAAGTATGGCGACACCGCCATACCCATCGCTTCTGTCTGTTCTTAGACACGCATAGCCAGGAATTCTAAAAGAGAACCCCGGCTTCAGCCATGTCTCACAGAGAGCGACTGCAAAGGGATTGTATTTATTTAATATATAGAACAGATCAGATTTTTTATTTACAATGCTACGACTGTTCCACTGAACAATCTTGGGTTGGTTTGGATCCATTATGGTTAATTATGTTAGACAGCATATCAATTATAGTGGCAACGTTGGACGGTTCAATAATATTATTTTTAGATAAAGTATTAATTAGCATGATAATTAAATTAAAAATTTGACTTTCATTAATATTACTTGTTGATTTATTATGCAAAGCAACACCATTACCCGATGTAGAAACTTCATTATTAATAAGTTCTTGATGAGGTGCCCGGTCATACCCCTTGGCTTTTTTTGGGGGTTCCCGAGGTTTTAAAAATACTGTTTTCCTGTGTGATGTGAAATTTGATGTGTTTGGTGAATGGGGCGAAGGTGGAGAAGAAGAAAAATTATTATTTTTATGTGATGGAGCAGATGTTACCACATCTGCATATAGTTTGGTGATTGGGGGATGTAGCAGCGACGCTTCAGCATACGACACGCAGCTATGGGCCATATAGTGCTTTATTGACTTTTGTCTCTCAAACTCTGGGCATTTTTTGTTAATCGCGTAATGAATGCCACCGCAATGACAGCATTTACTATCACTTTCGTCTTCAATACTACAAGTGTCAGCAGAATGCCTCTCCCCACACTTGAAGCACTGAGGGTTCGACCTACATTGTACCTTTGTATGACCAAAACGACAACAATTAAAACATTGAATTGTTGGGAATGTATACAATTCTACTGGCATAGAATTGTAACAACAAAACACGCGTTTAGGTAAAATTTGACCGTCAAAGGTGAGCACGACTGTTTGGGATGGTTTCCAAACAGGGGTCGGTTCGTGAACTTTATAGTTAAGACGCCTTGCCTTAATAACTTTCCCGCATCCAGTGGGAACAGTCACATTTTCCATTATTTCCTCGGGAGACCATTCTGTAGGTACACCTTTAATAATACCCATACGACACACATTAATAGATGGAACAAATGCCTTTAATTTCTCTTTCGCCAAACAAGGGTCATTTATAAAAGAGTTTGCATCTAGGTAATGAGAGAAGCTTATTGAAATTCTATTTCGACCGATGCGTTTTAAAGAACCATTGACAATATTATTATATCGACGTTTTTTAAGAAAATGCCCTAATGTAATTGGGTGTAATGATTGAGCAGAGTTTCCTGTATCAATATTTTTTTGTATATGTACAACATATGGCGACAAGTCTGTGGCTTCGTACAAAGCCCTAGCAACCTGTGGCGCCTTCTGGGGAAGTTCTGAGGCGGAACGAATTTCACTTTGTGCAGCATCCACAGAACGTGGAGTGGCTTCCAGATGAACTACTACCGAGTCATTATCGCAATGGCAATCTGATTCCTTATTAATACCTGCTGTAGAGTGACCATGTCTCCTTCTTTTATTGCAGTGTTTGCACATTTTGCGTGGAGCTCTAGCCCTTTTCCGCTCCGATCTGGTTATGGACGAGTCGGTGTCCATACTTGATTCATTGTTAATAACAATGTTAAGCCCAACCGAGGGGACTGTGCCCCCCGGATCAGGCGGTTCCTTGTCCATCGGACAATAAAATAAAAAATGAAAAAACTTACCCTAAATGTAGAGAATTATATACACAAACAATAATATTAACTAGACTAATCAATATCTACATAAATCTACACAACTTATCTCCAATCTCAAAGGTTTTGTATTATTTAAAAAATCCAAAAGAAAAATCACGACCGCCAAATTCGACAATTCCCGCGCTTTTTCTGTTGTTGTGTTCGTTCGTGGTAGTCCTGCTGTCAAGTGGTTGTTTACTTTTTGTACGAGTGAGTCCATAGTATTTAACATTGAGCTAGGAAAAACATGGAGGTGCCCCATTATTCTATACATACATTAGCTTATACAAATATGAGTGAAATACGATACAGATTGTGAAACATCATTTTGTCTCATTTCTTCTAATGTAGTAATCGTATTTGACAAAAGAGACAACAATATTTCAGTTGTTGCTCATTATGGCAACATTTGTCATTTATGGCAACAGCTGTCAGTACGTGCCTTAGTCGCCTTATTAGTTGCCGAAATTTGTGGTTGTGTTCGCGGTAGTCCTGCTGTCGAATGGTTGTTTACTTTTTGTATTATTAATGTGTGTGTGTTCCGTGATTAACACAACCATAGCATCGGCAGCCATTTTAAGTGCAATTTTAAGGTTTAGGTAGGCACGTTTTTCTTGTAGGTATTTCGAGTCCATACTATTTATTAGGTCTATGGTGCAGGTGCAGTGACAGTCAGGCGACTGTCACTGTCTGTCCCAGCGTTACCAGAATGTAACTTTTGTTACATTGTATGATACTTTTGACCTTCTCTTGTAACCTCCATGAAACACGAATCAAAATGTAACTTTTACGTTACTTGTAGGACTTAATAAAAAATATTGATATATTTTTCAGCAAACTAAAAATAATCGTGAAACGGAACGCATCTAAGAAAGTTTTCGTTCGTCATGTTGTTGCACCTGATTTTATGACACACAAATTGACGTAGAAAGAGAAACTGGTTGGTTTCTCTGTCTACGCAAATTGACGAATGAGCGAGTGAGCGTATTTAGGCTTAGCACGCACTGTGGTTTTTATTCACACGATTTTTGCCGCCCATTCCGCGACCTATGGAATTGTATGAAGCTGCACGTATTGCAGTAAAAAAATCGTGTTAAAATAATACCGCTAGAAAGCCGTGTTTTGCCACAGAATCCACCGCACCGCGGCGCAGATTAAATTCACGCGAATATTTTGAGCTCTATAAACAGGTAGATACAAAAATCGCGTGCCAATTTATCTGCAGTGCGTGTTAGTCAGATTCAGTACGCGTACAAAAGTTTGCGCGATTAAAATCCGTTCTGCTAAAAATCACAATGCGTGTTAAGCCTTAGTGTCCTTGCCACATAAAATTAAGGTAATGTAACTCTTCTCATGAAAATGTAACTTTATGAGATGTTTCTTGTAATATTTGACTATCTGCCACTGGCAACACTGGTCTATCTGTCAGTCAGTGATGTCTATTTAATAAAAGTACTCTGTGGTCAGTGATTATGTCATTGTAGAAGGGAGAGGTTGTTTGATGTTCGAAAATTAATTAATTTGTTTAGGCCACTATTTACGTGCAAAATTAATCAACAGATAACATTACACTTAAATTATATGATACAGGATCCTAGAAACTGTTATTCACTGAATAACCTCTAAACGCAGTAAAGAAATGTGTTGAAGTTTGTGATATTTTCGCTGAAAAATATTAAAAAATGAGCGAGCAAGTGGAATTTGTTGATATTTTGGAGCCGAGGAGGACGCAGTTAGGAATTTTCAGTTTTATGACTCGGAACTGGTATCCTCAACGAACCCTGACGTTAGACAAATATTGTTCACCACAAGATATCAAAGACATCGTCGCTAATTCCGTCTATTTGGACGCTATTATCGAAGCGGTAAGTATTTTAAATCTATTCCTTTTCGTTAAGATACCTATCTTCTGAAATTCAAAGCCAAATGTAACATTAGAAAATATTAATTTATGTATTTTTGAATAAAACCTTAAAAGTACAATTACTTGTTGGCATCTAAGTCATTGTACTTTACTCAAGTGATTAAACTATGATAGACTCAGTAAATATAAATCCTTATATCTTGTTTATACAAAAAATATTTTACAAACAGTATGTATACTTATTTAATGACTTATATTGCTGATAAAGTAACCACCAGGGACATATTAACATTTTTAATAAAAATAAACCAACTAAAACCAATCCTTTCAACATTTAAAATTCAAAAAGAGAATATGTGCAAATATTCTTCAATAAACTAAAGTACACAATCTCTTTTTTCATAGACACTGCCAAAGTGCCAAAACTTTTTTTTAAATACTCCCTTAGGAATGCTCAAGAACCGGTGTAAGCAAAGAGAAGTTACACCAAGAAGTTTACAATTACTTGGAGGAGATGGGCCTCGACAAGAAGATCCATGTCATCAGGTGGATGGGGATTGTCTTCCTGAAGATATCCTTCATGATGAAGATCAAGATGTTTGTCAATGAAGCTGCAGCTTTTGATGTAAGTATTATTTACCAGTTTAATAAATATTGAAATGTTTTTCTACACTTAAAGAGGAAAGATTTGTATTTTCGTATGTAATGAATAAACTTAAAAACTACTGGACCGATTTCAAAAATTCTTTCAACGTTGGGTAGCTACACTATCCCCGGATGACATAGGCTACTTTTTATCCCTGTGTTCCCATGGGAACGAGAACTAAGCGGATGAAACCGCGAGTCGTCTGCTAGTTTTTTATATTTCAAAACATTGCACTGTTATGGAACAGTAATTTTTCAACCACATCACCACAATAAAACAAAATAATCTATTCTGAACTGATATTAAGGCACCTCATCTTTAATCAAGAATACTATCTATAACTTTGTTTATTTATAAAAAATTGTTTCAAATTTTTATGCTTTATTTTGTATTTTTAAATTGTTCATAAAATGTTTTTTTAAATAAATATTGTTGAATTTTGAATGAAACATAGGTACTATGTTTACAACCCAACAAGCTTATTATTTCATTAACTTAATTATAATCCAGTATTTTTTTGGGTGTAGCTCAAGTCAATAATGGGCAAGAATCCAGTACTGTTCCTGCCCACACACAGGAGTTATGCAGACTTCTGCCTGATGACCTATCTCTGCTATCATTTTGACATTGACTTCCCTGCAGTGGCTGCTGGCATGGGTATGTGTCTATGATTTTATTGTTTATTGCTTACTAAAGTCACCACCAGATATAAAAAAAAAAGTCTTTAACACCTGTCTACCAATGTATTCCAATATTTCAAAACGATACGAAAAAATGTAAAGGCAGCGTCGCTAACACGATCAAAACAAATGTATCAAGGTAAGGGGCGTCCTTGACCCTTTCACTTGGCATGACGTACAAAACTTTTGGTCAAAACCATGTTCAGTCGTTTTTATTTAGATAGGTACTTACTAGTATAATGAAACTCATATACTTTCCAAATTATAATACTGACAATTATTTTCAGAAATGAGTAAATATCTCATAAACGCGTCGACCGATTTACATGATTTAAAAGGATAAAAATGGTTCTAGGCCTATGCCATTTTAGACCAAAATATCATCATCAAAATATCTCCATAAACAAAAATTCATGTTTTCAAGTTATATGTATATAGTTCTCGCCAAACTTCTTGGCCGCCCTGAAGTTGGCTACAATGGCTGCGCAGTAGGAAATCTCATACAAAAACAGTACCGTTTCGTGCCTAGCGCCAGGGGCGTAGCTACCGCCGTATCTGCCGTATCAATTATACGGGGCCCCCGGGCCACGGGGGCCCTCGACGTGCGTAAGCAAAAATTTTAAAAACTGCCCAAATATTTTTTTCGCCTATCAGACCTGTCACTGTTGTCCATAGAGGCAGAAACTTTAGAAAAACTAAAGCCATCATCAGCTTATAAATGATTTAATAAATCAGTTTGCCGAAAAAAAGGCAAGGAGAGTGTATATTTAATTTGAATTGTTTGTAAAAATTTTGGATAAAGTGACAGATAGATAATTATGATGAATAAATATTTCTTTTAATTTTATGCAAACATTTTTTTTTTTTGTGAGAAATCTTTACCCTTCATAAGGGCGCCCAAACAAATTTTTATACGGGGCCCCGCCAAGGCACGCTACGCCACTGCCTAGCGCATGCGGTAAACCAACTTCAGGGTGACCATTAAGTTTGGCGAGGGCTATACTTTATGGTACAAGTCGGATCAATGATCTTTTTTTTTTTATCTGTCCGAAAGTAAAACTATAGACAGAAGAGAACTATAGAGATAGCAGAATGAACTGAATAATAACCTCACTTTACCACTCTGTAGAAAGCTGCTTTGTCACGCAAAGTAACTTTATGGGCAACTACTGGCCAAACACTAACAGTTGCTTTTACTATCTTATACTTTCTTTCCTGTGACCTTTAATTTTGTTTTGTTATCTGTCGGAGACTATAGACAGAATGGACTGAATAATACGCTCGAATTACCACTCTGTAGAAAGTTGCTTTGTCGCGCAAAGCTTATACTTTCTACATCTCATACTTTCCTGCCCATATTCTCTTCATACCTGGATAGGGAATGCTCTCTCTCTCTCTCTATAGTTCTAACGCAAATACGAATGGCAGAAAATAATAAAATGAGTGAGTAGGACAGTAAGTTAATATTGTTTGTTTATGGTCCCGCTCCCATGTTTTATGACTGCCCCTGCGATATTGTTTAAAAAATTGAAGATAGTATTTTTTAATCTTTATTTTTAGGGACTTTTACACCTGCCGGAGTCTATGTTTCACGATAGCTACAATCTAGGGGTCTTAAAGTCAAGAGTGAATAGATATTTTCTAGGTAAGCGTGCTTCACTGTAGACCACATCATCGCTTACCATCAGATGAGATAGTGGTCAAGCGCGAGCCTATAGAGAATAAAAAAAAAGAAGTTTCTGAAAACAAAATTAATTTGGCAAATTGACAAGCACGCGTTATTTACTGTGATTGTCTGTTGAAAATACTTTCAACCGAGTTATATTTGATGTAGGTAAATAAATCTTAGCTGTCATTTTAGGCGATCTAATATTTATATGTACACGTTAAATTACGAAATCAGAAACTGAAGACATGGGAAAATTACTTTTGGAAAATAACATTATTCAAATTTCGTCCTTCGCGGCTCTGACACTGTTCACAGCATTCATGAAAGGACCTCATAAGTTGTGTAGCCCAGACCTCAGACTTATGTTTTTTTTTCTTTAAAAGCTTTGTAACTATATTGTGTAAAAATCTTCATAGTAATCTATAAATATAAACCACAATTAGAGTCGTGGTCACAAAACATAGGAGCAAGACAACAGAACACTCAGTATAAAGTAATGATAGAAACTGTATCGTACTGGTACATTTCATGACGTCCGCTGCGGACCGGCCAGTTTTGGTAGGCAACTTAATATTCTACTCTAATACCTATAAAGTTCAAATTCTCTGCACCTATCTTTAAAGGAGCGTCCTCACTGGCAGCATTCTTTCGTGAGCATTTGTAAACAAGCAATCGTATGCGAGCAACAAATGCTTCCCAGCGAGCGTTCAGCTATGAACGTTCGAGACGAACATTCCCTTGCGAGCTTGGAGCAATTCGAATACGATCCCGTTAAATGTCATTCATTCGATAATACGATTGACCAAGAAGGTCACAAACACTTAGGATCAAGGAACTGTTTCTTGCTTTACAAGTGGCCAGTAATATTCCTACATACATACTCATTGATTTCATTATCTGAGTACTCGCTTTCGAGCGTTATATTTGCGTGAACATTCGAATGCAAGCCGTTTCCGCGAAAATCGATTCGACGTCCATACCGGTTGAAGTTCGCGCTTGCGTGTAAGCTTTGTAACGCTCGGCTCAACGTCCACACCATTCGAATATTCGACGAATGCTCTCAGTGAAGACGCTTCTTAACCAAAAACGCGGCCCTAACATACGTATCATTTCTAGATTTCTACTCAATGGCGGTAATAGGGCGTCGCATGCGAGAGACTTGCGCGTTCTACATACGTCGCACTTTGGCCGGGGATCCTTTGTACGCTGCCACATTGAAGCAGTACGTCCGAACCGTGGTTGGGAAGCACTGCGCTCCTATCGAGTTCTTTCTTGAAGGGACACGGAGTAGAAGCAATAAGAGCATGCCTCCGAAATATGGTAAGTTGATGAACGTACTAATACCTTGCAATCCACCACCTTGTAATGAGCCCGTGTATGCGGTAGGATAGGATATATGGACCACGCGGGCCCAGTGCGCGTTGGTGGTTGTCACATGTCTTCGAATTTTAAAATCATTTATAGCCAAAGTAAATTTCATGACGATTCCAATAAGCCCAAACACGAAAGAGGATACGTTGTTTTATTTCGGAAATCCAGTGGCTACCTTCATGTTTCATAATCAAGATCGGGTCGATGGTACCGCTTTTATTTGCTTCATCTTAGTCGGTTAACTATTGGAGATATCTACCCGGGTCATACTTAGCATTAAAGAGTTCCATTGGCAATCTGTGGTCTTCTTCATCAGTTCCACTTCACCAAATTATACTTTCTGAATGCAAATGATTGCATTGTTGATGAAAATACCAAAATTGCTATATGTATGCCTATAATATTTGAAGAGTTCCCTCGATTTCTTAAGGATCACATCATCAGATCCTGACCTGATGACCATGGGACCACCTGTGAAGTATACCCTTTCAAACAAAATAAGAATATTCCAAATCTCTCTCAGTCTTTGAGTAATCGGGGAACATACATAAAAAAAAAGAATCCGACGAATTGAGAACCTCCTCCTTTTTAAGAAGTCGCTTAAAAATAGTGTACCCTGACTATTCTGAGTGATCGATTGTTGATCGAAAATCGAAGTAGATCGAAAATTATTAACTATTTCACGGCAAAAAATCCTATTAAGTTTGTTAAGAAACTAGCGGTCCTTATTTTATTTCTACTCATTTTATGTCAGACTTCATTTTATCGATCGCATTTATTTTATTGTTGATTTCATATTTAACACATTAAAAGTTTGTGTACTATGCGTATGAATACTTTTATATTTAAATATATTATGTTTATATTCATAAAACATTTATTTACACCAATTAGTAAAATAAAATTGAGGAGTCATGTTACATCGATTCGATGAATCACTTAAAATTGAGCCTTACCTACAACACTATGCACCGCGCTGGCAACATCTAAAAAAAATTACGCCATTGACAGCTGTCAATCTACGAAATAAAAAATCACAGTTTAATACTATCCATAGGGTTTAGTTCGAGCATAATTTAATGCTATGTCAGTTTCTGTGACAGTAAATACTTGTCTTGCTTGCTTTCATTAATACATATAACAGTGTAAAGAAGTAGGCTGATGTAATATAAAAAAGTTAATTAAAAAAAAACAAAAAACCCGACAGCTTAAAAAGCGAACCAAAAAGACGTAAACAAGAAGAAAATCATGCTGTGCAGTCGGAGGATACATATTCGCGAGCTGGCTGACCAAAACCAGATTAACTTTTTTTATTTACAATTTTTATTTTTCTTTTAATTAGGTACATTTGTACATATAAGTTTTATATATTTTTGAAATCACCCCTTTCTTTTGATACCCCACACGATGGGTTTCGAAGAAAAGAAAATTTTTGCCCTGACAAAATGGCGCCCAAAATCCGCCATTTTTTTCTTTTCCAATTGTTATGTAGCCAATGACACTCGCAGTGTTAAGACGAATCGATTGACGTAAGAATCATCAAAATCGACCAACGCGTTTGGTCTCTAGAACGCCACATAGGAACAAACATACTTACATACATAGACTGATAAACACATTACCCTCCTTCGGCAGTCGGGTAAAAAAGAACTAAATCAGAATCGGTTCCTCCGTTTAGGAGCTATCACTATGATGCTATAGAAAGATAAACAAATACTTACACAGAAACACACTTCAAACTCTCCTCTTTTTTTAGGATTTCTTGATTTTTATTAAAAATCAAGAAATCCTAAAAATAATACAATAAACGTCACCATAGTTTTCAATGCAAATCATACGTTGCTAAAAGCTTTTGACATAGTTTCTTAGCATACAACTTAATACTCTTTAAGTTCTATTTGTTTTAGTAAAATATTTAATGTAATATTCCTGCTATTTACTTATGCCACATAATAAATTATTTGCAATCTAAAGACAAATGGAATTATATCGACAAACGTGCAATGTGTTTGCACTGTGGATTTTGTACCTAAAAACCCACAGATATAAATCTAACTAGATGTCGCGATTGTATGTACTTCGCGTGTCAAAAAACCGGCCAAGTGCGAGTCAGACTCGCGCATGAAGGGTTCCGTACCATTATCACAAAAAACGGCAACAAAAACACGTTTTTTGTATGGGAGCCCCACTCAAATATTTATTTTATTCTGTTTTTAGTATTTGTTGTTATAGCGGCAACAGAAATACACCATCTGTGAAAATTTCAGCTTTCTTGCTATCACGGTTCACGAGATACAGCCTGGTGACAGATAGACAGACAGACGGACCGCGGAGTCTCAGTAATAGGGTCCCGTTTTTACCCTTAGGGTACGGATCCCTAAAAACGGAGTAAGTTATGATCAATGATCTTACTTTGAGCTTTTCATTTAGCAATATCGGCACCGGAAATCCACCGAAATCTAGAAAAATGCCTAATTATGACATATTGGACTGTAAAAACTGTATAGAAAATGTTGGGTGGGATACCCACCATGTACAGATGGCGTATTGCCGTACGTCTTGTACTACGATGATGGAAAGGGCTAGGCAGAATCAAATTGTGCAGTTCCATCGCACACTCCCCGAAATGTCCCCGATAGAAAACCTGGTCTTGGCCCGTCTGTCAATCGACTCAAGTGCATCAAGTTGGTATTTGGCGGATCCGTCCCAGAGGTGAGAGCAGTACTCCATGCATGACCGAACTTGCGCCTTATAAAAGTTGAGCAGCTGTTCAGGCGTGAAGTACCGTCTAACCTTTGCAAGGATCCCTAACTTTTTTGCAGCCAACTGAGCCAGTTATCCATGTATAATTCCCACGTAGTAGCGGGCGGGCCTTTTCCAATCAACCCAGGGGCGGATCTACCGCAGTGGGCACGGTGGGCATGCATACAACCCCAATTGAGGTCGATATGCTGAAGGCTAACACTTGAAAAACGTTCACTTCAAATTCAAGTCGCATTCTTATCTTAGCGAGAAGCTATGTCAAAAATTGGTCTAAAGCCAATTTTTGACAAATGCCGACTGCGATGGCAGTGTTAACATATGTCACGATATCTTGCGAAAACACCCCGATTCAAACAGGAAAACGCCCATAACTTTTGAACGGCCGAACCGATTTTCATCAAACATAGCTATAATTAAGAACACTCGATAAAATCACCTTTCAAACAAACGAAATCAAATTCGGTTTATCCGTTTAGGAGATATGATGCCACATACAGATATACAGGTACACACGTCAAACTTATAACACTCCTCTTTTTCCGTCGAGGGATATAAATAATACCGTTTTTGATCAAGATTGAAACACAGTCTATTGTCACCAGGTATGTTATCCATGACCCTGGTCCCGCTATTCGCTCACGAAGTCCCGGACATCACGATAGTCCCCGTGAACATCAGCTACGACAGATTGATGGAGCATTCCCTATTCGCATACGAGCATCTTGGCGTACCCAAACCTAAGGAATCTACTGGGGTGAGTTCATTATTTTGACCTTTATTAATTATTTTTGTTGTCTTTGATAGGTACCAATTTTTAATCGACTTCCCAAAAAGGAGGAGGTTCTATGTTCGACTTCATGGCAGTTTTTTTTTTTTTTTTTTTTTTTTTGTGTTTGTTCTCCGATATCTCCGTCAATTGTGGACCGATGTTGAAAATTATTTTTTGTTTGAAAAAGTATGTTCCGAAATTGGTCCCATTTTAATTTGGTGAAGATCTGATGAAGAACTTCGGAGATATACAACAGAACTCTTCAATAAATAACGGCAAATCTCTCGGGATTGCTGCAATCGCATGTCTGTTTGTTGTTTATAACATTTCATAACATAACATCACGCCAGTTCGCTCTTAAGGAGTAAGCAGATCTCTCATTTCACTGGTTATGTTCAAGTTTCATGAAATCTATTCTGGCGAAATAGTTATCTTACTAACTTGCCTATTAGGTGCGTACAACTAAAAAGTGAAAAATAAAAAAAACTTTTTGCAAAATAATACTACCGACTTCCAAATACAAAAGTACAAAGTGAAAAATAACTTAATTTTTCAAGTCGGTGTCCATAACGCCAAGAAATGGTGCCTACGAAAAACACCGACTTCAATAAATTTAGTTATTTTTCACTTTGTACTTTTGTATTTGGAAGTCGGTAGTATTTTTTTGGAAAAAGTTTTTTTTTGCGTTATTGACACCGACTTCCAAAAAGAAACTTATTTTTCACGTTGTAGATTTTTTTATTTGAAAGTCGATAGTATTATTATGTAAATCAGTTTATTTTTCTTTCATTCAAATCTTATAGTTTGTAGGTACTGATAATTACAAACACAACAAAAAAGAATTAGCCAAATAGGTGCAGCCGTTCTGAATTGCGCTTACATACATTCGGCAATTGATTTTAATTTATTTAGATATATTCGAATCTTAAAACATTCACGGCTGATGGCTACATAAAGTTCTCATTTTATAACTTTGCGGATATTACTAACAAAATAATAAATAAATATTACCGGTTTAATGTTACATGTTAAGTATGTCATAAAATACTTCATAAATGTCATTTAATGTTTCAACATAAAATATTATATATAGATAAGTAATATTGCAATGCAGCAATAAAAATTACAAGGTTAAATAGTAGGACAAAGTAAGAGTTCTGGGGATTATCCTATTTGTTTTTATCCTCAATGCTTCTTATTCGTTACCTAAAATTGGTAATTTACCGACTTCAAAAAAAGGAGGTAATAAATTCGACACGTATGCAATATTGTTGAAACTGCACAGTATTCTCATATGTTACTCTTTGTGGGCTTCTAAGCATGTGTGCCAAATTTCATAAGCGTCTGTATGTTTGTCCACGCATTTCTCCGAAACTACGTATCGGATCTCGATCATTCTTTTTGTGTTGGATTGAGTATATCTCAACTTAGGGAATAGTGCAAGTTTCATCAAAATCTGTCTAGCAGTTTTCAAGATATGGAGCATACAACCGAAGTCCTTAGCGACAAACAGCACAAATGTGTAAATTGAGTTATTATGGTTATTTTGTCAATCCTTTAGGTACCTTACTGTAGAACTTGCTCGTTTTTAGTGATGGTGTACTAAAACTAAAAAGGTAGAAATAAAAACATTTTCACAAAAAATAAACGAACTTCAAAAGTAAAACACAAAAAATTGCAAAATAACTTTCGTTTCGGAAGTCGGTTTCGAAAAATTATAAAACAAGAGGTAGGCCAAAGACACCGACTTCAGAAGCGAAAATTATTTAAAAATTTATTGTGTTTTGCTTTTGTAGTCGGTTTATTTTTTTGTGAAAAGTTTTGATTGAATCTAAGCTTTTGTGTGGACGCGTGTATAAAAACCCAACTTAAAAAAAAAAACAAGTGAATAGTTCCAAACAAGATCACTTTTCAAGCAGTCTGATGCTGATGGTGCGATCTTGTTGTATTATCAGAAAACTTATAACCTATTTCACTTAGGAACACTTGCGCAAAAACTTAACTCAGACTTATAGTTGCTAACACGAGGTTAAATTGCAATATGTTACTAACTCTATGTTAGTAATATAACCCAGGGTGGCGCAAGCGGACCTTAGGGTGCAAGTTGAAAGCCTCCACGCGGCGCACCCTGGACAACGTCGGCACCAACTGCCCACCCGCGTTGGGTGGACAGTTGGGGCGGGCGGCTAATTTCAACACACGAAGAAAGGTCACGGTTCCAAACACAGATCATCGTCCATGATGGTCTGTTAAGGAAACCGGGCTAAAGGCGGGCCGGCTAGTCCGTCGCTGCAGTGGCCATCTAACGCCTACTGCCCCCCTCTGCTGACAGAGGGAGGTCGAGTGGGCTTGGAGTAGAGATGGAACCCAATCCCAAGGTCTCGCGTGCCGAGGGGATGAATGGCCGGAGGGTTTGTATCCGGTCTCTAGCGCAGGGAAAGGGACCTCACCCTTAAAAAGGAACCACAAAAATGGACAGCAGGCTAAAGGAAAAAAATCCTCAGGTGGGTACCCTTGCGCAACGCAAGGGCGAGTCCCGCCCCTCTAGGGATCTCCTAGAGGGCAGCCCCATCGTATCTGAGGGGGGCACCAATAGTCTCGCGGGCCGGCAGACGCGGGTCGACCTGCGCCAAGAGAGCCACGAGCGATAAAAGAAGCTCCAGGAGAACCTGGAGCGACTGCGCGAAGTGGACGCACCACTTGCCGTCACCGACGGCAACAAGAGCCGAGGAGGCTCAGGTCCTGGAAACAACTTGTCCGACCAGGACTCGAGCGGCACCTCCAATTCTTGGAGGAAGCGTCCGCGCAGCAAAGACTCGGGGTCGCTGGGTCTCTCCTCGAGTGAGGAGAACCTGTCGGCCCCGAAGGTGACAACAGGGCGGAGAGGGAGGGGTCGCGACGTGCGTGGTCGCTTTGTTCGACCCAATATGCCTGCCCCTACGGAATGCGTGGAGAGCGACCCTGGGCACATGAGTGCGGACCAGAGCGGTGATTCCAACGCGTCCTTGCTGGGCAGAAATAAGGCGGAGGCGAATGCTGCAAAGCGGGCGCAGCGACAAGCTTTCGCGGCTGATGAGCTCAGTGAGTTGGCCCGACAGGCCCGAGAGCGGCGCTTGGCTCGGATGGCTGCTGGTGGTGATGTATCGGCGGTGGCGCTCAATCGCCAGGTGATGGACGGGCTAGAATTCGTCCTGAAGGTTGCCACCAAATCGGGCAACCTGAAGGGCACATTCACCTATGCCCTGAAGCAGGCGGTGAGCGACATCCAAGAGGCGGTCGAGGTCCTCAGCAGCCGCACAACCTCGGATGAGACAGCGAAATTGTGGGAGGAGAACCGCCGTCTGCGATCCGAGTTGGAGGACCTCAAGCAGCAGTTTGCCGCCCAGAAGTCTGGCTCGACTGTCACAAGCCCATCTCCGGCCCCGTCTTCGCCCCATCTTCGGCCCCGTCGTCGGCCCCTGCACTTGCAGATGCGGATATCGAGAGGATCGCGCGCATCTGCATGATGCAGTGCGGCCAAATGGTGAGTGCCCGGATGGAGGTCATAGAGGCGAGGTTGCCCCCAGCCGAAACCGTCCGCCCACCACTTGCTGCAGACAAGCGGAGACAGGAGGGGCCCGCTAAACCGGCAGCCGCCTCGGCTGAGCCGAGAAGTGCCGGGCAGGGGGCCACAAGGCTCACAGAGGGGCCCAGTAAGCCCGCTGAGGGTAGGTCCGTGCCCACTTCCCAGTCAGCGGCTGCTACCCCGCCGACACCACCTGGCCCCCTCACGGAGGCCTGGACGACGGTGGTCAAGAGAGGCCGCCGTCGAAAGAAGAGGACGGCACCACCGCTGGCAACCGCTGCAGCACCCGCACTGAATAAGGCCGCGGGACCGCCTAAGGTCAGAGCACCACGCTCCGCGGCTGTAGTGATCACGCTGCAGCCCGGATCCATCGAAAGGGGCGTCTCTTACAAGGCGGTCCTGACAGAGGCGAGGGCCAAAGTCGCGTTCCCCGACCTTGGAACTCCATCCGGCTTCAAAATGAGGCCGGCGATTACGGGGACGCGGCTACTCGAGGTGTCGGGTGCCTCTAGCGACGAAAAGGCGGACATCTTGGCCGCCAAGCTGCGGGAGGTCCTCAACCCTGAGGACGTCCGGGTGTCCAGACCGATGAAGACGGCTGAGCTGCGGGTGGACGGTCTGGAAGACTCGACAACCCCAGCTGAGGTCGTGGCGGCCATCGCCCGAGCCGGCGGATGTCCGTCCGAGGACGTTCGGACGGGCGAGATCCGCGCTGACGCTACCGGGCTCAGTATGATTTGGGTGCGGTGCCCGGTGGCGGCGGCGCAAAAAGTTGCTAACGGTGGACGACTGCTGGTGGGGTGGGTTGCAGCAAGGGTCAAGCTGCTGCAACCCAGGGCATTGCGGTGCTATCGTTGCCTGGACATTGGGCATGTCAGGGCACGATGCACCGCCGAAACTGACCGCAGCGAGCAATGCTATCGCTGTGGTCATCCCGGCCACAAGGCGGCCCAGTGCTCCGCGGCGCCAAACTGCAGCCTCTGTACAGCTGCAGGAAGGCCCGCTGGGCACAGAGCGGGCGGAAAGGCCTGTGGCGCTCCCACGCAGCAGAAGAAGAGAAGGAGGGCCAAGGTTGCCGGGGACTCTTTACCCCCCCGTCAGCCTGGCTGCTCTTCGGCCGACTCCCGGCCTAGGAATGGAGCGGAGGGAATGGATTGCGCATAATGGCGCTCTACCATTTCCTCCAGGGCAATATCAACCACTCTGCCAGAGCTCAGGATCTCTTGCTCCAGAGCATGGCAGAGTGGTCGATTCGCGTGGCAGTGGTCGCCGAGCCGTATTTCGTCCCACCCAGGGATAACTGGGTTGGAGACCTCGACGGTTTGGTGGCCATCATTGGTGGGGCTCTTGTCAGCCCGTCCCGAAGGCATGGCTGGGTGGCCGCTCTCGTGGACGGCGTTGGCACAGTTGGTGCGTATTTTTCGCCCAACAAGAGTCTCGCCGACTTCAAGAGTTTCCTTGTCGAGTTGGGCGCTGTCGTAGGCCGACTCCAACCTCATCCTGTGCTGTTGCTAGGGGATCTCAACGCCAAGTCTTCGGCGTGGGGATCTCCGGTAACCGATCCTAGGGGTGAGGTGCTGGAAGAGTGGGCAGTTACCACCGGCCTGGTCAGCGGGGTGGTTCGATAGTGGACGTATCGTTTGCTAGCCCTGCTGTCGCGAGCCGTGTCCGTGACTGGCGTGTCGCCGTGGAGGTGGAGACTTTATCGGATCACAGATATATCCGTTTCGACGTCTCCACCCAGACCACCGGCAGCCGCGGTACGCCGGCCCCGCAAACGGACGGCCTGCGCTGGGCGCGTAAGTGCATCGACAGGGAACTTCTCGAGGAGGCCACCATTGTCCAGGCCTGGATCCGGGAGTCGGCAACGACCGGACCCGTCGACGTCGAACAGGAGGCGGTGCGGTGACGCAAATCAGCGACGCGTCCATGCCCCGGGTCCACGCACAGTCAGCGAGGCGCCAGGTGTACTGGTGGTCCGCCGAGATCGCACAGTTGCGTGTTGCGTGCGTAGCGGCCAGACGCCAGTACACCCGATATCGGAGAAGACGTCGTCGGGTCCCTGAAGAAGTAGCCGCGCGGTATGAGGTGTACCGCGCGGCGACGGAGACTCTGCGGCTGGCCATCGGCGAGGCGAAGAAGCGAGCCAGGGAAGAGATGTTGAAGACTCTAGACGGGGATCCGTGGGGGCGCCCTTATCGAGCGGTTCGAGGGAAACTTCGAGCCGCCGCGCCTCCGCTTACGGAGTCTCCAACCCGAGCTGCTGGAGGAGGAGCTCTTTTCCCGGCGAGAGCAGAGCACATCCCGCCGCCGATGGCTTTGCCCACGGCCGCAGAGTCTACAGAGGAGGACGCCATCAGCGTCCCAGAGGTGACACAGGCAGAGATGAGGGCGGCCGTGATGCGGCTCCGGGCCAAGAACGTGGCACTGGGGCCCGACGGGATACACGGCCACGTATTAGCCCTCGCTCGAATCGCTGTCGAGTCTACCATGAAGCACCTAGGATTGGTGCTCGACAGCCGGTGGGATTTCGGCCCCCACTTTCGGCGGCTGGCGCCCAAGTTGTTGGGCGCGGCTGGGGCGCTGTCGATGCTGCTTCCCAATCTGGGGGGTCCTAGCGCCGCCTGTAGGCGGTTCTACGTGGGGATCGTGCGATCGATGGCCCTGTATGGGGCCCCGATCTGGGCGACTGACCTGACGGCCGGCAGCATCGCTATTTTGAGAAAGCCGCAGAGAGCGATGGCCGTCAGAGTCATCAAGGGTTATCGCACGATCTCCTAGGAGGCGGCTTGTGTACTGGCTGGATCCCCGCCCTGGGACCTGGAGGCGAAGGTACTCGCGTCACTGTACCGGTGGCGCAAGGAAGCGCAGGCGCGGGGCGAAGGGCCGATGCAGTGACATATGGAGCTGCGTCGGTCTTAGCTTCGTGAGGTCCTGGTGGCGGAATGGCGGGACAGGCTTTCACGCCCTACCGCCGGCCTCATTACCATCGAGGCGGTCCGACCAGTGCTCGACCGCTGGCTCGGGAGGAGGCACGGCTCCCTGTCGTTTCGGGTGACGCAGGTGCTCTCGGGGCATGGTTGCTTCGGGAAGTACCTGTGTCGCATAAACAGGGAGCCGGACGCCCGGTGTCACCACTGCGTCGACTGCCGGAAGGACACGGCGCGGCATACGCTGGCAGAGTGTGCCGCTTGGGAGGAGCCATGCCGTGCCCTCATCTCTGAAGTAGGCAGTGACCTGTCGCTGCCGGCTGTAGTCGCGTCTATGGTCGGCAGCGAGGAGTCCTGGGACGCGGTGGTATCCTTCTGCGAAACAGTCGTCTCGCAGAAGGAGGCTGCGGAGAGGGAGAGGGAGATTTCATCCGCTAACCCAATCCGCAGCAGACGCGCCGGGCGTCGGCAGAGGGCAGATAACGCCCTCTTCCAGCCCCCCTAAATGGGTCCAGAGGTGACGGACTTGGGGACGTCCGTCGCCCCCAACACATCAGGAACCGAGGTGGCGGCGCGTAGTGTTCCACGCGCGCCCCTCTTAGACGTCGCGGGGGAGTCCAACACCTCACTCCTCCCCCAACCCGAGATCGTGGCCCGCAGAGGCGGGCCGGCACTAGCCGGGGGTTGCGGAAGTATCGTTGTTCCCGCGACCTCCGGCGTAGGTGTGAGACGGAACACCGGGGTGGTTTTTAGTCAGTACAAGTCTGACAGACCCCTCCGCCCCCCAGGGCGGAGGACATCCAATGAGGAAATTCCACCACGGAAAAAAAAGGGTGGCGCAAGCGGACCTTAGGTAGGAACAAATCGAATGATACCTTAGATGTTAAAATCCATCAAGCCGTTTAGGCAAAAAAGCGACAAGCACACAAAACATTCGACAAATATTAGGTACCCTTCTTTTACACTCATTAGCTGGGGCCTGGCATGGGACAATCAAAGAAATATAACCCTTATTCTGAGCCAACAAACAATTCAAATGCTCATAATTATACTTATACAGAATTGCAACAATAGGTACTTAGAGATCTTTGTGAGGCTATAACAGTGTAGATGTGGCTGAATACTGGTCAAACTACAGATATAAATCTAACTAGATGTCGCGATTGTATGTACTTTGCGTGTCAAAAAACGGATTGAAATTAAGATCAATGATCGTACTTTGAGTTATTCCATTTAACATTATCGGCACTGGAAATCCACCAAAATCTAGAAAAATGCCTATTATGCCATATTGAGCTGTAAAGTCTGTATAGAAAAAGTTAGAGCCGAGGCATTGGAAATGTTTTCTTTCATTGGTAAGTAAATTTATTTCTAAATTGTGTGTGAAAAAGTGGCACGCTTGGTTTTCATACAGATGGGGGGGACTTGCGTTATCTAGTTATATTTATGTCTGTGGGAAACCTTTGATTATATACATATAATCAAAGGGTCAAACATATTTTTCTCAAACATGCATGGAAATATTGTCATTATTTTAGAAAAAAGAACACGCGAAGTACCGAATTTACGGACAAAGTAAATCAAATCCATTGCTGGAGCGTATTTTGAATTTGGAACATTACAACGCTTCAACAATGTTGATCAAATCCATTGCAGGAGCGTTTTTTGAATTTGGAACATTACGACGCTCCAGCAATGTTGTTGTAACTTTTAATATTAATTAAATTACATGTATAATATAAAAAGTATGTTATATTTCCCTGCATTCTTTTGAAAAAGTACTATATAGGTATGCCTCGGCGGAAATGGCAATTGCCTGTCTCGTATTAGTGAAGCCCTCGCCATTGCCTATTTCCCGCCCTTTCGAATCATTGATCGATTCGTCGAAAGGATTATCCAAATCCTCGCAACTATATTTAGAACTAACTAATCGTTTTAACTTTTAAAACTAATTTGGCAAACGTAAAACACGTTAAGCCAGTTCTTGAGAGATTCGTCTATCATTTAGTAGTAAATAAAGAGGTCAATATCGTATATATTTCGTAAACTCGTCACAAGGCCGTTCCACGCGTGTTATTAATCAACAGCTGATAATATTATATTGACCTTTGTGTATGCAAAATATTGTAGTACTTAGTAGAGCAATGAACGAGATAAAGTGATGCCACGCCTTCATATGACGTATTTTGTCGATAAACAGTGTGGTTTCTCAAAATGAAGGAGTGGAATTCCCTGTAGTCTGTGTTTGTAAAGTGTCCCCAATATAGATGGGATTAAAACTTTGTCCACCAAAATCATCTCAAACACACCTTATTAGTATAGCATTCGATACTTGTAATAAAATTAGGTACTGGTCAGTACAGGCACAGATAACATAATATTAGCATACAGATGCTTCATCCCATACAAAGAAACCGTGCTTAAGTAACTAGCGTTTTTCGTCTGATTAAACTGATTATTTTTTGTAACTCGATCGCGTTCGGTTCCGTTCCACGGCGATAGATAGATGGTGTTAGCAGCGACTTGCAAGTTAAAGGGTGAATATTCGGTTCGTGAATATTTTTTTCTTTAAATACAGTGACGATTTGTTTTGTAGTATTTTTTTTGTAAGTAACATTTTACAAATGCATTTCACAAAAATGTGTTACAATATAAAAAAGCTTTTTGCAAAAAAATACTACCGACTTCCAAATACAAAACTACAAAGTGAAAAATAACTTAATTTTTTGAAGTCGGTGTCTTTCGTTGGTACCATTTTTTTGCGTTATGGACACCGACTTCAAAAAATTAAGTTATTTTTCACTTTGTAGTTTTGTATTTGGAAGTCGGTAGTACTTTTTTGCAAAAAGCTTTTTTATTTTTCACTTTTTAGTTGTACGTACCTAATAGGCAAGTTAGTAAGGGAACTATTTCGCCAGAATAGATTTCATGAAACTTGAACATAACCGGTGAAATGAGAGATCTGCTTACCCCTTAAGAGCGAACTGGCGTGATGTTATGTTATGAAATGTTATAAACAACAAACAGACATGCGATTGCAGCAATCCCGAGAGATTTGCCGTTATTAATTGAAGAGTTCTGTTGTATATCTCCGAAGTTCTTCTTCAGATCTTCACTAAATTAAAATGGGACCAATTTCGGAACATACTTTTTCAAACAAAAAAAGAATTTTCAAAATCGGTCCACAATTGACGGAGTAATCGGTGAACATACACAAAAAAAAAAAAAAACTAACTTGAAGTCGAACATAGAACCTCCTCCTTTTTGGGAAGTCGGTTAACAAATTAAAACAATTGAGTGGAATGACTCAGAAATTTAAAACCGCGCCATCTATTTGCATTAATTTTAAATTATCTGAGCCAGTAATCTTTAAAATGTAAATTACGAACCCAATATTCCATAATTTTGTACTTAGGAGAGTTGATTAAACAAGAACATACAATTTTATGTTCAATTCGAGAAAATGTTAATTTTATACACAATTTAATAACAAATCGGTGCATATAGCGCCATCTAGTGGTATTTATTTGAACCAAATTATCTTTCTTAGCTCTCTAGGACCCCGTGGTACAGGTCATCCGAAAGACCTTCACAGCTGGACAACACGATATAAGTATTTATAACGGCCTAAAACATTGGATCTTGCATTGATCTTCAAATAATGTGTCAGTTTACAATTTGTCAGTTGTAAAACATAGTCGTTTAACACATTTACTTACGCTCTTCTAAACTAGGTGTGTGATTGTGAATTTGCTTCAAGTTACATCATTTATTGTTCCGGTCATGGCCGCGTTTAAACAAACCCACTTTATACGAATTCCAACTAATAGCAAACTAGGACAGAGGTAAAACGTCGACTGTATTTGCAGCAATCAACTGTGAAATACCAAATATTACGGCAGTCCTCTGGTATAGTCAAATGAAATTGCCTAAGTCCAGACCCGAATTCCAGATCAAACCTTTTCCAGGTTGCAGCATCTGATTTTCGTCGTTGGCCTGCAAACGTCTTACATTTTACAATTTTTGGGGCTAAGTCGTGGACAGGTCAGCAGGTTACACGTAGTTTAATCAGCTTAAAATAAGGGTGCACAATAATTTTTCATCTGTGGTGGGATGAACTTTTTTATCCGAAAGCCCAAAAAGGAGAAGGTTCTTAATTCGGATGTTTTTACTTCTTTTTTTTCACCGACTTCCCAAAAGTCGAGGAGGTCCACAAATCGGATGTTTAATATTTTTTTTGTGTTTGTTCAGACATAACTCCGTCGTATATAAACGGATTTGTATTTTTTTTTTGTTGGAATAAAGTTTATGCCGAAATGGTCCCATTTAAATTTGGTAAACATCTTATGAAGAACTTCAGATATACACAACAGAACTCTTCAATATATTACGGCAAATCTCTCGGGATTGCTGCAATCGCATGTATGTTTATTGTTTTTACCATTTCATAACATACCATCACGCCAATATGCTCTAAACGGGTACGCAGATGTGTAAAGTTCACCCTGGTACACTCTCATTCCACTGATTATGTTCAAATTGCATGTTATTCGGGTAATATATTCTGGCATCACTGTGGGCATTATAGGTATCCACTTTAAGGACATACTTAAACATAATGATGAAACTATAGGTGATATTCGTCAATTTAAAAACCTTTATTCGCACCTTGACCTGAGTTTAATTACCGATAACGTATATGAAATAGATACAGATTTTCGCAGTCATACTTAGTGCTTCAAATATGATTGTTTTATCTTTTAAATATTAGACTGATTACCACCAGTGTAGCATTACATTTTATATGTATAGATGCTGTGACAAAAAACAGTCATATATATGATATTTTTGTTTCTATCTACTTTTTTTAAAAGAAGTATCCTAATTTATAAAAAAAACTATATTTTTTATTTTTGTTGCTCTAGTGTTTGACCACTTTATCTCACCTGATGGTAAGCGATGGTGTGATCGACGATGGGGATGAAAGAGTCATAGGTTGTAGCTATCAAGCAATACAGACTGCGGAAGGGAATTGCACTCCTGCACGCACAATAAAAGTATTCCCAAAACGTTTTGTATGGGTGGGATGTGCATCTTCCACCATATACGTATGACGCATCGCCGTACGTCTTGTATTCCGATGATGGAACGGGCTTGGAGGATAAGTTCATGCAATTCCATCGCACACTCCCTGAAATTTAACTGGTAAAAACCTTTTCTTGAAGATTCATTCCAATCGGTGCAATGTGAATTGAGCCCTATAGTGACAATAATTTACTTGTAAGGAAAATAGTCAATAATGTTCGTAAATCTATATTTTAACCGTTCTGTCGATTTCATTGTAGAACGTAGATACATAATATGCTATTCAATACATTCAAATCGAAGCAATACAACTATTTATGTCACAAAGTTAAGTTAAATTAGCATAAAAATAATAAAATAGTTACTTACATAGTAGCAGTCGACATTGTTTTGTAGTTATACTTTTCCAGGTGTTTGAAATACGAATAGAAACAAAACATATTAAGTATCTACCTAACATTTATTGCTTATATAAATAAATAAATAAATTCTAGTCGCTACTGTATTTTTTTATAGGCTCGCGCTTGACCACTATCTCACCTGTTGGTAAGCGATGATGTGGTCGACGTTGAGACACGCTTGCCTAGAAATAACCTATTCAAGACTCCTAATGGAGTCAGAACTAAATTAAAGGACGTATTCCACATTGGGGTTGCAGGGATCCGCTGGTTGCGAGACGCACGGGACCGGTCAAAGTGGCGACGCTTGGGGGAGGCCTATGTCTAGCAGTGGACGTTTATCGGCTGATATGATGATGATGATTCCACATTGGGCACCCGTTTTAACGGCATCTGGGTTAATAGCACACACTAACACTAGTAGCTACTGATCCGTAGGTGCCAAATGTGGAATAAAATTTTAAATAATAAATCATTCCACTTACGGCACCTGTGAGAAATATTGATAGGTGCCGAATGTGGAATACCTCAGGTGCCGTTAAAATGGTGCCCAATGTGGAATTAACACTTAAATTAAAGCACCTGTGCCTCGGAAAGCACCTTAGTTCTGCGCTTTAGGTATAAATGTAAGGTTGCGAATTGGGAATTCTTTAGCTCGCTTGTTGCGTCTCACGCCAAAGACTTCACTCGTGATGGGCTTTCAGCTGAAGAAAGTGCTGAAATTATGTCAGACACCTTCACTTACTGTGCTGACATTGCCATTGGTCGTGGATCTATGACCAATATACGTAGATGTGATTGGTGGTGTGACTACCTAACTGAACAGCGTAAAAATTATCGCCGAGCGCGTAAACATCTTATCAAGCTTAAAAAACGTAAGGTTACCGGTGACCCTCTTTCCATTGCGTTAAATACGTTTAGAGTTGCCAGGACCCGCTACAGAGCATCGGTGGATAAATCAAAGGGTAATTTATTGTGTAAAATAGTAGAAAATTTTGATAAAGAAGGTCCGTGGTCTCCTTTATATCATGAGTTTAAAGCCAATCGATCAGTCGACCTCGCGTTTGTTCAGAATATTAAAGTAAATAATAAACACATCACCGGTATTGAGGAAACAACTGAAGTTATGCTGAATACAATCAAGTACTCGAGCTGGACTCGAGAACTTGGCTGACACTTGCCTACGATTAATATCTCAGTGGGGCGATCGGAACCGCCTGACCTTTGCTCCGCATAAAACTTATCAGATCATTTTGAAAGGTAATCTTAAATCATGTCCTACTATTAAATTTAATAACGTTCCGGTAAAAAGGAAGCAGTCCGTGTGCTATCTTGGTCTAGTGTTAGAGAGGAATTTAGCCGGTGAAAAAGCAAAGAAGAACTTCTATGCCTTAACGAGAATATCTAAATCTACATGGGGTCTGTCCTTTTTGACTTTAAAGACTATTTATGGGGCTACTTACTTGGGTTGTATCTGCTATGGGGCGCCTGTTTGGGCTGATAGGGCCACAATAGGGGCGGTACGACGTAAATTACTTCTGAGTCAGCGTTTGGCTTTGATATTCTTATGCAAAGCATACAGGACGGTTAGTACTGAGGCCTTACCCGTACTTGCTGGCGTACTTCCGGTCGACCTTGAAGTGCAGCGACGTGCTGCAATGTACTATTCCGCAAAAGACACCATGGGCGCGGACTTTTTAACGCGGAGTGACCGTGAGAAAATATCTAGATTATTTAAACTACATATTGACGTCTGGGAGGAACTTTTATCCGAATGGCAATGTAGGTGGGATAATTCCATCAAGGGCCGACAACTCCACCAATTCCGTTCGCGTGCGGCTGGCCAGGACGTGGCTGGAGGTGGATCAGTGTTGCCCAATTTTTCACAGGGCATGGTAACTCTAAAAGTAAATTATTTTCCTTCAAGCTTGTTGCTATTGCCTTTATGTCAGTGTTCTACATCTGACTGCGAATATTTACAATCTGCACATCATATCTTATGGGAGTGTATTCTTTGGCAGAATGAACGCAATACTATGTTGAATAATGTACAGGCTGTACACTGTACGGACCTTGTGGAAACTACTACTACTACTAGCATAATTCCATTTAGCAAATAATGAAAAAAAAACGGCTCAAAATGATTTGTGATCTTTTAAAAACAGGTCAGGATCATTTGCGATCCCTTATCGGCATAACAGTAAAACGTGAGAATGTCAAAAAAACATGTACAATCAATCTGCCTAGCCTTTTTCCCAACTATATTGGGGTCGGTTTCCAGAGGTCTAGTCAAACCGGATTCAGCTGAGTACCAGTGTTTTACATGGAGCGACTGCCTATCTGACCTCCATAACCCAGTAGGTAACTGGGTAACACGATACCCCTTTGCAAGACTGGTGTCAGATCTCAAGCTTCTGACTACTCGTAACGACTGTCAAAGAACTTCAAATGACAGCCGGGACCAATGGCTTAACGTGCTTTCCGAGGCACGGAGGAAACTCGGTATGTTGAAATGGTTTCCCATCCACGGATCGACCTCGTCAAGCGTTGCTTAACCTTGATGATCGACCAGTGTGGCTGTTATTATTTAGCCACGAGCACCTCAATCAAAACAACATGTACAAGTAAATGAAATTAAAATTCCATGTGAATAGGCTTACACAAAAAGTTGGCCTACCAACATTATAATAATTACATAGTGACGAGATTATGTGATAAAAGATATCACCTTTGGACACTGAAAGTGTTTTATCTAACGCTGATATGTAAATTACCCAATAAAAAAACCACATACACGCACATTGTTAGAATAAATCTCAGAATTCCAGACAGTGTTTAATCTTGGTAATCTGTTGTATCTACATTTATATCGATTCTCGTCATTGTATGTTTAACCATTGTCAATATTTGACACGCAAAGGTCATTGGATGGTTGTAACTAGACACAAATATTATCATCGCTTATACTGCGCGGCACGTAAGTCGATGGTACCTATAGTGCGCGGCACGTAAGTTGATGGTACCTATAGTGCGCGGCACGTAAGTTGAACAAAATATGCTAATGTTTTATTGAAATTAAACTATTAAAACCCAAATTAATTCCTTATAAATGATCTAACCGTTGACAATATACAAATTGTCAAGGGTTAGTTTGTATAGAAATAACAAAAGTCGGTTTAAATCGTTTAATTTCAATAGAATAGAATACTGTTTATTATGTACACCTATAAGTTACAGAAAGTATAGATGAACAAAAAAAAAAAGCTGGGTGACACAATGGGCGGCCTTATCGCTAAAAGCGATCTTTTCAAGACAACCTTAATAAAAAAAAAAAAAAACGTGGTATATTTTTGTTCAACTTACGTGCCGCGCACTATAGGTACCATCAAGTAAGATAGTGCCTATCAACAATAAAACGAAATATCGAGATGGAATTTGTGGAGTAGCCATATTTAATTGAGGAATTTGCAGAGTCCCTTAATGAAATCTAGGTAAATGACCCATGTATTCCCCGAAGAATAAGGCAGAGTGTATCATAGACTCATAGTATGTACACATTACGCCAGATATGTTTAATTCCCCCATAATAAAGTAGGGTTGTCGATTACTAAATAAAAAACCGGCCAAGTTCGCGCACGAAGGGTTCCGTACCATTATCGCAAAAAACGGCAAAAAACAGGTTTGTTTTATGGGAGCCCCACTTAAATCATTATTTTATTCTGTTTTTAGTATTTGTTGTTATAGCGGCAACAGAAATACATCATCTGCGAAAATTTCTTCAACTGCCTAGCTATCACGGTTCATGAGATACAGCCTGGTGACAGACGGACCGCGGAGTCTTAGTAATAGGGTCCCGTTTTTACCCTTTGGATACGGAACCCTAAAAAAGTTTCATATTCGCGTGCTGGCTGACCAAAACCAGATGTATCCTTCGACTGCACAGCATGATTTTCTTCTTGTTTACGTCTTTTTAATTCGCTTCTTAAGCAGTCGGGTTTTTTGATCTTTTTTATTAAGTTTTTTTATTTATAACTTTTTAGTTAACATATTTTTTTTCGAGTTAGGTACATTTAAACATATAAGTGTTATATATTTTTTAAATCAACTCTTAATGCCCTTTATTTTGATATCCCACCCCGATGGGTTTGGATTGGAAACAATAAATTGGGCCCCCCGAATATGGCGCTAAAATCCGCCATACATACCTACATAGACTGATTAACACATTACACTCCTTCGGCAGTCGGGTAAAAAACGTTTAGTTGAAATGAGAACCTCCACGTTTAATTGAAGACAGTTAATTTTCAAATTTGGAATTTTCATCATTCTATTTTGGAACTTTTCTGTAGTGAACTTGAATTGTGTGTGTAGTGAACTTGAAAGTGGCGCTAAACACCTCAGAGGTTTTATAGAGAGGACCCCTAGAGTTCATTATCATCCACCTCTTAATAAGATTGCATTAGTGTCGATAAATACTTTTATAGATACTTCGTCCATAGCTACTTAACAAAACAATTATCGGGCAGCCAGCTCACCGCTTCTAAATATATGCAAATATGTAATTTATCCATTTTATCACCTCTTAAATTATACAATATGTCCGGACTTGTAGTAAGAAAACTTTAAGACCGTTAAAAATACCTAATTTCATCGATGGGGCTGCAATCACCACATCCTCAAAGATAGAGCAATTTTAGTACCTGACTTACTTATTACGATATCCACATAGTCTAACAACCATGACATTGGACCTAGGTCTGGTATAAGCGTGCATTTAATGTTATTTTTACAGACATAGCATAGACTATCTAAAAAAAAACAATTAACACACAAAAGGCAAGATAATTTTGTATTGAGCCACAAACATCAATCTTTAAACTTTATTTCACACGTTTTTATTGTATTTCCTAAACATCTGCACAATTTTTAGGGAATAGCACATGTCTTTTAAGTAATTATTATTATCCTTTGAGTTGTTCTACACACTGATAATAGCATCAGAGTTCTAAGCCAATTAGTTTTAATTTTATTGATGCTTTTAAAAAACCCCTGCACATTTTTGCTTCAGATTTTTTTCAATATTTTAGGAATTGCATTAAAAACTTGTGGGGCTTAAACTCATGCGGGGTGTTCTCCTACGAATATTATAAAGGCGAAAGTTTGTGTGAACGTGTTTGTTACTTCTTCACGCTCAAACGGCTAGATGGATCTGGATAAAATTTGGCACAGAGATATATTATAGTCTAGAATAGCACATAGAATATTTTTTTATCCCGGGAATATGTTTCCTTGGGATAATTTTTGACATTCACGCAGGCGAAGCCGATGGCAGTAGCTAATAGTTATCGATACAATTTAGTGTATATAGCGGCTTTAAAGTTTTATTACTACAAGCCCGGACAAATTGTATAAACACTAGAGTGGCACATATTCTCATATTCACGTAAAGATCTCGAACATAGTGACAAACGCTCCATAATGGATAAGTATGTGCGTCTTTATGTTCTTGTCCTCGAGAAATACTATGTAACTTGGCCATCTGTAGTACCTATAATATTTACCTATAGCAAGGTTAGTCGTAGGTACCTATTGTATAATGCATTTATGTCATCTCAAATGTTTTTGTGATGGTGTACATATAGTAGAATGTAGGGAATCTGTCATTATTAAATTATTTAACAGCTCGAAATATTTCGATACTAACTAGTGTTATTATAATTATTATTATTGTACTAGCTGTGCCCGCAGCTTCGCTCCCGTCATTCCTGCCCTACTTATCTACCTACCCTACCTATCTACCAATTTTTTTCTAGGGTAATTAATTCTTCCGCGGAGAATCCAAACACCGCCATTCAGAAAATGACGTCAAATGCACAACGCCATCTATCGAATATGGAGTTAAACTGTCCGAGTATATGAATTGTGTGTGTTGTGATATTTTACTTCTTGAACACTTTAAATTCATCTAACTTTTGATAGAGTGGCCCGATTGCGATGAAACAAAAACAAAATAATACTTCAAGTTACGCACAATGTTTGTGTATAAAAGTTACCTACATTGGTATTCTACATTTTACGTGATGCGTGCACAAATAAATTGCCAAAACTGCTGGCAATGGGTTCTGATGGTTTATGGCTGGCTATATCTTTTGGAAATATTTACGAAGTACAAGAACGACTTTTCTACAGATTTATTATATGTATTTATGACCATAAATAGTGCTTGTGGTGTAAGAGCCTATATTAGTAATTGTTACACATACAAGATGTATAAATGAACGATATTATCGTAAATGTAAGTACCTATTGAGTTCACAATTGGTTTGTTGAACCAATTTTTTTTTGCTAAAAATGGAAAGATCATACATAAGTTTAAATATAAAACTATTTTTAGTTTTTTTTTTCGCTCTAATTACAAAGTAATATCAAATTGAAAAGTTTTTCTTGAATCCAGTACCGAAAACACCTCGACATTTCCCGAACAAACCCGAGCCCGTGTGACGTCACGACGTTCATTTTTACTCATTGTAGCACATAGCTGATACAGTGTTTTGACTTTACCGATTCAATCTTGTTATTATCGTCAATATATTGATGAAAATCAAATATATTGATAAAAATATTGATCCTTAAATGTTATCGTGCTTGCTTCATACCATTATGCACAAATACTATAAAAAATCCCCATTATATGTGAATCGCGCAATAGCCAAGTACCTAGCAATCTATACCTACTAAAGTTTTGAGAAATGTTCTATGTCTTACTAGATTCCAACTAGAATGTGTTAATTATTATGTTATCTTGTTCTAATTTAGTATTAGATTCGTATTAATATCTTACTTTGATCATTACAGACTGAGATTAGTAATTTTTTATGGAAACTTTCATCAAAGTTGACATTGTTGTATAATTACGTAACTTGAAAACATGATTTTTGTTTATGGAGATATATTCATTATTTTATTCTTAAATGATAGATATAGGCGTAAAACTAATATTTCTGTTTGAATTGTGAAAATCGGTCAACGCATTTAAGAGATATTTACTGAAGAATTAGTGTAAAAAAATCTACCAAGTTAATATTTTCACGTTTTTGTTCTACAAAGTTTTTTAATGTTTGTAAATATATAATACAGATATTAGTGTTTAATATTATTAATAGATATGTAAATAATGGTAATTACCGAACATTTTAAGGACTTTGTGCAATAAATAAAGGCTGCACAAATTTCGGGTTGTATCATATTTAGTGGTATCTAATGAAGTTTTTTAATATCCAAAGTCGAAGTTTCGCGCCAATCGTGTTTGTTCACTTTTTATTTTACACCAATATCACCTACCCATATGTGAAAACGATTACGTTATGACAATTCTGTTTCTAAATGTACCTGGTAACGAACAATAACAAACACCGGTCCACTAACACGTAATATTCATTACCACTACTTTATTTATGCTCAAAACTGCCAAATAGTCCATCAGGTGGGTATATTATCGAAATCGAATCCTTTATCACACATATCAAATAAAATTTGCTGTTATAAATAATATTTTTGCACAAATTTTCGGATATTTTAGTCAATTCACGTGTAGTTGACACTGTAGTACAAAATTCCTTGAACGTTATGACGTCACCAACATGGCGACCAATCATGGCCCGTTCGTAGACAGGTGGTTCTTTTGAAAATTTTATCGATTTTCAATTACTTCTAATAAATTGAAAAAAAAATATTTAAGAGATTTTTGCAACGACAATATAATTTATGATATGTAAAGTTTCAAAAAAAAATTAAAATATCGTATTTTTTTTTTTAATTCGACAACCCATTTGTTGGCTTAACCAAAAAATAAATAAGTAACCAAACAAAATAAACTAATTGAAAATGGGTTACAAATTACAAGTATTGAGTTTCTTCTATTGAGTGAATTAAAATTAAATCTGTACGATTGCGTCAAATGCCTAATTTATGTATGACACCTGTTTGCTTAACGTCATTGACTTGATAGAAAAAAAAGTACACTGCTAAAATTTGCGGCATAAGCCATGTATCGATTTTAGCGTAATCGAAATGGCCTCGACCTGGCAATTTTTTTTTTCAGGAAAAACTGTATTTATAATATGACAGATACAGATTATAAAATAATATGACAGTCGCGGTTCGTACCAGATGGTTTAAAAGCACCTAACTCTCTCCCCCCTCCCAGCCTTTAGATATACGGTGACATACGACGTGTACTTATTTACTTTGTTACTTAAAATAATAAACTCAAATATGTAAATATAGAAACAATATCAATAAGGATTTTGATGAGATGCTTCGTCCGTTTTCGAATCATTAATTTACGTACTCCATTAACACAAGTAAATTAAATTGTACTGATTACTTAAGGCCCTCACAAAATAGTTCGGCGGCGGCGGTCCGGATGCCCTAGTCGACGGCACGAACTATATTGTGCGCGGGGTTTTAATGCATGCTATCTCATCCGACAACACGTGCGAAAGAGATAGATGCTGTGATGAGCAGTAAGAAGCTAGTTCGCGTACGAATTATCACTTTTGCAAATTTGTATCGAATTGAATGATGATTTAGGACGAAAACGAGCTCGCGAAATTTTATAAACAGAGCTTTGGGAGTATGAATATCATGAAAAAACCGGCCAAGTGCGAGTCGGACTCGCGCACGAATTGTTCCGTACCATTATCACAAAAAACGGCAATAAAATCACGTTTGTTGTATGAGAGCCACCCTTAAATATTTATATTGTTCTGTTTTTAGTATTTGTTGTTATAACGGCAATAGAAATAAATCATCTGTGAAAATTTCAATTGTCTAGCTATCATGGTTCATGAGATACAGCCTGGTGACAGACAGACAGACGGACCGCGGATTCTTAGTAATAGGGTCCCGTTTTTACCCCTTGTGTACGGAACCCTAAAAACGACTAAATGTATATTTTCAAAATAAAATTATTTGCATTGTTGAACTACTAATCTATCCCTGTGTGGTGGCTGTTTTGCAATTTTCCTTCTTCTTATGGTATTTATTTCCGCTCAAAGATGCGTTAAAATTAGTGTTGAAATATGGAACTTTCGACACTCACAACTTTATTTTTTTTTACTTTTTTTTCCATACAAGATAACAATTAATATCATTTTTAACCGACTTCCCAAAACGGAGGAGGTTCTATGTTCGACTTTATGTTTATTTTTTTTTGTTTCACCGATATCTTCGTCAATTGTGGACCGATTTTGAAAATTCTTTTTTTGTTTGGAAACGTATGTTCCGAAATTAGTCCCATTTTAATTTGGTGGAGATCTGATGAAGAACTTTGGAGATATACAACAGAACTCTTCAATAAATAACGGCAAATCTCTCGGGATTGCTGCAATCGCATGTCTGTTTATTGTTTATACCATTTCATAACTTAACCTCACGCCAGTACGCTCTTAAGTGGTACGCAGATCTCTCATTTCAGCGGTTAAGTTCAAGTTTCATGAAATCTAGTTTGGCGTTATAGTTTCCTTACTAACTTGCCTATTAGGTAGGTACAACTAAAAAGTGAAAAATAAAAAAACTTTTTTCAAAAAAATACTACCGACTACCAAATACAAAACTACAAAGTGAAAAATAACTTTAATTTTTGAAGTCGGTGTCTTTCGTAGGTGCCAATTTTTTTGCGTTTTGGACACAGACTTCAAAAATTAAAGTTAGAGTATTTTTTTAAGAAGTCGGCAGTATTTTTTTGCAAAAAAGTTTATTTATTTATTTTGAACGTACATAGTCAAACAGTGAATTAATCGCCAGACTACGTTTGTATGGAAGAATGATCGACTAGTGCAACCTTAAATTATTCTAACGCAAGCCCATTCTAATTCCAGGGTTTCCTGAAAGCTCTACATAGTTTAAACGACCACTTCGGCAACATCTACATCAACCTAGGCTCACCTCTATCCGTCAGAGAGTACCTAAAGAACGATACCTCACATTCAAAAGAATCCCTCCAACCTCTAGACCTGCAACAACTCACTCCTGACCAGTTCAAAAAAGTTCAGAGCATCGCTGATTACGTCATCAGTTTGCAGCAGAAGAATACTGTGGCTACGATCTCGAATCTTCTTTCCCTGGTTCTAATGCAGAGTTTGATGAAGGATAAACCTTTAGAATTTGAGGAAGTAATAGAAGAAGTTGGCTGGATGGTACAAGAGTTGAGGAATTTGGGGGCGAAAGTCTTCGAGGTTAATGTGAGGAGTAGTGTGGAGAGGATCCTGGTGGTGCATAAGAAGATGATGAGGCTGGATAAGAAGAGGAAGCTGAGGCTGATATCAGGAGTTCTAACGGATCTGTCTAATGATGTGAAAAAGAAGATGAAAGGTAATTATTGTTTTCTCTCTCTCTCTCTATCTCACTTTCTTTCTTGCTTTTTTCAGACGGTGGGCCTAGCGCTAGCTTTATTTGTTATGTTGTTAACCTTGAACTGTTTTAACCCCCGATGGAAAAAGAGCAAGGGCGGATCCAGGATTTTTTTCTGGGAGGGGCACAAGGGGCGAACGGGCAAAAAAATCAACATGAACTGTCAGTAATAAACTTGAAGTAATACTTCATGTTTATTTCTACAAGTTCAAGTACGTATAGGAAAGTTTATGAAAGACTCATGTTCTTTCTGTTCATCATCATCATATCAGCCGAAAGACGTCCACTGGTAGACATAGACCTCCCCCAAGCGTCGCCACATTGATCGGTCCCGTGCGTTCTGCATCCAGTGGATCCCCGCAACCTTCACCAAGTCATTGGTCCACCTGGTGGGAGGCCATCCAACGCAACGTCTTCCGTTTCGCGGTAACCACACGAAATCTGTTCTGCCACATCGGCCATCTGTTCTGTGAGCAATGTGCCCTGTGTCCCACTTAAGTTTGGCAATTCTTCTGGCTATGTCGGTAACCTTTGTTCTCTTGCGGATCTCTACATTTCTGATTCAATCACGCAAGGACACTCCAAGCTTGGCCCACTCCATTTCCCTTTGGGTGACTGTAAGCTTTCTGATGTGGCCCATTGTGAGCGACCACGTCTCAGAGCCATAGGTCCTACCTGGTAACACACACTGGTCATAGACTTTCGTCTTGAGACACTGTTGTAAGTTGGACGAAAAGATACTGCAGCTTCCCAAATGCTGCCCGGCCGAGTAGGATTCGACGGTTGACCTCTTTCTCGAGGTTGGACCTGCTTAGCTGGACCGTTTGTCCCAGGTAGACATGGTCAACCACGGCTTCGGCTGTGGAATCACCGACCTTTATAGGAGTGGGACATGGGCGTTCAAGATCACCATGGTTTTGTCCATGTTCATTTTTGGACCAACTCTTTCGGAAACTCTACTGAGGTCATCGAGCGTTGTACTGGGGTCCTCCATGGTCTCCATGACAGCTTTATCATCGGCGAACCGAAGATGAGTGAACTGATGACTATTCGCGAGCTGGCTGACCGAAACCAGATGTATCCTCCGACTGCACAGCATGATTTTTTCTTGTTTACGTCTTTTTAGTTCGCTTTTTAAGCAGTCGGATGTTTTGATCTTTTTGGTAATTTTTTTATTTAACACTTTTTAGTTAACATTTTTTTCGAATTAGGTACATTTAAACATATATGTGTTATATATTTTTGAAATCGCAATCTTTTAAAGTCCTTTGTTTTGATACCCTACACGATGGGATGAAAAAAAATAGGCCCCCACAATATGGCGTAAAAAACCCGCCATTTTTCTATTTTTCAATTTTAATGTAGCCATTTACACTTGCAGGGTTAAGACGCATCGATTGACGTACGAATAAAACCGGCGAACGCGTTCGGACTCTGGAACGCCACATAGGAACAAATATACATACAGACTGATAAACACATTGCCCTCCTTCGGCAGTCGGGTAAAAAATACGTGACGACACTGATTTTAATATTGCATTTTGTGAATTTGTGCACTTTTCCTGGAGTCTGGTTTTAGTAACGTCATGAAAACGATCAGGATAGTGCCTCAAGTTTCGCATTGCTGTAAATAGTCTTGCATCATGTCTTCTATGCCACGTCATTTCTATGTCATGTCCGAGCCATTTCCACGCCATGTCCGCGCCGTATCCGTGCCATATCCGCGCCCGAAGCCATTTCTGTGTGGCCTGCGCCTAAGAATGTACTGTGATGGAATCTCCACAGTACACAAAATACCGTCTGGGGGGGGCACGTGCCCCCGTGCCCCCCCCCTAAATCCGCCCTTGAAAAAGAGGGGTGTTATAAGTTTGACGTGTGTTTGTATTTGTGTATCTGTCTGTGACATCATAACTCCTGAACGGATGAACCGATTTTGGTTTCGGTTTTTTTGAAAGGTGACTTTATTTGGAGAGTTCTTAGCTATGTTTGATTAAAATCGGTTTGGCCGTCCAAAAGTAATGGGCGTTTTACTGTTTAAATCGGGTTTTTTTCGCAAGATATCGTGTCATAATTACGTGTTCAATAGATTGTCGATCGAAGCTTGTCTTCTACTAAATTATTTATGAAGCATGAAATAAAAATGACGGATTTTTTTAAATTTTACTTGTATGTTATAAAAATTGTTCAAAATTTTCAAACGTATATTCTAGTTATGTTAGAAATAATTATCAAACCAAGGTCGTTGACATAATCAGGCGACGTTTTTATCTTGCTAAAGCATTCACAGCTTGCGGCGCGTAACTATGTTTTACAGTATGATGTATAACGAATTTAAATAAATAATTTTATAAAACCCAAAAAAAAGTATGTTTCGGTATGTGCATTTCGATGACGATAACGTTACCGAGAAAATGAATTTGTCATATTTTGACAACATTGCTTATAACCTTTATCGAATTAGAAATCGATATGACATGACCAGTAAGATAAAAGATTATCTATAAATTGTATGACGAAACAAAGTAGGTCAGGTACTCATTTCCTGGCGAATAAATTTAGAAGTACCTATACTATATATGAATTGAATTTTCAATTAAAATCCGCGCTCTTGACCAGATATGCAAATCATTTGTTGGTCACAAACAATATTACGCATTGAACTTGTAGGAAATAAAACTGTATTGACACTATATATGTTAATTTCATTGAATACAAACATACTTAGGTAATTTTTATTGACTTAGATACAGTATTTACTTGATATTGTACGTAATGGGTGTTGTTATAACTGCATATTTATGTAATTTATTAGCTGCTTTTAACGCTTTATAACCGTAACCGTATAAAAAGTATTCAAAACCGTTTATGAGGGCATGCGGTCGCAGACTTTCGACTGAATTTACTAAGTAAAAAATCATTATTCGAGGTTTGGCTCACCTCTAATTCCTCCTCCAATATTGGAACAATTTAAAACATATTTCATAAAGATGATGTGCCCCTATGTTTTCCTATTTAGGGTTCCGTACCCAAAGGGTAAAAACGGGACCCTATTACTAAGACTCCGCGGTCCGTCTGTCTGTCTGTCTGTCTGTCTGTCTGTCTGTCTGTCTAAATACTAAAAACAGAATAAAATAAATATTTAAGGGGGGCTCCCATACAAAAAACGTGATTTTTATGCCGTTTTTTGCTATAATGGTACGAAACCTTTCATGCGCGAGTCCGATTCGCACTTGCCGGTTTTTAGGGTTCCGTACCCGAAGGGTAAAAACGGGACCCTATTACTAAGACTCCGCGGTCCGTCTGTCTGTCTGTCTGTCACCAGGCTGTATCTCATGAACCGTGATAGCTAGACAGTTGAAATTTTCACAGATGATGTATTTCTATTGCCGCTATAACAACAAATACTAAAAACAGTATTAAATAAATATATAAGGGGGCTCCCATACAACAAACGTGATTATTTGCCGTTTTTTTTGCGATAATGGTACGGAACCCTTCGTGCGCGAGTCCGATTCGCACTTGGCCGGTTTTTTTATTAAGACGACGACTAACGTTATCGAGCTTGAGGGAACAAAAGGCGCACTGGTTTCACACCCGCGCGACCCAAAATTTTGTAGTTTTTTAGGGTTCCGTACCCAAAGGGTAAAAACGGGACCCTATTACTAAGACTCCGCGGTCCGTCTGTCTGTCACCAGGCTGTAACTCATGAACCGTGATAGCTAGACAGTTGAAATTTTTACAGATTATGTATTTCTGTTGCCGCTATAACAACAAATACTAACAGAATAAAATAAATATTTAAGTGGGGCCATACAACAAACGTGTTTTTTTTTGCCGTTTTATGCGATAGTGGTACGGAACCCTTCGTGCGCGAGTCCGACTCGCACTTGGCCGGTTTTATTTTCATTAATAGTTGTCAAATTTGTACACTAGGCGTCTGTTGACAGCGCAATTTTGAGCATCTTTTGATGGTTCTAGTCAATGATATTTTATTAAACAGATACGTTATACACTCACAAAACAACCGAAAAATATGTTCCGCACAGCAGCAGCGGCAGCACACATACACACTTTTATATACAAGTCGAAAGGGATGGCTTGATAAAACCATAAAAAAAAAGAGACAGCCAGTGTTTGACTCTTGCGTGTGAATGTAAACAAACATTATTCTGCTCACCATTTTTTTTTTCTTTTTCTTACCTCCAAATATCAGAATATTAGGACAAAAAATTAAATGTATTAGTAAATTGAGGTGTATTGCGTACTTACATATGGTATGAGATGCCTTCTGTTTTATGTACTTTGGTATCATAATTGGTACACTTTCTAAATACGCACGATGGCATTTTCTTACTTTTGTTTATGTTTCAACTAAGCGTATCGCTCTTCGCCATGCGTGACATAGACTAAAGACTATACGTCCCAATTAGGACATATTCGAGTCTGCACAATGCGCGCGCTCATAACATATCTGTTTACTAGAATATCATTGGTTCTAGTGCTTCTAAAGAATTTTTTTCATCAAAAACGAAAACATAGGGCCACAGTATATATCTTGCTTGTTCAGTTTATGGTATATCTTTTAAATTGGTCTAGTATTGGAGGGGGGAAATAGGCGAGAGTCAAACCTCGAATTATGACTTTTTACTTTGGGAATTCTGTCGGATGTCTGCGACTGGATTTTCTCTTAATCAGATAGCTTATGTTTAGCGATAGCTTGAATTAATTGTTTGAAGAGCTAGGTACTATAAGAGTCTGTGGCTTGTGTGAGTCGTATTTTTTTCCTTGGTCACGAAAAATGATAGTTCTGGCACGAATACTAGCTAATATAATACTAGCTTAAAGATGCCTCATCCCATACAAAGAAACCGCGCCGACGTAACTAGCGTTTTACGTCTTTTTAAACCGATTATTTTTTGTACATCGTTTGCGTTCGGTACCGTTCCATTGCGATAGATAGATGGTGTTAGCACCGACTTGCAAGTTAAAGGATTTACTCGGTGCATGAATATTTTATCTTCAAATACAGTGAAGATTTGTTTTATAGTATTGTTTGCAAACAATCGAGTGGAATGCCTCAGACATTTTAAACCGCGACATCTATTGCCATCAATTTTAAATGATCCGTTCAAATAATCTATGAAATCATGTGAATTAAGGAGTCTAATATTCTAAAATGTTGTGCTTAGGAGAGTTGATTAAACAAGATGATAAAAAAATTATGTTCAATTCCAAAAAATGTTAATTTTACACACAATTCAATAACAACTCGGTGCATGTCGCGCCATCTAGTGAGATTAATTTGAAACAATTTTTTTTTCTTAGAGCTGGGTCCCCGTGGCTCTGGGTAGGATTCAACATTCGCCAGTAAATAGTGAATAGACCGAGATTGATATGGGCAATCTGATTACTGAAATTAAAACTATACAACCTCAAAATATAGGCAAACAGCCGGGCAATGTTCCTCAATATAAAACTCTCTTACAAGTATATGATCAAACGAGTCACAACAGCGCATATATAAATTAATAATCCGAGTATAAATATGATTTCAATCAAACTGCATTTGCTGAATAAATAAAAATCTGGTCCACACGCATTCCAGGTGTATTAAAAGTAATCCTTATCTGTACCTGCGACTTATGTAAATAATTTGCTTGATATGTCGAGCCTACCAGATAATATATTAAAGTCTCCGCCAGATATTGCAATAAAATATGGAATGTGTTGGAAATGTTAGCTTGTAGGTAAATAATAAATGTAAATTTTTTTTTCATCAATTTATAAAATATTAATATTTTATTTTTGGAAAACAAATTTGCCATTTTTATCTATGGAATAAATGACACAAAACGGGGGCGGCCATGATTAATGCATCGTGTGACGTCACATTTTTAACAAGAAACTAAAGAGTTGTTCGTCGTAGTTCGCGTCTGTTTACTAAGATATAACGTCATAGCCCAAAATGTCACGTGACCGACTTCTTTCGCGCGCCTTTCAAATTATTATGAAAAAAAATTGTTTGCTTTTAGTAACGCTTTTTTTTTTAAAAAGATATTTGTACGAGGTATAAAATAAAATTTACAATTTGTTTCAATACTTTTCTGAAATCTGTCAAATAGCCAATAAGTAATTTGAAAACCTGTTTTTTTTGGATGTAGATATTTTGATAATTATGGTCTCAAATGGAAGTTAAGGTATGGAATGGTAGGTTTAGAACGAATTTATCCATTTAAATCTAGTAAATCGGTCCACACGTTTATGCGATATTAACTCATTACTGAATGCAAAGCAAAACGGTGAAGCCGCCCCTTACCGCGATACGTTTGTTTTGATGGTGTTAGCGACACTGCCTTTATTTTTTTTTCGTATCGTTTTGAAATATTGGAATACATTGGTAGACAGGTGTTAACGACTTTATTTTTTTATTATCTGGCGTTGACTTTAGTATGGTTTATCAAGCTGTTAATCAATACAGATAAGATCCTGAAAAATAAATCGCCAATAAAAGTTATCTGTCATTCAGGCTTACTTAGTAATTCCATGTTATTTTTAGGATATTACAATGCTGTTACACTGGTAAACTGTAGAGGAAATCCCCCTATTTATATAAAATTTAAATAAATAAACTATTCATCTGTAAACATGTTATTAAGATTGAATGAGAATGAACAAAATCAACATAGTAGATGAACCCTCAAACCTCTATTGCCTAAATAAACGAATTTATTTGATCCAGAAATAGTATTCTGTAGGTCAAGGCTTTGTAGTAAGAATCAATCAATAATCAATCTAAGTCAAAATGGTGCATTCAATTTTTTTTTTTAAATGTATAGGCTCGCGTTTAACCACTATGTCGCCAATGAGGGTTATTATTCAATACTTTTTATGCTAATTAAAACCGGAACTTTGATTACATTGTTTTATGATATTTTCGTGAAATATACCCACATATATTTTTATTATTTACTAGCTGACCCGGCAAACTTTGTTTTGAAATAAAAACTCCAAACATTCACCTACCCTACCCTACCCTACCCTACCCTAACCTACCTACCTACCCTACCCTACCCTAACCTACCTACCTACCCTACCTAAACTTTTTTTTTTTTATTACCAATAGGCTCGCGCTTGACCACTAACTCACTGATGGTAAGCGATGATGTGGTCGACGGTGAAACACGCTTGCCTAGAAATAACCTATTCACTCTTGACTTAAAGTCCCCCAGATTGTAGCTGTCGGGAAACACAGACTCCGGCAGGGAATTCCACTCCTTACGCATAATAAAAGTGTTCTCAAAACGTTTTGTGCGTATAGGTGGAATGTCCACCATGTATCGATGTTGCATCGCCGTACGTCTGGTAGTCCGATGATGAAACGGGCTCGGTGGAATTAGATCGTGCAATTCCATCGCACACTCCCCGAAATGTAACCGATAAAAAACTGACAGGCTGACAACTCGGCGACGATGTTCAAGACTCTGGAGCTTTTACTTGACCTACCCTACCCTAACCTAACCTACCCTACCTACCCTACCCTACCCTACCCTACCCTACCTAACCTACCCTACCTTACCCTTCCCTACCCTACTCTATATCCGTCTCCTGGCTCTAAGCTACCTCCTCACCAATTTTCAGCCATATCGGTAAAGCCGTTCTTGAGTTATAAATAGTGTAACTAACACGACTTTCTTTTATATATATAGATTTAATTTACAATTGATGTGCACACAGTATAACACATACAAATAACAATATAACAATTGTAACTATTATAGTTAGTCTTTCGTTTTACCACTGCCCCACCTGATGGAACCGATGATGTGGTTGACGATGGAGCAAGCATAAACGAACTATAGAAATCATAATCATTTATTTTCTTTTATTTTATATATAAGGTACTCCAACGACTTATTCACTAATACATATTACATAAAAGAATTTATATATCTAATAGTATCGTGAATTTATCACTTAAAGAAGTACACAGCTTAAACATAAGTAAAAATACGTACAAGAGAACTTTTCAAAAGTGATTTAAAATAAACTAAACATATTCTTTGTTCCAATTAGATATTAATATGAGCTATTTTACCCTAGGATGACAATGTAAAGAAAACACAACATGATTTACTTAATCAATAAATAAATAATAGAAAAACAGTTTAATTTTATTGTGATTAACAGGTATACGTAAAACGACTGCAATAAACGTGATCAAAATGTTATGATGAATGGTTGGATCATGGATCAAGCATCATTTCAGTCAATAGACGTCCACTGCTGGACATAGCCCTCCCCCAATCATCGCCACACTGATCGGTTCTGTGCGTCTCGAATCCATCGGAATCCCGCAGCTATGACCAGCAGGCTTATTGCGTAATAAATTCGGCAAGGCAAAGGGCAAAGAGTAAGAAAAATCGACCAATCGGAGACGGAAATCCACATCGCGTCTTTCATCTCGCATGCGATTGATCGATTTTTTTACCTTTGCCCTTTCCCTTCGGTCATCGTTCCATCTAGTAGAGGCCTTCCAACGCAACGTCTTCTGGTTCGTGTCGCTACACCAGCACTTTTCGGTCCCATCGGCCATCCGTTCTTCGAGCAATATACCCTGCTCACTGCAACTTAAGTTAACTATAGAAATGTTAAATATTATTATTATTATTATATACTTTATTGTACACCATAAGATACATTAATAAAGGAAACTTAAAACTAAAAAAAACTTGTAGTGTTTTTATTTGGAAGTCGGTTGTATTTTTTGTTAAAAAGTTTTTTATTTTTCACTTTTTAGTTGTGGGTACATAACGGACCAATTTTCCAAAGTAAAGCCAGAATAGATTATCCCAGAAACATGAAACTTAAACAAAAACGGTGGATTTAGAGTATACCAGGGTGAACTGTTCACACCTGCGTACCCCTTTAAAGCGTGCTAGTGTAATGTTATGTTATGAAATGATGTAAACAATAAACAGAAATCCGATTGCAGCTATCCCGAATTATCTGCTGTCATTTATTGAAGAGTTATGATGTATATCTCCGAAGTTCTTCATCAGATCTTGACCAAATTTAAATGGGACCACATGACAAGCACCAGCTTTCAATTAAAAAAAGAATCATCAACACATAAAAAAATACAGTCGAATTGAGAACCTCCTCGTTTTTTGCGAAGTCGGTTAAAAACACATACAATGGGTGCCCTTATCGCATACCTCGATCTCATCTCTAATTGTTATTGTTAATTTATTACTGAATTTAAATTATTATTTTTGGTTTTTACTATTGGACTGTTATTATTATTTGTTGAATTATTTTTTATTGAATTATGTTTTTGTTTATTAATGTTAGTTTAATTGATTTGCCTGTGCCTTGTTTAATCTGTGTGAATTTTAAATTATTAATATAATTTTAATTACGTAATTCTATAATTATTGACTCTCTGCACATGTTGGGTGAAACTGTGAGTGCAGAGAGTAATTGCAATAAATAAATAAATCTCTTCCAGGCAACCATAAGTAGTCTGTTATGATGTTCTAGAAGCAATACAATTTTCTTGCTATAATTCCAGGTCACATACTCCAGGCAGAGACGATGGTGGCGGCAGTGCCTATCGTGCAACTGCAGCTGTACGTCAATCCCATACTGCACTACTTAGTACCGCCAGCTATCATTTGTGTTATTGTACACAGATGTGCTGTTGTTAAAGGTAAGACAAATATTTGTTCAAGTTTATGCAATACTAGCTCTGCACCGCGGCTTCGCTCCCGTCAACCTACCTACCTGCCTATCCTACCTTCCTACCCTTCCTGCCTATCCTACCTACCTACCCTACCTGTCTATCCAACCGACCTACCCTAAACATGGTAAATATCCCGATTCTAATGTTAATGTTAGTGACCATGACATTTTAAAAACTTCTACCTACTCTACTCTACCCACTTATACTAATTTTTTGATTTTTTTTCTTAATCTTCCCTGTATTCTGGCGAACAATACAAGAAATAATAATATTCAAATCGGTCAAGCCGTTTTAAGTGTTTCTGTGGCTGTGACTCACGTGTCCGTCGTCTGTCACACAATTCTGTTCCGAAGATTTTTTTAACTTCCCTTTGACCTACGAACTTGAAATTTGGTGATAATGTTTATAATTATGTATACTTTACTAACAAATACCAAGTATATTGATAAATATGATTTTTTCTTTGGTACGACTCCCTAAATGTGCGAAGTCCGACACGCACTTGGACAGTTTTTGAGTTTTAGCGAGACTAACGAACAGCAATTGTTTTTTTTTATATATACATTGTGGGGACGACGATACGACAATAATTTTAACTTCATATACGAGTATCGATTAACATTCCCAGTCTGCATTCAAAAATATATCCAATCAATAGTTTAGTAAAAATAGTTAGTTTGACTATCTAAGCTTTGCGTGCTTAGCTTTTTATTCAAGACTAGCTGACCCCCGGAGCTTCGCTCCCGTCAACTGGCTACCTACCTACCCTGCATACCCTGTCTACCCTACCTACCCTACCCTACCTACCTTCCTACTATTTTTTATCTATCATCAATAGTTTCCTCAGCGCACGCCAAATAATGTATTTTATAGGCAACATTTTGCTAGCTTAGGTTACATTATTGCAATTTTCATAAGGATCTCTAATATTTATGAATATTTATTATAGCCTATGACACTCAGGAATAATGTAGCTTTCTACTGGTGAAAGAATTTTCAAAATCGGTTCGGTAGATCCAGATATTACCCCTTACATTACTTATTAGTATAGATTTATTCGATAGTTTCAAGCCACTCGTATGCACTAGTATCGCCAGTATTGTCGTATCGTTGTCCCCACACTGTATAGATAGATTTAAGTGTATGTACATGTATAACATTACAGTTTAGAAACCTATTACTAACATTTATATTAATCGTTTTCAGATAATTTGGAGGTGGATTACCACCGCGTTAGAAAACTGCTCAGTCACGAATTCTTCCACTTGGAAAGCGAAGAAACTATCGTAAGTATGACGAAATAAGTGGCTATTATAATTATTATTGCAGTTCTAAGTCTGATGCTAACTTAAAAGTCCAGTGTAATGCTTTCTGAAAACTCTAGTTCCCAAACTCAGTCAATAGAGTTCTGGCCTGCGCACACTGGCTGATGGCATGGCAGACGATTTTAAACCCCTGAATTGAATTTAATACTTATCCAATCGAAATAAGGTATATTTCTATGCTCAGTGCTTCAGATGAGAGCTGCGGTGCTCTGAGGTCGATCATTGAAATATATACCTTATTTCGAATGAATAAGTATTAAATTCATTTGATACAAGTAAAATTTCAAAAAACTCCGACATGTTTTTATTGCATACTACATAATTTATCTAGTAATAGACACGCTTCGATCGACAATCTATTGAACACGTAATTATGACACGATATCTTGCGGAAGCAGCCCGATTTAAACAGTAAAACGCCAATAACTTTTGAACGGCTGAATCGATTTTCATCAAACATAGCTAAGAACACTCGATAAAGTCACATTTCAAACAAGAAAAAACGAGATCAAAATCGGTACATCCGTTTAGGAGTCATGATGCTACAAATTTATTCATTTATTATGCTTTCCACTTTATTTACATGGTACTCAGTGCTGTTTTTGTTTTTTTTTTTGCACCTTGTTCTATAATATTTTTGTTCACATTTCAGACATTCAACAAAGCACTAGACTACTGTATACAAAACAGAGTTATTACGTATAACGGTGAATTGTGTACGCTGGGAGACAATACAAATATACAGTATTTATTGAAGTGGTCCGTCTTGCCGGCGCTTACGACCTTATTGAAGTGCGCTGAAGTTATGACTGAGGTATGTCTATTAGCATCATTTTAAAAAGAAGCACAGCGACAAAACCCATAGCCGAAGATCCCAGAGGCCCCAGACGTTACTTATGTTCTCCTTAACAAATTAGGTGTTAATTATAACGGTCGGCCCAAGTTAGCAGGTATGCGTACATTCAAAGTATATACTAACCCTACTCTATCCCACATATTTTGTTAAGGAGAAAGTAAGTTACCTCTGGGGGCTCTGGAATCTTGCTCTAGAAAAGTTAGAGTTATGATTTGAACAGCTAGTTAATTTATACTCAAACATCAAACACCTTTAGTCAGATCAAAATCGACATTACCCCTTGCATAGATTCCAAAGAATCTGAAAATTTAAATAGACGTTAGGGATATGGGAAATTGTGAAAAACCTTATCGATTCCAGGTGTCCAAAAATATGTATTCAAGGTTTTCAATCAGTTTTTTGCTTGATTCTCGGCAAGTTATGATATTACTGCAATTTGTGTTAGGGCAAGTTTGTTCCTTGTTCAATTTTGCCCAAAAAAGTCCTACATAAGATTCACTATTGTTCATTAGTTTTCGAGATATGAGCCCAAATGCATTTTTTTTAACCTTTTTTTATTTCATGCATGCCGTAATTCCTCTTTTATGTTTCCAGCAAACAAGTTGCTCCCACAAACAAGCTCTGAAGCTGGTCCAACAACGTGTAGAAAGTCAGCGAGTACATCCGTACTGCCTCAGTCTGGAAGCCACGGCCAACTGTCTGAGTGGTCTCGTCGCTGCCGACGCGCTTGTTAAGAATAAAGGGTAAGAAATGTTATATTTTGGCATAAAATGGGCAGAATGTACTCTTTTAATAGGTGATCTAAGGTTGAGATCGTCAAATTGATAAGTTCCTTGAACATCTACACTCACAACGTAATGTTCCAAATATGAATTTAAAAAAAAAATCTATAAACACGATTTTTTTTTTCGTGGTAATAATATAATAGGCAGAATTTAAAAATAAGACCATTACAGTGCAACATTTTCTTTTGATTTTCAAACAACTGCATCATAAAATAACTTTTATTTTTTGTAGCACTCTTTTACTTTTTAATTTATTTGCGCGTATGGATGGGCCCATTGACTTAATGCAGAAAAATATCAGTCATTGTCTATGGATGCGCGCGTTGCGCAGTCATGTGCAATGAGAATCTAAATTGCTCGTCATACCACATATTTTTTCCGTTTCGACTTTGACCAAGCGTTAAATATGAATATGAACATTATTTTTATACGAATGATTATTAACGCCATAATACTATTTATGTTTTTTTTTTTTCAGAGAGAGCGACGTTATTTACGAATTGGTGCCTTCCACAATGCAAGACTGTCGCAATCTAGTTAATTCAATACTACCCTCATTTAGTGTAGACTTCGCCAACAATTCAGTCGTGATAGACCACAAGGCGTTATCTCGACTATAAATATCGACTGTACTCGCTTATGGACTCATTAGACTAGTGTAGGATTCCTTATACCAGTGTAGGACTCCTTATACCAGAGTAGGGCTTTTTAGACCCCATGGGGTCTCCTTAGGCGTCCGTGGGTCCTTTTTCAAACCTCTGTGGTGGTCCGTTAAGACCGACTTTCTAGACTGTTGGACAAAGGCTCCTAAAGCCACATCAAGGTAAACACACGGTATATATTATATATTAAAATCAAGTAGAATTTCAGAGGCACTAGACAGTGTCATTCTAAAACTGGCATTTCGACAATCGCCTTGGTCGAAATACCAAAATCTAAAGAGTTCAGCGCGCGACCGCGACCCTGGACGCGAGACCGAGATGTGCGACCGAAGCACCCTGCCTCGGTCGCGCGTCGCGGTCTCGGGGGGATAAATATCGTCTTCAATATGCCTTCATCACTCAAAAAAATTAATTGTTAAGAGACAAAATGTTTGGACATTTCGAGCTCGACGCGCGTCGCGGTCTCGCGCGCTAACTCACTCCCATACAAAGCCTACAAGTAGTGTCGCGCGTCTCCTGCCTCGGTCGCGCGTCTCCTGCCTCGGTCGCGCGTCTCCTGCCCCGGTCGCGCGTCTCCTGCCTCGGTCGCGCGTCTCCTGCCCCGGTCGCGCGCCTCCTGCCCCGGTCGCGCGTCTCCTGCCTCGGTCGCGCGTCTCCTGCCCCGGTCGCGCGTCTCCTGCCACGGTCGCGCGCCTCCTGCCCCGGTCGCGCGTCTCCTGCCCCGGTCGCGCGCCTCCTGCCCCGGTCGCGCGCCTCCTGCCCCGGTCGCGCGTCTCCTGCCACGGTCGCGCGTCTCCTGCCCCGGTCGCGCGCCTCCTGCCCCGGTCGCGCGTCTCCTGCCACGGTCGCGCGCCTCCTGCCCCGGTCGCGCGCCTCCTGCCCCGGTCGCGCGTCTCCTGCCCCGGTCGCGCGTCTCCTGCCACAGTCGCGCGCCTCCTGCCCCGGTCGCGCGTCTCCTGCCGCGGTCGCGCGGTGAACTCGCACTTGTAAGGGGCTGGTCATGTGACATTCCGATAGCGTTTGACATTCCTACACATTTTAGTTTTATTTTTTTTTCAATCGCTATTGCGACGCTTTTAGAGCCTCTGCAGCCGTATTGCGTACGTGAATACGGCAACGCAAAGAGTTTGACCGCTATCCAATCGACCAAATCAACCAATCACACAGACGGAAATCCACATCGCATCATTCATCTCGCATGTGATAGCGGTCAAACTATTTGCGTTGCTGTATTCACTTACGCAATACGACTATTAGTGCGTTTAAAAATTGTCTTTTAAATCGGCCTTTTTATCAAAAATTCAGTCAACTGGACATGTATTTGATTGTATTATGTTTTCAAAACAATCTTTTTTTTTCTATGATTATATTAATACCTAGGTATCAAAGATATTCGCTGGCGTTGTGGATGGCGTTATGTTAGTTATATCTGCGGTAAGTGAAATGTTTTTCACTCTCCGCAGATATAACGAACATAGCCGACATTGCTATATTGGAATTCAGAATTCAAGATAATTCTAACATTAACATTATAAGCGGGATATTTACCATGTATACTGTTTGTAGCGAATTTCAGATATTTCGGTGCTGTTGTTATCCGTGATCATGGTGCTTGCAACAGCACCGAAATATAATGTTAATGTTAGTGACCATGACAGTTTAAAAACTTATTTCGAGATAATTATCAAATTTTGAAGTAATATACTCTATAAACTACAAGAAAAAGTTCAAATTCCCTTGCAACTCTACTTTTTTGGGTCATAAGACAAACCACTGACCGGACTTTTGAATATGGTCCAAAGATCACTTAAAAATAAACCTTAAATACACAGGGCTAAAGGCGATACCTAAGTAGCGATGGATTAAAATTATCTCGAATTATATACTCAAGTATACAAGGATCTTTTAGATCTTGAATAATATTGTGAGGGAAGCGATGTTGGTAAACATTTGTCAAATTGTCTATGGAAATTGTATTGGAAGACAAGATGTCGATGTTCGTTCCGACTTTGGCCGCAACCCAAAATATCCTTGTACTTGTATATTACTGAATGTATTAAATGCATTTTGTTTTTCTTTACTTTAATTACGGGTACCAGATTATCGAGTCTCGTATTTATTTTCAGTGATTTTATTGGTTACCAGTAGCTTATAACTACAAAATGGTTAAAATAACTTTGCACCTCGATGAAATGCGACCCGACCCCCGCATACCCGCACGGCACCCAGCATTAGCCTCGTACGCCAATAGCGAACGTCAATCACCTTGACAGCGCCAAAAGCACAGTTATTTTAACCAATCAGTATGTATTAATTTATTTAAGCAAGTGTTTTATTGCAATAATTGATAATATAGGGTTGTTGATTAAGTTTATGGAATTAGGTATGGCATATGCAACGAATGAATGAACGATTTGGTAGGATTGAGAAAACGGGTAACATTTGATAGTCAATAGGGTAGTTAACAAAAAAAAAACTATTTAGTCCGTCAGTTAGATAATCTAAAAATATTGGACACGTATTTTTACGTTTGCCAGGTAAACAAAAAATGGCGACGCGACAGTGCGTTGAAATATATCGTGTGACGTCACGGTGTGCTACACTTTATACTGACAAAGTGACGTCACGAACCCCACCCCTGAACTTTGATACGCATTATCTTTGCCAATCTTTATTATTATATACTTTATTGTACACCACAAAAAAAAAAAAACATACAGGACAAACGTTCAAATATACAAGTGTACAATGGGCGGTCTTATCGCACTAGGCAATCTCTTACAGACAACCTTTGTATGGACTGAATGATAGGCAATATTTATTTAATAAAGCAAAAAATACGGGTCCAAAATTATTTGATAATCTCACTGACGGACTAAATAGAATTATCATTTTTCTACCCATGTTACATCCCTATTGTCAATTCTCTTTGTGAGTCAGTCATATTATAAAGAGCTGGTAGTTTTGAGTACTAGACTATACTCCTTTTGAAATAACATAATTTAAACAATCACTTTTTACAGCCCGTTCAAACAATTTTGACTCCTATTGCGTTGGTGAAAAGACAAATCGCAGCTGTAGTAAACAGTTGGTATTGGCACAGATAATATGATACTAGCATAAAGATGCCCCATACACGGAAATCGTGCAGCGATCGTAACTAGCGTTTTTCGTCTGACCAAACTGATTATTTTACTAAAAGTCCATCGAACGCGGTCGGTTTCGCCCCAAGCGATAGATAGTTAGCAGTGACTTCCAAGGAAAAGAGTTTACTCGGTTCTTGAATATTTTTCTTTAAATACAGTGACGATTTGTTTTATAGTATTTTTTTGCACGTTTTTACAGTTTCATTGTACCAAAATGTGTTACAATACAATTTAAAAAAATCGAGTGGTGGTCTCAGAAATTTAAAACCGCGACCTCTATTGGTATGTATTTTAAATGATCCGTTCGAATAATCTTTGAAGTGTGTAATAACTTAAGAGTCCATATGGGAGTTGATTAAACAGGAATATACAATTTTTATGATCAATTCTAGAAAATGTTATATTTTAAACAAAATTCAATAATAAATCGGTGGATATCGCGCCATCTAGTGGAATTCATTTGAATTAAATTTCCTTAGCGTCGGGACCCCTTAGTATTGGTAACAGATTTATGCTTTTTATGTCATCCTTATGTTTACGGAATAGAACTCAAGATCGGTTGAACACGGAATGTAGAAATAAATTGTTAAAAGTTAATGTTATTTCAGATGGAGTATAGAAATATGTAGATATTTTTACAATTTATATAATTAATCTCTATAGGAGAAAATATATAGGAAAGATGTTTTTGTTTTAATTTTCAAAATATAATTATGGTTATGTAAAGAAATAATGAAACTTTGACGAATATTTCTTTAAAAAGTTATTAGTTAGCATTTACGTTATGATTTCTACACTTACATCACAAAAATATAAAATTGTGGCGTAGTTCCTTTATAATATTTAGCTATTTTTAACAGTGTTCTAGTCTTGCCACATTCTATTCATTTATCTATTTGTTATTAGAAGCTGCATAATATCCCCTCTGGTTTGCTTGCTCAATCAGAATAGAGTTTTTATATCTACTAAGCATTTTATGGTATTCATATTATTAATAGAAAGTTGGTATGCATTTCAGCAATATTTTTACTATTGCTATTCAGTATTTTGTGCTTATAATAGTATTAATTTCTGCGACTCTGTCAGTATCTCCATTTCAACAGTATTTGTTTTGTTGTCTTAGTTCCCGAGACCTAGGGGTAAGCTCAGTCAGAATCAAAGTGAAGCGACATGACAGTCTATAGGATGAATAAAGGTCTAACCACGCATAACAGTCCCGGGACGTGACAGGGCCGGGCTCAGGCATTGAAGCTCCGTCACAGGCCCTTGCACGGACGTGTGTGAACGAGTTCATATAAAATGTACACACCGATATTTTATGATGTACACACGTCCCGGGCACGGCCCTGATATGTGTGGATAGACCTTTATGCTTGGCCGTAGCGGGCGCGAGCCGTTTTAACAACGTTATGGATACATTCCAATGAAGATAAACAAAGGAATTCGTCTAATAAAGCGCTATTTCTAATCGACTTTACGCTGTGGAAATAAGGGTCAATATGCTGTGTATATATAAAGACAGACGCGTCGCTTCTCTTCTATTCTGTCCCTTAGCAAACTTGTATTTTGTTTTGTTTATTTCAGCTGTAATGTTATTCAGATAAATGAAATGTATTAATTGAATTTGTATTCAATTTTGACGTACGGCTTAGACATTGACAGTATTTGTGTTTGTTATTTTATGTTTGTGATAGTAACGACATAATTTTGTTAACTTGTTAAGTTTTTAATAAATAGACCTCCAATGAAATTTGTTTTTTTTTTATATTTTACTACTTTTGCTAGCGTCATCCACCCTCCATCAAGTAATAACCCACGGAAAAGTACTACTGAGATAAAAAAACCTGGCCTAAGCCAGGGTAAATCTGGTGGTGTGACTGACACTGGCATGGCCACCATCAACGATTTTAATTTTGATGACACAAAAAATAATAGCCTATTATCAGAATCTGTCGGTCACTGGTTCAAAATTTAGAAGGGTTTGTAGGTAGCCGATCAGGGGAGCATCTCCCCAGCTTGGCCACATTTATATCTCAAAAACTAGGGCACAGCGAAGATCTGCCAAATTTCGTCCAACCCCGTCAGCCATTGAGTCGTGATTGATACAGAAATGTGTAAACATTTATAATATACTATCTCCATACCAAATTCAAAAATCGGTTCAGTGGATCCAGAGCTTACCTCCTACAACCTTAGAAATTTTACCTCTTTATAATATTAGTATAGAAGTTCGATACCAAACCAAACAAACAGACTTTCTCATTATATATTCTTCAGCCACCGGTTCCGTCCGTGTTGAAGAAGGATTATCCAAGGGAACGTGCTACGGGGTACAAAGTGTTTTATTTCCTAATTCAGGACATGAGCTACCAGTGGGCCAAGTTTCATCTAAATCCGTTCAACCATTGAAAAGATGACCGAAAGACAGTTACTTTAAGCATTTATAATACTTTGGCAATCTCGGGACCTTGGGGCCCCGGTCCTTTGAAAGGCGTGCGAGGGGCCAAGCCAACTTGCAGAGGCCTTGTTAGGTATGTATCACGAAATGCGACACCAACCGACGATTATCCCTGTATGCTCAACGCTAGTGCACCCAAGGGCAGGAATATTGCAAAATATGCAGCAAAAATGAATTGTGCTATAGATTTGGTAGGTTTAGTGGATCTATTGCCTAATACTACTGGCCCCGGCCTGACCACTGTTATAAAATGGCAGGGGTTGACTTGCACACTCAATTAATGGGCCTCCATAAAGGGACGCTAGCACTTTAGTCAGTGCCGTCTTTACCCTATGGGCACACGGGGCCCGTGCTCAGGCCCCCCATCCTCAGGGGGCCCCGAAGACCGATAATTTTATGTGCATAGAAAGTGACATCCTTCAAAAACTTGACTCTGCTATGAGGATATAATAGAAGATTTTGCTCAACAGAAAGCCCGAAAGAAACCACTATTGTAATCGTAACCAAAAAACCAGCAGCATACTAATATCATTAATGACATATTATATTATATAGAAGAAGATCATAGTAGAAAATGTTAGTATAGTTTGCTTTCTTTACTTTTCAAACGGGCCCCAAATTCTTCTGTGCCCGAGGGCCCCGGCATAGTTTAAGACGGCCCTGACTTTAGTGACGTAGCACCAAGGGGGCAACATTTCCCGAGGTGTGGAGTGATATACAATGGCTATCAGGACACCCGGAAATACGGGCAACATCCCTACCAGAATCTTACTGGGTTAACTTCCTTCCTCCGAGCACGTTTGCTCTGGCGAATCTCCAGTCATGCCAGCTAATTAAGGCAAGAGAGGTGGGAGCTCGCCTCTGGGTCCCTGTCAATTTTCACTTCGACCGCCAGAGATGAGGAAAAAGATTTCTCCCTCGAGATCAGGTCCGTGGGGTCACCACTGCCCACAAAGCTGTCTTGCGGATTGTAACTCTTAGTGTGGGACTCTGGCCCCTCATCCTAGGCATGTTGCGGCAAAATAGAATCTACCGACACAAGCCTAGGGATCATTGAAGCGCGCAAGCCCCACCACGACGTCATCGCAGAGATACTGCATTATTATGAGAGTATGGACACAATGAAATGTTTTTACAAAAAATTTTTTTTTTGTAAAAACAGGAGTTTTTTTTACCATTGACTGTATTTAGTATGTTTACTGTTGTATAATATTATCTGTGGTATGGGTATCTTTCTTAAATATCTATACTAATATATTATAAAGCTGAAAAGTTTGTTTGTTTATTTGAACTACTGGTTGGAATTGAAAAAAGTGTTGAATAGCCCATTTATTGAGGAAGGTTGTAGGCTATATAACATCACGCTATGACCAATAGGAGCGGAGCATAAATAAAAAATGTTGCAAAAACGGGCAAAATATTCCTTTTTGAGAGCTTCCGTTGCTTGCGCTGCGTAAGCGGTTAAAGTTACGCAACATTCATGTATGTAGGGTAGGTAGGTATAGTCAGTTGAAGGGAGCGAAGCCGCGTGGGACAGTTAGTATATTATACTAATAAAGCTGAAGTATTTGATTGTTTGTTTGTTTGAACGCGCTAATCTCTGGAACTATCAATCGGATTAAAAAAAAAATGTTTGTGTTGTTAGTCCATTTATCGAGGAAGACTATAGGTTGTATAACATCACGCTACGACCAATATGAGGGGAGCATCAATGGAAAATGTTGTAAAAACGGGTAAAATTTATGATTTTTTTGAGCTTCCGTTGTGTGCGCTGCGTAAACGGTTAAAGTTAGGTCGTTTGTTCATTTTTTGATTTGCATACGGTTTTTCCGCTATTTCGTCGATGCCGCTATGTCGTCGCGGTTTTTTTGCGGTGACAATTTAGCGACTGAACAAAACCGGTATGAGCTTGTTGACGACACGACACACCGCACCGCACGGCTCACGCGTGGTTCGTCACTCGCGCGCTTATAAAACAATACAAGTGCACTGCAGTGTCGTTGCAGAATCGTGCCCCGTGAACAAAAACCTTACGCAAAAATCAATGTATGTGGGGTAGGTAGGTTGGTAGGTTGGATAGGTGGGTAGGTAATTTGATAAGTAGGTAGGTTAGGGTAGATTAGGTGCGTGGGTAGGTAGCCAGTTGCAGGAGCGAAGCCGTGGGGCAGCATGAAATAAATAAAACACAAGTCCATTTCAACACAATCTCCTATATTTACATCATTAATTAAAATTACATTTAAATGCATGATAAAACGGTATAATACAAATCTCACTAATATTTTACATAGATAGGCAAACAATTCATAACTATACAATGAATACGTATATTAATTATAATCAGAAGGATTCGTGACATTCATTAATTATCTATCAAGTGTATACAGAGTGACTGTTTACTTGGTACATTCCTTGAAAGGGATTGTTCTATTAATTTGTGACGATTTACCGAATTACCAATCACCCTATATTATTGAGATCTTCATGATAATTTGTATTTAGTGACGTTAGACGGAGTATTAAATTGTAATAAATGTAGGTAATTGTGGTATAGTCCTCGGAAGTTATAAGCAAGTTGCATCTTTTAAGTCATTAAAATAAGGTTTAAATTGCATTGATAACTTAGATACAGAGTTTCTGGGGCTACATGCGCAACGCGGATTTAGTTTTTTCAATAAAAACGTAATTACTTCACCAGTGTTACAAAAACATTAAGTAATTTTGAGTTCCTCATACGATTTTTATAGTTGGTACGTTTGTATGGCCGGGATCACTTATTTCACGAATCAAAACTTGCCTGAGTACCTACCTTGTCTTACCCTTTTCAATAAACTAAACAATTACATTATTTGTGCTACGTTTACAATCTCCTTTATTTTTTCACGAGAAAAAATACCACTTATTCAATAATATCGTGTCTCGACGGAACAATTTTCAAATACTAATGTACGATTGCGACCGAGCGAGGCCGTACCGAAGCACAATTTCTAGTGTCAAAGGAAACTGAACCGACCATGAAACGTTTAAATGTCATTTTTGCGTGGCAGTCGACTGCCTGCTGCAGCTTGCGTTCCCAACTGGTTCATTTATTATTTCAATTCCACACAAATATGACACCTAACCACTTGACAGTTGCTCCAATTTTCCTCAACATAAGCGACCTTCGACCATCGGCGCGACCTTGATGGAAATCGTACATAAAGTTAGGGTTTCCTAAGACACCGATGCCGCCAGATAACAACCCAATTTAGCTTTTAATGACGAAAACGTCCTTAGATTCCTCGAGAGCGTTTTTGGAGTTATATGACGGCACCATTGCCCTTAGAAAACATAGTTTAACCCTATCATAGATAATGCAATTCAAATATACATACATCGATACAATAAGTGACTAAAACTATTGTGTGACATTTAAGTATTCACGTGCAAATATATACAACTCTTTAACACTAGAAACTTGGCTAATAGCAACCATTTATAGGAAAAAGTTGCATTGTTGATGCACTATTAACTTGGCAGTATATTGTGATTACTGTATTGCCACAGATATAAATCTAACTAGATGACGGAATTGTATGTACTTTACGTGTCAAAAAACGCAGTAAAATTACTATCAATGATCGTAATTTGAGCTTTTCACTTAGAATTATCTATCTAGAAAGATGCCTTTTTATGCCATATTGAGCTGTTAAAGGCTATATAGAAAAAGTTGGCCGAGGTATTGGAAATGTTTTCTTTCATTAGTAAGTAAACGGGATTGCCCATTCACAGGCCCCTTATGAGGTATCGTGTCTGCGATTTCAATATTATCCAAAAATAGGACATACATTTTTTGTTTTTTTTTCCATCCGTGTCCTTTACTTTATATGTACAGACAACAACAGATCAGGTTCCTTCACTTGAACATTTGTATGCATCTTATTGCATTGTAAAAGGGTTCATTTCAAGAACAGAAACATCGTTATACCTCGTGAACCCCGAAAAATAAATAAAAAAATATTTCTAATTATGAATATAACGCGTTTTTTCTACGAAATACAACAGAATGCATCAAGATACAACCATTTTTTAAAAGGGGCCCAAGTTCCCTTACAAAATGGGCATTCTCCTTTGTTTTTAAATTGTTTGTCAAAAAGTGGCACGCTTGGTTTTCATACAGATGGAGGGACTTGCGGTATCTAGTTAGATTTTTGTCTGTGTGTATACCACAGGACACGGAAACGACGCACTAGCTCTAGGGACGGCTGTACTAAAAAAAGCTCGTGGCGCCAAAAGAGCGTCAAGCATAACTTCTGCCATCTTAGCCATTCAATATATATTTATTTGTGTCGTAGTGGAAGGGTCTCATTGACGCAGAGTCGAGTCGAAGCGACGAGTCAAATTCTCTAACGAGATTCGTGAATTCGCGCGTCTCTTCGGGCATCTACCGGAGATGCCTGCTTACAATGTGGCTTTTGTTTATCTCAATAGAAACGTGTATTATGTTGTGGAGATAGGGGTCAATATGCTATGTACATTTTAAAACTTGCTGTTGCTTCGCTTGGACTCTGCCTCAAGTTCGGTCTGACAGTGTCGCCTCTAACATCGGCCAACGAGTCGTCGCCGTGCTTTGTGCTATACAGGTGTAGTTTTAATGGCTAAGATCTGGTAATAAACAACAATATAGGCCAGAATTGATTATTTTAACATTATTATAAAAAAGAAGGTTCAATTGTTTTTTTCAACAAAAAATATACTCACAATCAGTAGGTATCCTAGCCAATAAAAATAAACGTTTTATTACAAAACCTATCAACTTAGAAATTTTATCTGATTTTTAAATCAAGAATAGTGGAGGTTTTAAATATTACTGTCAAATAAAATTTATAATAAACTTAGGATCATTGATTTTTCCATAATATCAATGGTTCATTATATTCAATATCATATTTATATAAATTATTATACAAATATTATAATTTCACATAAAAGTAAAAACGCCAGCTTATGTACTAAATAAAAAAAGCATTAATTAATGGTGAACATACAGATGGCTATGTATCGTGAATCTATCCACATAAACGAATACGAAAAAATATACTTTTTGTTTCAAATAAACGGCCGAGTTGCGTGTTCAGTAATTCATTTCAGACATCTTTTTATTCCGATATTTTTGTGTACATAAAAGCAAACAAAATATATTTTTTTTCGTTTAAGACTGTTTGATCATGACATTGAGCATTTTTGTGACAGTAAAAAGCCTAGGATTATAAGACAAAAATCTATAATCCCAAATCAGTAATTTAAGTTACCCACGGTTTTTGAATACCTAGTTGTGGCAATTTGCAGTCAAATTCATCATGTGAATAGTCCTCCAGACAGAATTTCGTCGCGGGGGCCAATTCCAGCACCACAGCCATCGTCGCGGGCGCATACAAGGGTATGCTCGAACACAGGTGAAAAGAGTTCCCTCACTCTCATAGTCTGATGACTCATAGTCAACTTCCAAACTCCGGGTAACCACTAAGAAATTTCTAATGAAGGAACCCAACAACACTTTTTCTGAGAATCGAACTCGGATCTTCAAGCCCAGCATTCGCATTTGCTGCCAACGAGGCATTCAAATTATCAATCATGTTACATGATGTGCAAAGCCATTGTCTACTTATTCTGTAACATTGAGCTAAGATTATAGCTGGGAAACGAGTTGTCATTGATGAAAAATTTTGCATCATCATACTAGCCGAAAGATGTCCACTGCTGGACATAGGCCTCCCCCAAGCGTCGCCACATTGACCGGTCCCGTGCGTCTCGTATCCAACAGATCCTCGCAACCTTCACCAGGTCATCGGTCCACCTAGTGGGAGGCCTACGTTCACGTAATCACAACAGATTCATTACAATCAATAGACCTTCAGAAACCGATGGGGTCAATCAGTATCACATTAAAAAACAATCACTACAAACAAAATTGCTATATCAGTCAATTTGTTATTCCTCTAGCAGTCAGCTAGTCTTTCGTCTAGAAGAATATAGCTACTTTTGCGATGTAAGTGCGATTTAAACCGAAGAAATTCGAGTTTTTACTTTTCCCCCTACAATAGAGTAGGTAAATTCCTAAGAAAATGTATTTAGTCCCTCAGTTAGGTTACCAAAAAAATATTGGACACGTATGTTTTCATAACATGGCGACGAGGAAATTTCGCGTGACGTCACGCCTTAGTTCAAATTTTTACTTAGAAGTGACATCGCAAAACCCCATTTAAAACTTCCCAATCAATAAAAAAAACCTTAATAACATTAATATATAAAAAAATACGTTTACAATATCTTTTGATTACCTAACGGACGGACAAAATAGAATTTATTCATATTTTAAACGTGGTTATTATAATATTTACTAAGAGTCTGGTTGATGAACACCGATCGCACTTCCATGGGGCAAAGAGTGAGCACGCCGCTGGGCAACGGGTTCCGTACGGTGACGTATGTTAGGGAACTGTCGTATACGTTCTCTGCAGACGCGTCTACGAGGTCTGACATTGATACCTGTAATATAATTGTGATTTTAGAAACAAATATGACAAATTTTTAAAAAAGACCACTCATAGACTGCCTAATTCGTTGACTTGTACACGGTTCCATAATCGATACTAGCTGCGTGTTATTGTGTTGCGTATTATAGCGGCAACAGAAACACTTTATCTGTGAAAATTTCAACTATCTAGCTATCATGGTTCATGAGATACAGCCTGGTGATAGACAGACAGACGGACAATGGAGTCTTAGTAATAGGGTCCCGTTTTTACCCTTCAACAAGTTTTTTTTTCATAAGGCCCTGTCAGCACTTATCTTACAGCGGCAACAGAAACACATCATCTGTGAAAATTTCAACTGCCTAGCTATCATGGTTCATGAGCCTGGTGATCGACAGACAGATGGACGTCTTAGTAATAGGGTCCCTTTTTTACCCTTTAAAAAGTATTTTTTTCATAAAGCCCTATCAGCACTTATCTCAGTGTTCACTTCTATTCTTGTCCTAACACCAGCAGCCTAATTACGGAAGTGAGTTCGGCAGGGCAAGGGGAACAACTCCATGAAAGAGAAACACATTTCCTTTAAAGGTTTTCGGTATTGCGTGAATAATTTAGAAAGGGTACGTCCGCCACCCTGAGTTGAATTCACATATCCTCCGTGTATAACGCAACACGAAAGTTGTTATTTTAACGGTGTCGTATAAGTGTTCTTTGCCGAATTCACTTACGCAATTAAGCTGCATGGAGACTGAGGAAATCGTTGCGCACGTTCTCTTTGAATGCACAGGTCACCCAAATAAGAACACAAACCCTCGGGTCGCCCAGATCTTACACAGACGTTCTAAATAAACCAGGAGCCCTAATTGGCTTCTGGAGGGAGGTGGGCTGGTTGGAATAATCCACCCAACGGCCGCCATGGCCCACGTACAATGGTCCACCTGAAGGACTAAGTGCGGAAACCAAACCCCATAACATAGAACATAGGCTGCAGGTCGTACATTATGTAGTAAGGTCAGACAATAATAGAAAAACTATAGAGAGTGAATGTAGAACTAACCTGTCCATCTCCCATGTGGTACCACTTGTTAATTTCTGCGCTCCCGTAGCAACTGTCGAGGAATACTCGCTGCAGCGTCATGCCCATGCCGTGCACCACACTGTCTTTATTCTGTAGACAAATATTTTACTAAAGTATTGTCTTGTCATGTCTTGCCTTCTCTGTATGAGAAGACGCCTTTGCCCTGCAGTAGAACAGTTATAGAGGCTGGTATAATGACTATTATATTATCGGAAATTATTAACCGGTCGAAAAATATACTGAATGGGCGACTATTGTACTAAGTAAGGAGGTTTTTGTGAGCTGCGGTAATAATATTGTGACATACTTTAATTGTTTTTCGGTTCTATTTTTTCTATATTAGCATATTATTCTTCTGAAAATATCTGAACAACCATCGAGGCGACCTCCCTGTGCAGCGCGGGCTTTCGGGTGTATTCGTGTTTTCAACGAATTAGTCCAAGAGCGAGCGAAGCGAGCTCGGGAGCTTAGAGAACCCCGACACGGATAGGTTAGATTCGAAGGGGATCCCGTCATCTCCTTCTGTTAGGTTAGTTTAGACCTTGCAGACTGTTTTTTTTTTTCAAGTAACTATTTTAACCATTTGTACTCGCCCACTGTTTGTCGCTCACTGAGTATTTCAGTAAGCCATATTCAGTATTATTTACACTTTTAATTTGAATTTATTTTAACCTCTTTTAATACTATTCTTATATTATTTTGTCTAATTTTTTTATTTCATGCTTTTAAAACTACATATTTTATCTACTAATAAACACGCTTCGATCGACAATCCATCGAAACACGTAATTATAACAAAACACTTCGATTCAAACAGTAAAATGCGCATAACTTTTGAACGGTTTAAACGACTTTCATCGGCATTCAAGCGTCAGTTGAAAGTGTTTCTTTCGCAAAAGGCATATTATAGTGTCTCCGAATTTTTATCTGAAAAAGTTTTTGAATCAGTTTTATCTTTTCCTGACAATAATAATACATTTCTATAAATAATGAATTTTAATTCGATCTAATATCTTGCATACTCTAGTATTTATACAATGTTTAATCTAAATTTAATGTTTAATCTAACCTAATATCAAATTTTGTTTGATATTTAATTGAAATTTTTATATAGTTTTTATTTTTTTATTCTCTATTCCTATTTGACATTTGATTGATATTTATATTTTGACATTTGATTATTTTTATATTTGACATGCATTATTTTAATTGACATTTGATTTATATTCTGTTGTTTAATTTTGATTGATGTGTTAGTGTTATTTTATATTTTATATTTGATTCATTTTTACTGTATTTTGACATGCACTATTTACATGTTGACATTTGATTTATATTTTTTCCATAGATTTAATAATTTTAATGCTGTTTGACATTTTTTTATTGATATTATTATTTTAATTTCATTGGTGATAATTATGGAATTCATTTATATTTAAATCTATTCATTGTTTTCGGTTATAATTTAACTTGCATAATATTTGCACGCATATACGCATGTGGCAAATATGTAGGAATCTTTTATCTTTTATAGCTAAGAACAGCCTCGATAAAGTCAACATACAAACAAAAAAAAAACGAAATCATAAATCGGTTCATCCGTTTAGGAGCTATGATGCCACAGACAGATACACAAACATACAAAGACACAGATAAACACGTCAAACTTATAATACCCCTATTTCTGTCAGGGGTTAAAAATGCATGGTTCCTGGCCAATGTTAGGCCAAGAAAGCAAAGTTGCAAGAAAATGTTAATCTTACTAGTGAAAGTATGTGAGTATGGATGGATGGATGTTTGTGGATCGCTTTCACGCAAAAAATGATAACTGATCTTTGAATAAACATTACAAAAATATAGCTTATACATCAGAATAACACATAGGCTATAATTTATAGAGATATTGGGAGAAGTACTAATACCACGCGGGCGGTCCCGCGGGCGCCAGCTAGTATTTCATAATCTGTTGATCTTAGCTGTCATTCGTAGATCTTGGGCAGTCGTTAAGAGTAAAGCAGCCGAAAATCTGACAGACAGTCTTACGAGTACCAAGGAGTATCGTGTTACGTAGTAACTGGGATGTAGAGGTCAGATAGTCGCTCAGAGCGTTGACCAACAACGGCCCATCTTAGGGACAAATAACAAAACAAACGCTCTACTTCTTAAAACCCCAGGAACACCCGCCACCTGGACGTGAACTGCAGCTCACGTAATCGTTTGCGTACCCAAGTAAGCTGCTGCAAATACAATTTGGTAAAATGCGGTTTTATAGTCCCGTCTGATACACAGTGTGAGTGCTCATACACCAGCACTTTGGTAAACCTTATGCTCGCCACTGACGCCGTAATCGGGGGGGCCGCCTAATGGGCCCAAAATATATGAAGAGTTTGCCATCGAAAAAGAAGAAGTGTAAAATACTGGTATGCAGCTGCATCCGGTTAGACTGGAAGCTATAGTATGTGTGTGTTTGTGTATTGTAGTGCTATAGTAGATATCTATTTAAAATAAAATTATACACAAAAAAGCTTTTTTTTTAAAACAAGCTTTTTCGTATTCTTCCTCATATCATGACAGTGCACAATAAATAACTAGTCCGCCATCTTGAGCCGTCCGCCATATTGGATTTAGAATGATGTCACTTATCTAACCATGCATTATCATCCAAACGAAACGTGTACGCAAAATTTCAACTTAATCGGTGGAGTATAACTGCTTTAAAATTCAGTTGCAAGATTTGACCCGAACACATACATACACAAACATTGTATGTTAAATAGGAAGCAGTATACAGATTTATTCAAGCTGTTAAGAAAAATGACAGAATATATTCCAAAGATAAATTTAAATCAATAGCAGTAATGAATAAGTGTGATGTGCCTCAGGGTAGCATTCTCGGTCCTATGCTTTTCTTGCTTTATATTAATGATCTTCCAGAGGCAATCTGCCAGAAATGTATTATTTTTGCAGATGATACGACAGTTATCATAATGTGTCAGGATAAACACAATTACAACTCAATCACCGAAAAGACCCTGTCAGATATAATTAGTTGGAAGTAGTATGAGTAGTACGACTTACCTTAGCAGTAACATGTGAGTGATAGGACGCTAGCACCAAGTCCGCTTGGTTGACACTGACGCGCGAGTAGCCGATGCGCGTGGTGTCCTTCTTACTGGTATAGTGCATGGCTATGAGAGGTTGTAGGAGGAACTGCTGCGAAACGTGGGCGCCTAGTGTTAGCTGGCCTGATGGGTGGTCTGCTGGGGTCTTTTGCTGGAAAAAAGAAAAATAGTATATTATGGTACAAGTGTGTAATGTTGGTGATTACCGCTGAGGCGCCATTGAGACCCGAGCCGTTAGGTGAGGGTCTTTAGAGAGCCGAGGACGGTAATCATTAATATACACGTGTATCATACGACGTTTTTCAACACACTTGTGAAGAAAATAATACAAAAAAATCATTTTCAACAGTGAAAACAAGTTGTGAAAATTTTTCGCAATGGCGAAATTTACTCAGTTTTCCTAAGAGCGCGCGTTGAAGGAGAATGAGGTTTATATTTTTTTGCTTTTTGCGGTTAACATTTTAACCACGTATAAAATGGGGAATTTCAAGTTTTCTTTATTACAGAGAAAAACAAAAGTTATATTTGAGTGAAAGTTTTATTTATTAAACACGTACAAGTTGAAATTATCTATTTAAATATGAAATTGCATGAAATGAACAAGCAATAGGTACATTAATTTATTTGTACTATTGAGCACGATCTTTTTTGTATCGAAACATTTTTAAGAACAAAGCAACTCAACCAATAAATAAAATAAAAAACTATAATTCACTTGTGAATAATAGGAATGAAAAAGTCACAGTTTGATTACAGGTGTCATTATGTGCCTGATTGCGGTGAAATTAGAGCCACTTTATGAGCAAGTGTGTTGAAAAGTATATATTTTAGTTACGACTAATATAGCCATGAATCGACATTGCGTATAGTAGTCACAACGGATATTTGTGTCTCTGATTTTTGCTCTGACAACCATTGCGCAAGAAACAGTTTGTCATCGAGTATACTGCATAGAGTAAGCGAGATAGGACGATGCGACAAACGTAAGCGAGTGAAAGAGACAGTTATACAATACTATCTTCACCTTCATCATTGACACAAAAATAGCTACTGCGCAGGGTCTAGCAGCCAAAGCACAAAGATCAGCTGTGACTATTATAGTTTCGTTTAAATCTCCGAAACGTCTTGGTTTATATATCTATCAGTATTTTTAACAGACTTTAAAAAAAGAGGTTCTATGTTTGTTGTACTTATTAATCATCATGATCATCAGCCTTCTTGTTTATCAATGTTCCCACTGCTGGGACACGGGCCAACTCTCGGTGAGAGGGAATGGGCCGTAATCCACCACGCGGACCCAGTGCGGGTTGGTGAATGTCACATGTCTTCGAATTTTTGGTTCATAAAAATTTGGTTCGAATCTTTGAGAGCAGTGGTGATGAAATAGTTCACACATATTAAAGTGCATGCCTGGTTTGAACCCATGACCTACAACTTGTAAGACGCGGCCGCTACCACTAGGCTGATACTGCTCTCTTTTTACCCGACTGCCGAAGGAGGGTTATGTGTTTATCAGTCTATATATGTATGTATGTTTGTTACTATGTGGCGTTCTAAAGAACAAACGCGTAGGCCGATTTTGATGATTCTTACGTCAATCGATTCGTCTTAACCCTGCGAGTGTCACTGGATACATAAAAATTGGATAAGAAAAAAATGGCGTATTTTGGGCGCCATTTTGTGGGGTATCAAAATAAAGGGTTATAAGAGGTGATTTCAAAAATATATAATACTTATATGTATAAACGCACCTAATTAAAAAAAAATACTAAAAAGTTGTAAATAAAAAAAGTTAATTAAATACATGATTAAATAATCAAAAAACCCGACTGCTTAAAAAGCGAACTAAAAAGACGTAAACAAGAATAAAATCATGCTGTGCAGTCGGAGGATACATATTCGCGAGCTGGCTGAACAAAACCAGATGTATCCTCCGACTGCACAGCATGATTTTCTTCTTGTATACGTCTTTTTAGTTCGCTTTTTAAGCAGTCGGGTTTTGGATTATTTAATCATGTATTTTCGCAATTTTTTTATTTAGTTTAGTTTCGACGGGCTGTTTCCGCAACTCCACGACCAAGCGCGTATTTTGCGTACGGGTGGGATTTTTTTTTATTTATCTGAATCCTGATTTAAATAATATATTCTTGATTCAGTCTTTTAATAAAATATAATAATAATACTGTATGTGTCTTACCTCACAAGTTTTCTTGGCATTCTCAATAATAACTTTAAATGTGTGTCTTGTTCTGATGTTATCCAAAACTCCTTGTACAAGTCCCCTGTTGTCATCCCGGCTCAATCTTCTGTCTTGCATTATCTAGAAATAAATTAAAACTTGTTTTTATTAAAGAGTTTACAATTCTTACGTTTTCTGTCTAAAAACGTATTGATTGTCTATTTCCAACTACCAAAAAAATAAACATCCAACAACAATTATTATATATTTTCATAATATTCGTTTGGAAATTAACATCATAGGATACTTTAATTTTTGGGTGTAAGATTAGCTGGCATCAACTAACCCAGTGGAGTGTTGCTTGCTGGTGACCAGATTATTTAACTGTCTTGATTGTCCTAATGGTGATTCATGAAGTAATACTAACTGTATTTGAACAGGGCCCTGGTAATAACTCTCAACTGTATTATTAGGATCTCTTGCATAATCCCAGGCACGTAAGTTGGCAAGAGTCATTAGATACGCAGTAGTCGTTTTTAGGGTTTCATAGCCAAATGGCAAAAAACTGAACCTTATGGATTCGTCATGTCTGTCTGTATGTCCGTCCGTATGTCACATCCACTTTTTTTCAGAAACTATAAGAACTATGCTGTTGAAACTTGGTAAGTAGATGTATTCTGTGAACCGCATTAAGATTTTCACACAAAAATAGAAAAAAACGATAAATTTTCGGGGTTCCCCATACTTAGAACTAAACTCGAAATTTTTTTTTCGTCATTCCCATACGTGAGCGGTATCTATGGATAGATCTTCAAAAATGATATTGAGGTTTCTAATATATTTTTTTTCTTAACTGAATAGTTTGCGCGAGAGACACTTCCAAAGTGGTAAAATGTGCCCCCCTTCCCCTCCCTTCCTGTAACTTCTAAAATAAGAGAATGATGAAACTACAAAAATATATGATGTACATTACCATGTAAACTTCCACCGAAAATTGGTTTGAACGAGATCTAGTAAGTAGTTTTTTTTTAATACGTCATAAATCGTAAACCGTAATTTACCAAGTACGGAACCATTCGTGCGCGAGTCCAACTCGCACTTGGCCAGTTTTAGTGAAGCGGGGAGCGTCGGACGTTCCGAGCGCGCGATTGGTTGCTGGTTGACACAAAGTTCGACTGACCAATCGCTTCGCGTCCACGTTCCGTTCGTTCTATGTGGTGGTTGGTTAGTTCGCACAATATGAACGAACTTAACCCCACTACGCCAAAACCTTGCCAACTTACATGCCGGGGACTATAGCAAGTTAATATAATCCCATCATACCTCAATCTGTCCCGGCTGTAAGGCGGCCATACCAAGCGGTGTGGATGTCAGTACTGTGAACCTAATCTTATCATCTTCTATGTACGTAGCGGCCGGCAGCGGGTAGAAGTTAGCTTGTAGAGGAATCTTCTCGAAGTATTTACGCTTTATCATCTGTGGACAAGGTTTTTGGTAAGAAATTTTATGAAAACTAACTTTTTAGCTTTTCACAGGATATGATTCCTAAATTATTACATGAACAAGAAACATCGTTTTGTGGTAATACTAGTAATCTTATATTTCTTACTTAGGCCCAGTTTTTTGATCCGTAGTTAACTCAACCAATGGTTAAATATGCCAACCAATGGTTTCAAATTTCGGTGAAACGCGTTTATTCATTAATTTTATTTCTAACAGATTATCGAATAATTTACTCTTCAATTTATTAAAATAAAAATCAAATCAAACCTCTTCAATTTTTTTTTTTTTTTTTTTTTTTTATTTATTTGTGATGCCAACAATTGATGAATTAACATGTTAACACGTTAAAAATCAATCCAGGAGAAAGAGTTTTGGTGTGTGTGTGTGAGTGGAGTATCCTGCAGGTAGTCTTTTTCTGAGCCCAAAACAAGAATAAGCTTAGAAGCGTGGCCTAATTTTGCTGTATACCCAAGTAAGCAATACAAGTTCCATTAGCATCATTTCGTTAGCTTCAATCGTTTCAAAAGCAGCAATATTTATTCCAAATAGAATAAAACTTTTTCATAAAATAATAAAAAGTCTTTGGTATCTATCTCTTGTTTTTATCATTTTTCGACACCGACTTCCGAAATAAAAGTTATTTTGCACTTTTAAGTGTTTTGCTTTTGAAGTCGGTTTATTTTCTTGTGAAAATGTTTTTATTTTATTTTTTTAGTTTTATGGTAATGGTGTGCACCATTACTAAAAATAAGCAAGTTCTATAGTAAGATACCTAAAGGATTGACAAAATACCCATAATAACTCAATTTACACATTCGTGCTGTTTGTCGCTAAGGAGTTCGGTTGTATGTTGTATATCTTGAAAACTGCTTGACAGATTTTGATGAAACTTGCACTATTCCCTAAGTTGAGAGATACTCAATCCAACAGATAAAGAATGATCACGATCTGATAAGTAGTATCGGAGAAATGCATGGACAAACATACATACACTTATAAAAGTGGGCACGTGTTTAGAAGCCCACATAGAGTAACGTATGTGAATATTGTGTAGTTCCAACAATATTACACACATACGTGTCGAATTGGTAAACATCCCTTTTTTTTGAAGTCGGTAAACAAACGGCTCTAAACGGTGCGGAATGATGGTATGCCTTGCAACGGCTTCAAGTCCTTAAGCTAGCTCACCTGCATGCCGTTGAGGTCAGTATAGAAGACGGGACCGTTCTTGACGGCCGTGCGGAACCTGAGCGCCAGCTCCAGGTCATCCACCTGAGGGTCTATCATCAGAGTGTTGCTGATCTCAACTTCACTGTGAGGTAGGGATGGGTTGTTGTGGACTGAGATCTGTGGGAAAGAAGGTTATAGCTGATATAGTGTTACGTAATTCTTCACAGCGCCGACGAAACAGGTACCGCAAAGGAGAGGATTTTCTGATGGCATTGAATAATACACTTTATCATCAGTGTAATAACGTGCAAAGTTGCACGAAAATTAACGCAAACACAGGCAGGCTCTGTAAAAATCCCCTCTGGGCTCCTCTTCCCAGATCTGTTGCCTTCTATTAAAAGCACAAGAAATCAAAACCAATCTACAGATTAATTTTTTAAATTACAAACAATCCTTCTCAGTTTTTTCTTTGAAGAATTTCATAACTCGATTAGATGAAACTCTTCAAGTTGTATGACTTTCCGTTTCTGTTATGAAGCCGAAAAAGAACAAATCCATACTTACAAAAAATCATGTTTAAGGATTACTCACAGCTAAAACAATATCCGCAGCTTTAGGCGAGTTGAGAGCTGCATACATGGTAGCCTTGTAGATGCCCTCGGTGACCACTATCTCTGGGAAGGCCTCTGCCTTGTACTCAGTGGCGGGACCCGTCGGGATGAAGAGGTACGCGCCGCTGTTGTTGTCCTTACCACGCTGACTGTCATATCTAAGGAGGTTTCAGAATTGTTTTACTAACAGAGTTTAAGAAAACGAACGTACAGTTCAACTATTTTCTTAATGTCCCTCGACAATCATCGCATTTCTGAATCCAAACGAATGCTAATTTCCATGTCCATCAATTATTAGATTTATCGTGAATAATAATTTGAATTCAGAACTAAATACTTTATTGTTGTTTTGTTTTGATTTCCGTGTGAAATATAGAGCTGTAAATAAAACCGACTTTCCAAAAAGGAGGAGGTTCTATGTTCGACTTCAAGTTTGTTTTTTTTTTTTTTTTTTTTTTTTTGTGTATGTTCACTGATTACTCCGTCAATTGTGGACCGATTTTGAAAATTCTTTTTTTGTTTGAAAAAGTATGTTCCGAAATTGGTCCCATTTTAATTTGGTGAAGATCTGATGAAGAACTTCGGAGATATACAACATAACTCTTCAATAAATAACGGCAAATCTCTCGGGATTGCTGCAATCGCATGTCTGTTTGTTGTTTATAACATTTCATAACATAACATCACGCCAGTTCGCTCTTAAATTGATGTAAATGTAAATACAGAAATAGTATTATTTTGTGATGAAATTGGAAAGGATCTAGGCCACTTGTTGACAAATAGATATCCAGGACACTCAATAATGAACTACCGTATGCCTGGTTGTTCTTTATTTGACATAATCAAAAAAGTTATAAAATTCAATTTTAACCAGGATACAACATTATTAATATTTATTGGTAATAGGGGCAATGTGAACAAAGGAGAATTACTCCAACATTATAACTCTTTGTGCAACCTTAGTTTAAAAAAAATTGTGATGTTCACATTCCCATACAGCCAAAGTTTGCCACAGGAAGAAAACATACTTAGGTATGAATTGAATAGGACATTACATAATTTAACATATAGTAGTAATTTATTCCATTTAATTGACACTAACAATTATGTTGGTAATCACTTTTATTTGACAAAAGATAAATTTTTCATGGATAGGTACTTTCTTTCAAAGTATTATAAAAGACAGATAGCTGTGTCGCTATCATATTATTTTTCTACTACAGCCAAGAATTTGGCTAAACAACTTGCTTCTATTGAGCAATGCCAAGGAATGTTATTTAATTCAGCCAATAATTTGGTATCAGAAATTGATATTAATAGTAATTTAAATTAGAAATTAGGACAATAGGGACAACCTCTTGCAAAAGCATACAGCATAAAAATTGCAAAGTAAAATCAAATAAAAGTTTAAATTCGGTAAATAGTATTAACCTGGTGCATCAAAATATTCAAGGATTTATGAACAAAGATTTAGAAGTAGAATTATTTATGAACTTTAACAGTATTGATATTCTTTGTATAACAGAACATTGGCTTAAAAGCCACCAGTTATTGTTCAATTTTAATAATCACCAGGTTGGTAGTTCATTCAGCAGAGTTAATGCTATACATGGTGGCTCATTGATTTTAGTAAGTAACCAGCTTAAATTTAAAGACCGTAAGGATATTGTGAGCCTATCTGTTGAGCGGACAGTTGAAATAGCTTGTATAGAATTGGAGCAGTTTATTGTATTAAGCGTATACAGACCCCCTTCAGGATTGTATGACTGCTTCGAAAAGGTAATGGATGATGTGTTACACAAGATTTGTAACTCAAATAAATCCATTATCACTTGTGGTGATTTTAATGTTAATTTATTAGAAAAATCAGGTTCTTGTAGTAAAATAATAAGTCTGTTTCAGTCCTACAATCTTGTAAACCTATTTTTGGAGCCTACAAGAATAACCCCTTCTAGTGCTACATGCTTAGATAATATTTATACTAATGTTATACCAGTCCACAAAGAAATTATAAATTTACTAGATTCTGATCATTGCGGGCAGAGGATTACTATACCAAACCAAAGCAACAAAATGGCTAAAAAGGATATCACTGTTAACCCCAAAACTGCAAGTCGCTTGGCAGCTTTTAAAGTTAAACTCATTAATAAATTACCAATTTTGTCAATTGATGCTGATCCTAATCATCTATATGATGATTTTTTTAGTATATACTGTAAACAATTTAATTCGACCTTTATTCCCAAGACTATCTCCGTTAATAGTAACGCATCATTCAGTGATTGGGCTACCATTGGTATTCATAAGAGTAGAACACGGCTTTATGAGCTGTACAGTGAAAGGACTTATGTAAACACTGCTGAATTTAATTTATATGTTAGAAATTATTCAAAATTATTTAAAAAAGTTTGTTGTTTGGCCAAGTCGCGTTATTTGAGCTCAAAGATTAAAAACAGTAGTAATGTTATTAAAACGACTTGGAATATTATTAATAGTGAAACGGGAAGATCTGGTAACCGAAATATTGACTACGGCCTGTCTATTAATGGCAACATCATAAAATCAGACTCACAAGTCGCAGTGGCCTTTGAAAATTTCTTTTCAGATATTCCCGTTTCAACGACTAAATCCTTAAACTCATCACCTTCTGTTGCTGAGTCTTTGCTAAAAGAAAATGTTAACGTTTGCGATTCGGAATTTCTTTTTGAACATATTACTTGTAAAGACATAATTAAAACCTTTCACACTTTAAATGTTAAAAAGACTGCAGATCTGTGGGGTCATTCTGTAGAAGTTGCTAAGTCTATTATTGACATTGTCGCACCTAGTTTAGCTATTATCTTTAATAATTGTATCGACTGTGGGGAGTTTCCCGACCTTATGAAAAATAGTAAAATAATACCTTTGTTTAAATCAGGTAGTACATCAGACCCTACAAATTATAGACCTATTTCAGTACTACCTACGTTTAGCAAAATATTTGAGAAATTAATTTTAGAGCAATTGCAAAGATTTTTTAATAAACATAAATTATTACATACCAAACAGTTCGGTTTTACAAAGGGTCGTTCAACTACTGGTGTTGAACTTTTAGGACATATTTATAATGCATGGGAAGATAAGTGCGATGCCTTGGGAATCTTTTGTGATTTGTCCAAGGCATTTGATTGTGTTTTTCATGAAACGCTAATCAGGAAACTCCGCCACTACGGGATCCGGAACAGCGCTCTGGATCTTCTTACTTCATATTTGAGTAATAGGATTCAGACCGTTGACGTTAATGGAAAAAGATCTCCTGGATCTATGGTAACAATGGGAGTCCCACAGGGCTCGATTCTTGGTCCTTTCTTGTTCCTTATTTATATTAATGACTTGCCTTACCTCATAAAGGATAACCATGATATAGTGTTGTTTGCGGATGATACTTCACTTTTGTTTAAACTTAAACGTCAGCAGCTGGTTACTGACGATGTAAATAGCGCGATCTCAAAAGTAGTTCACTGGTTCAATGTTAATAATTTACTTCTTAATGAAAAAAAAACCAAATGCATTAAGTTTACCCTACCTCACGTTAGGCAGGTGAAAACCGATGTGTTGATAAAGGGCGAAGAATTGAATCCTGAAAATAGCACAGTATTCTTAGGCTTAACTTTGGATGCTAAGCTTCAGTGGGGCCCACATATAGATAAATTGTCAAAGAAGCTAAGCTCCGCAGCATATGCTGTTAGAAAAATTCGTAATTTAACTGACATAGAGACAGCCCGTTTAGTATACTTTAGCTATTTTCATAGTGTAATGTCGTACGGTATTCTGTTGTGGGGAAATGCCGCCGACATCCAGACTATCTTTGTTTTGCAGAAAAGAGCTGTTCGGTCAATTTATAAATTAAGCCCAAGACACTCTCTCAGAGAGAAATTTAAGGAGATTAATGTAATGACTGTGCCTTCTCAGTATATTTATGAAAATCTTTTATATGCCCATAAAAATATAAAATTGTTTAAAAAATACAGTGATATCCATAACATAAATACTAGGAATAAACACAAATTTGTAGTACCTACAACAAGGCTCAAGAAAATAGGTGGCTCGTTTAGATGTCAATGTGTACGCTTTTATAATAAGCTTCCAAGCCACGTACAACATCTAAGTCTTAATAAATTCAAATCTTTTATTAAACGTAAATTGTGCCAGAAAGCGTTTTATACAACTAAAGATTACCTTGAAGACAAAAAGGCTTGGGATTGAGCTGCTCCAATTAATTTTGTTTTTTTTTTATTATATTTTGCACCGTGAATTTTGTTTTTGTTTTTTTTGGTTTTCTTGCAATGACAAGAATATTTACTTTTTAAAGTATTATATTATTTTATATTAATTATTGTGAGTGTGAAGACTATGTGGATCATTCTTTTTTATTTTTATTTATATTTATCTTAGTTTTAATCATGGTCTGGCAGTTTGAGTAGTTTATGCGGCCTACCCGAATGTCCTTTCTTTGGTATTGTTCGTCGAATCGTTGAGCTCCTTAAATTCTGAGTTGAGCTGCTCGGTTATTGACAAATGCGTGCACTGACTGGACAGGTCCACTCAATCTGGCTGGTTCTTTCCTCAAAAGACCATTTCAGACATCAGTCTACATGGTCTTCACATGATCTAACTAATATTTTGTCTGGACTTTAAAAGAGACTGTGACCTCTGAGTTTGTTTCGGCCTTTCTTCTCAGAGTAGTCAGATAGGAAACGCCGACCTCATCTAGTTTTAAAAAATATGTTCGACATGTAAAAGTGTTTGTATAAACCAACTTACAGAAATAAAATCATTTATCATTTATCATTTAAGGGGTAAGCAGACCTCTCATTTCACCGGTTATGTTCAAGTTTCATGAAATCTATTCTGGCGAAATAGTTCCCTTACTAACTTGTCTATTAGGTACGTACAACTAAAAAGTGAAAAATAAAAAAACTTTTTGCAAAAAAATACTACCGACTTCCAACTACAAAGTGAAAAATAACTTAATTTTTTGAAGTCGGTGTCCATAACGCAAAAAAATGGTACCTACGAATGCTAATTTCCATGTCCATCAATTATTAGATTTATCGTGAATAATAATTTGAATTCAGAACTAAATACTTTATTGTTGTTTTGTTTTGATTTCCGTGTGAAATATAGAGCTGTAAATAAAAATAGCAGCTTTCCTCCCATTTTTAAAATAAATAACATTATGTTAAAAGAGTATTAACAACTCTATATACAGCCATGTTGATTGAAAGCGTCCGGTCTGCACCAAGTGCGAAGGGCAACTGATAGAAATCCTACGACTGACGAAACACGAAGGTTGCCGAGCGACATGGACACGAAAATTGTTGTACTGTACTAAGTACTATTCGATCATCGTTACGTTACGAGTAATTAGAATGTAAAAATTAGTGCTAAACAACGGAAAATTACCGTAGAAAAATATAAAAGCGTTGTAAAAATTGCGACAAAATGTTAGTTTGCCATCCCTTTACTGCTCTATTTTTGAAGCACATCAATCAAACTCCACAAAATCGTTTAGAACAGCGCTATGATATGTGCCAGTAGAATGTTAGTACCTCGGTTTTCTATTCTAAGTTTTTACAATTATACAACTTTTTTTTTCATAAGATGGCTGCCCGTCTGTCGTCCAAAACCCTTTCCCTCTGAATCTCATGTGCCACACACCAGTGCCCGCCCCCGTCTACGTTGTGCATCAACTTTCGAAAATCCCAAAAAAAAACTTAATTAGAGAAATAACCCGGTATCTAGAAATTTTCGTTCAATCTTTAGGGTCCGCCGATCATGTTAACGCAAACCTCGACCATAAACAAATAAAACTAAAACACACTCACTGTGCAAAATCCATATGAACAGGCGTAGTAGTCCCTTCAGGAGACACGATAGCTTTAATAAGTCCATCCATGGTAGCCACCACTCGGGTACTGTTGCCAGCTTGTATGGTGATGTCTTCCATGAGGCGAGCTGAAGGCTGGTCCACTGGGAACATCTTCGGAAGGTCCACAGTCCAGTAGTCCGCGTTGTAGACACGGACGCGGGAGTAGGATGTATATCTGAGGAGAGATTGGTTTGTGAAGTAATTCGGATCTTTGCATGTTTGTTAGGCGATTATTAGAGTGTTTTGTCCTATTTATACATATACTAGATGACCCGGCAAACTTTTTTTTGCCATAAAAACACCAAACATTTATCTACCCTACCTACCATACCCTACCTACCCAACCCTTCCTACCTTACCCTACCTTACCTACCCTACCTACCCTATCCTACCTACCCTACCCTACCTACCCTACATACCCTTCCCTACCTACCCTACCCTACCTACCCTAACTAAAAATAGATGTTGGCCGATTCTCAGACCTACTCAATATGCTCACAAAATTTCATAAGAATCGGTCAAGCCGTTTCGGAGGAGTACGGGAACGAACATTGTGACACGAGAATTTTATATATAAGATTAATTTATGCAACCAATAAAGTTTATTTATCTCTTCAATCTCGTTACATACATAAACTCACGCCTTTTCCCATGGGGGTAGTCAGAAACTACAGAACGCCACCTGCCACGATCCTTACATACTTCAAACTTGTTACTAGGTAAATGTTAAAACTAATATAATTTATATTTGACCGACAATCTATCGAACACGTAATTATAACACGATATCTTGCGAAAATACCCCGATCCAAACAATAAAACGCCAATTTTCATCAAACATAGCTAAGAACATCTCGATGACCAACTTGCCAACTTTCAAACAAATCGTTTAGGAGCTATGATGCCACAGATATATACGCAAATAAACAAACACACAGATACACACATCAAACGTATAACACTTTTCCGTCGGGGTTAAAAAATTATGAATAATGAATGAAAGAAAGAAAGATTGTAATGCCTGTGCCCGATTATTTCTATTATTTGACTATACATAAAGAAGTTATTAGAAGTAGGTATGGTATAGGGTCTTGATTACTCTCGGATTCTAAATATTGCAAGTAAATAAGAACAATGGAGTAATGGTGTAGAATCTTAACTGTTGACTGGATGTAAAAGACAATACAAAGGTTTATGTGAATGTGACGGACGGACGGTTACCTAATACAATTGAATTGAATTGTGTTGAATTGTATTGAAATGTATTGAATTGTATTGAATTGTATTGAATTGTATTGAATTGTATTGAATTGTATTGAATTGTATTGCATTGTATTGAATTGTATTGAATTGTATTGAATTGTATTGAATTGTATTGCATTGTATTGAATTGTATTGAATTGTAGTGAATTGTATTGAATTGTATTAAATTGTATTGAATTGTATTGAATTATAATGAAATGTATTGTATTGATTGACCTGTATTACCAAATGTTAAATACAGGTGTTCGGGTCCCAAGCCAGGAGATAAACACCGGGGCCCATAGCGGCGTTGGGACTCCTGAACCCTTTCTGAACCTGTATCCCACGAAACTGCCGTAACGCAGCAGTGGAAAGCTAGGGGATTTGCTCCTTATTGGGAGATATACTGGTTCCTGTATTGTTCCTGAATTGAATTTATCTACATTTAAATTACTTTAATATTAATAATACTGATCCTCTAAGTACAGGCTTGCCTAAGCTGGGAAATCAGCGAGTCCTAATTCCACTATGCTACTTCGATGTTTGTAAGAGTGTTGCAAGTTTGGCCTTAGCTCCTTCTGCGCATGCAGCTTCCCTGGTAACTTGTAAACGGCACAAATAAGTGGATGTCTCTAACTATTCTCAATCTCATTTTTTCTTTCCTACTTTTAATTAGACTTTTTACAATGGTTTTCAATCATCTTTATAGCCCTTTGCTAAGAATAGTTACAGCACTGATAACAACATTTGTGCCACACGTTAAATTTAGTCTTGTTATACTTATTTTTTTTTTTACCTTTGTATAGATTCTTTTACCGATTGTTTTGTGAATGTGTGAACATTGTAGGCCTTCTTGATGCTAGTTAACATTTGTTAACTTTTTTATTTAATATATAATCTTTTTATTTTATTTTTTTTAGTTTCTTACGACTTATTGTCATAAGTCGGGCCTGCGTTGTCCCCCCATATCTAAGTACTAATGCTGTAACATGGAAATATTGTAAAACCAAACCATTTTTAAAAGAGTAACCATGGAGTTTCTTGCCGGTTCTTCTCCATAGGAAACGACCAACCCGAACCGTGCACCTTTTGTCGACGTTTTATAAGTGCCCATGTAGGCTTATGTGAAATAAAAAAAAAATGATTTTGATTGATTTTTGATTTTGTGATGATGGAGTTGGTGCCCAGTGCCTGTAACACAGGTAACTAACCTGTGTTACAGGCAGAACCTAGCTCGGGTCTGGGTGTGGGTCTTGCTCTGCCCTCTGCTGTAGCACACCTCATTCACCTGCTATATTTATGTGGTACTATTAAAGATGTTTATGAACTCAAAATTTGTTGATGAATAAATAAAAAAAAAAAAGTTAATTACAAAAATCAAAAAACCCGACTGCTGCTATCGCTTATTTTAAGCAGTCAGGTTGTTTGATCTTTTTAATTAACTTTTTTTGTAATAAAAATTTTTGAAATCACCTCTTAAAACCCTTTATTTTGGTACCCCACACGATGGGATTGGAAGAAAAAAAATTTGGTGCTCCACAATATGGCGCCCAAAAGCCGCCATTTTTTTATTTTCCCATTTTAATTTAGCCAGTGACACTTGCAGGGTTAAGACGAATCGATTGACGTAGGAATCATCAAAATCGGTCAACGCGTTTAATCTCTAGAACGCCATATATTCGGCAGTCGGGTAATAATAAATAAAACAATCGAACTTACTTATTAAGCCTAGTATTATCCCTGAGCGAGACAGTATACACAGTCAAAGCCAGCGGGTCAACGACCGCTGGGAAGGACAGATGGTACTTATTGGCTGCGAAGGCGAGGCGCTTGTCTCCAGCGACTACAGGTGAGATCTGAGCCATCATCGGGTTGCCTTCGGGGTCGAATACCTGTAAAATAATCATAATACCATAACACCACGCCCATATTTCTCGAAAATCATCATTTATATTTTTCTATAAAAAATTCACACTTGAGTAATTCCTAATGGAAAAGCCGAACAATTATCTGTCCCACCCGGGCATCGAAAGCAGGGCCTCACGGTCAGCCCTGGCTCTTGCATCCGCTAAACCAACGAAGCAGTCAAATTATCTTCATCATTGAAGAACGAAATCAAAAAACATTTTCACAAAAAATTTACCGGCTTCCAAAGCAAAACACTAAAATAGGCTAAAATAATTTTCGTTTCGGCAGTCTGTATTTCTGATTTCACTTGTTTTTATCGTTCTTCAATAACAGTTTTTATTTCTCTCTTTTTAGTTTTAGTACCCTACCACTAATAAAAAACGTAAAAAAAAAAACTGACTTCTAAAGCAAAACACTAGAAAGTGCAAAATAACTTTCGTTTCGTAAGTCGGTGTCGAAAAATGATAAAAACAAGAGGTACCGAAGACATCGACTCGATTTGCTTTTGAAGTCAGCTTATTTATTGTGAAAAAGATTTTATTTCTCCCTTTTTAGTTTTAGTACACCATCACTAAAAATTTGTAATTTAGTACAGTACCTAAAGGATTGACAAAATAATAACTCAATTTACACATTCGTGCTGTTTCTCACTAAGGAGTCCGGTTTTATGTTCTATTTAATTTTCTGGGGGTATATCATGATTCTAAGCTTACGTTTGAATCTCATATCAATACATAGTCACTAAAGCATCTAAAGCACTAGGTTTCGTAAGTGCTTTACTCAAGTCAAAACTTTAAAAATTCTTTACTGTACTTTTGTTAGAAGCAACTTGGAATATGCGTCTAAAATCTGGAATCCATGTTATCACAAGTACATTGATCGTATAGAGCATTCAGAAAAGGATCATCAGGAATTTGTGTTATCATCAGAAAGTGCCCTACCGCTCTGAAGATTACCTCAATCTCTGCAAGAAGTATCATATTTTACCCCTAATTAATCGGCGAGCAGTCTCTGACTGTACTACATTATTAAAAAAATTCAATAATTTTCTCATTTCTGAAGTTCGAAGCGATGGTACGCACCGTTGCGTGTTCCATCTGCCTCTACGAATTACAGGCAAAATTAATTTATAGTGCGTGCAAGTAGAAACTTTAATAATATATGTAAGCGGCATGATTTTGATCCTTTCATAACAGGTGTGTCCTCGGCCAGAAAGTGCATGAGCCTTGGCTTTTTTAATTAGGATTTTGTATGTTCAGCTTTTTATAATTGTATGTATATGAAATATTAATTTAATTTGAGCTTGAATGTTATTCTGCTTTGTTTTTCTATTTTGGTAACTGTGTTATGTTGTTCACACTCTTTTTATTCCAATCTATTTTTATAAGTGATGACTTTTAATTGGCTGTCAGTCTCACGTACTATTTGTTATTTTGTTTGTTTTATCTGTAAGTCGTCCATAATTGATAAATACATAAATATCTTGAAAACTGCTGAACCGATTTTGTTGAAACTGTTCCCTAAGTTGAAAGATACTTAATCCAATAAAAAAAAGATCATGATCCTATAAATAGTTTCGGAGAAATGCGTGGACATACAAACATATACTTATGAAATTTGGTACACATATTTAGAAGCCCATATAGAGTAACATATGTGAATATTGTGCAATTCCAACATTATATACATACGTATCGAATTGATTGATTGACATATTACGGCCTGGGGAGGTGCGTGTAAAACCTACTTGATACGCCTTGAGAGAGCCCAACGATCTCTGTTAAAAGTTATGACCTTCAGGCCGTACCGGTTCCCTACAAAAAGCCTCTATGAAAATTGCCAAGTACTTACAGTGAGACAACTATACCTACTCAATCTCATTTTAAAACAACATAAAATCACACCTGTGAACCATGCAATGACACATAAAAGAACAGTTGGCAAGACATGTAGCACCGTCAAATGTAATAGCGCATCGGCTAGACGGCAACGATTATTCCTATCTACTTATATATATAACAATATAAACACCATCCTCAACTTTAACTCTCTAACAAAACATAAAACTAAGTTTAAACAAAATTCATGGCTTCAAACACTAGATTATCTACAGACGGAACACTTAATTAACGATCAATACTCAAGATGATTAAACAGTAGGCAAACCCACTCTCATATAAGGCATTACCCAGGCAACCAACACACACACATACACACCCTTATACACACCCTCTCATACATACACTCACACATATCACACAAGAGCATCCTTGCTTTCAACTTAATTTTAAGTAATTTATGATTGTCTTATTTTTTTTCTTGTATTTTTCTCTCTTTTTATTACATAAACTGTTAATTCCAAAACGGGAGAAGACACTGACTTCTGTAACACAGGTCTCACCTAGCTCAGGAGTCAGAGCTTCTTATGAAATTGTTAAACCTATTTATGTCAATAAAAATATTATTATTAAAAAAATAAAATATTATTATTATTGATTACCTCCTTTTTTTTAAGCCGTTAAAAAATTATAAGTTTACAAGCTCCTAATCACTATACTAACTATAGCAACGGTCATAAAACGAGTTATGACTGTGAATAGTAAAACACAATATATTCGTAAAGTCATCGGCACGTAACTTGGCTAGGTTTTGGTGTAGTGGGGGTAAGTTCGCGCATCGTACACTTATTGCCACAAAAAAGTGGTCACTTTTATTTCTTGTCATTTTTCAATGGATATGGCCATCATTTATTTTTAAACATGTATGTTTAGAAGAAAGTTAAATAAAGGAGAGGCATTCGTGAAGTTTACTAACATTTACTTATTTTATTAACAATGCCATAATTTTAATATCTTATTCAAATATTTTTTTTAACTTGTATCTGTATATATTTTATTTATAACACCTAGTAAACTTCACGAATTCCTCTCCTTTATTTAACTTTCTTCTAAATAAACTTCTTCTTTCATTTATCAAAATAAAACAGTAACACTCGTAATAAAAACTAAATTCAAAACAATAACAACTACTCCTAACAAAAACTAATCTAACAAAATCTTAACAAAAACTCAACAAAAACAAAGGGTACAACTTTCGTGCACGCAGTTGTAATCGGGAGCGAAAGAAAAGAGGACGGGGTGCGCGAGGCGCGGGTCGACTGAGCCACTAATCGCGCGCTCGGATCGGCGCGACCTTGTACCCCGCGTCCCGCTTCACTAACAAGAGGACGGGGTGCGGGAGGCGCGGGTCGACTGAGCCACTAATCGCGCGCTCGGATCGGCGCGACCTTGTAACCCGCGTCCCGCTTCACTAACAAGAGGACGGGGTGCGGGAGGCGCGGGTCGACTGAGCCACTAATCGCGCGCTCGGATCGGCGCGACCTTGTACCCCGCGTCCCGCTTCACTAACAAGAGGACGGGGTGCGGGAGGCGCGGGTCGACTGAGCCACCAATCGCGCGCTCGGATCGGCGCGACCTTGTACCCCGCGTCCCGCTTCACTAACAAGAGGACGGGGTGCGGGAGGCGCGGGTCGACTGAGCCACCAATCGCGCGCTCGGATCGGCGCGACCTTGTACCCCGCGTCCCGCTTCACTAACAAGAGGACGGGGTGCGGGAGGCGCGGGTCGACTGAGCCACCAATCGCGCGCTCGGATCGGCGCGACCTTGTACCCCGCGTCCCGCTTCACTAACAAGAGGACGGGGTGCGGGAGGCGCGGGTCGACTGAGCCACCAATCGCGCGCTCGGATCGGCGCGACCTTGTACCCCGCGTCCCGCTTCACTAACAAGAGGACGGGGTGCGGGAGGCGCGGGTCGACTGAGCCACTAATCGCGCGCTCGGATCGGCGCGACCTTGTACCCCGCGTCCCGCTTCACTAACAAGAGGACGGGGTGCGGGAGGCGCGGGTCGACTGAGCCACTAATCGCGCGCTCGGATCGGCGCGACCTTGTAACCCGCGTCCCGCTTCACTAACAAGAGGACGGGGTGCGGGAGGCGCGGGTCGACTGAGCCACTAATCGCGCGCTCGGATCGGCGCGACCTTGTACCCCGCGTCCCGCTTCACTAACAAGAGGACGGGGTGCGGGAGGCGCGGGTCGACTGAGCCACCAATCGCGCGCTCGGATCGGCGCGACCTTGTACCCCGCGTCCCGCTTCACTAACAAGAGGACGGGGTGCGGGAGGCGCGGGTCGACTGAGCCACCAATCGCGCGCTCGGATCGGCGCGACCTTGTACCCCGCGTCCCGCTTCACTAACAAGAGGACGGGGTGCGGGAGGCGCGGGTCGACTGAGCCACCAATCGCGCGCTCGGATCGGCGCGACCTTGTACCCCGCGTCCCGCTTCACTAACAAGAGGACGGGGTGCGGGAGGCGCGGGTCGACTGAGCCACCAATCGCGCGCTCGGATCGGCGCGACCTTGTACCCCGCGTCCCGCTTCACTAACAAGAGGACGGGGTGCGGGAGGCGCGGGTCGACTGAGCCACCAATCGCGCGCTCGGATCGGCGCGACCTTGTACCCCGCGTCCCGCTTCACTACCAAGAGGGCGGGGTGCGGGAGGCGCGGGTCGACTGAGCCACCAATCGTGCGCTCGGATCGGCGCGACCTTGTACCCCGCGTCCCGCTTCACTACCAAGAGGACGGGGTGCGGGAGGCGCGGGTCGACTGAGCCACCAATCGCGCGCTCGGATCGGCGCGACCTTGTACCCCGCGTCCCGCTTCACTAACAAGAGGACGGGGTGCGGGAGGCGCGGGTCGACTGAGCCACCAATCGTGCGCTCGGATCGGCGCGACCTTGTACCCCGCGTCCCGCTTCACTACCAAGAGGACGGGGTGCGGGAGGCGCGGGTCGACTGAGCCACCAATCGTGCGCTCGGATCGGCGCGACCTTGTACCCCGCGTCCCGCTTCACTACCAAGAGGACGGGGTGCGGGAGGCGCGGGTCGACTGAGCCACCAATCGTGCGCTCGGATCGGCGCGACCTTGTACCCCGCGTCCCGCTTCACTAACAAGAGGACGGGGTGCGGGAGGCGCGGGTCGACTGAGCCACCAATCGCGCGCTCGGATCGGCGCGACCTTGTACCCCGCGTCCCGCTGCACTAACAAGAGGACGGGGTGCGGGAGGCGCGGGTCGACTGAGCCACCAATCGCGCGCTCGGATCGGCGCGACCTTGTACCCCGCGTCCCGCTTCACTAACAAGAGGACGGGGTGCGGGAGGCGCGGGTCGACTGAGCCACCAATCGCGCGCTCGGATCGGCGCGACCTTGTACCCCGCGTCCCGCTTCACTAACAAGAGGACGGGGTGCGGGAGGCGCGGGTCGACTGAGCCACCAATCGCGCGCTCGGATCGGCGCGACCTTGTACCCCGCGTCCCGCTTCACTAACAAGAGGACGGGGTGCGGGAGGCGCGGGTCGACTGAGCCACCAATCGCGCGCTCGGATCGGCGCGACCTTGTACCCCGCGTCCCGCTTCACTAACAAGAGGACGGGGTGCGGGAGGCGCGGGTCGACTGAGCCACCAATCGCGCGCTCGGATCGGCGCGACCTTGTACCCCGCGTCCCGCTTCACTAACAAGAGGACGGGGTGCGGGAGGCGCGGGTCGACTGAGCCACCAATCGCGCGCTCGGATCGGCGCGACCTTGTACCCCGCGTCCCGCTTCACTAACAAGAGGACGGGGTGCGGGAGGCGCGGGTCGACTGAGCCACCAATCGCGCGCTCGGATCGGCGCGACCTTGTACCCCGCGTCCCGCTTCACTAACAAGAGGACGGGGTGCGGGAGGCGCGGGTCGACTGAGCCACCAATCGCGCGCTCGGATCGGCGCGACCTTGTACCCCGCGTCCCGCTTCACTAACAAGAGGACGGGGTGCGGGAGGCGCGGGTCGACTGAGCCACCAATCGCGCGCTCGGATCGGCGCGACCTTGTACCCCGCGTCCCGCTTCACTACCAAGAGGGCGGGGTGCGGGAGGCGCGGGTCGACTGAGCCACCAATTGTGCGCTCGGATCGGCGCGACCTTGTACCCCGCGTCCCGCTTCACTACCAAGAGGACGGGGTGCGGGAGGCGCGGGTCGACTGAGCCACCAATCGCGCGCTCGGATCGGCGCGACCTTGTACCCCGCGTCCCGCTTCACTAACAAGAGGACGGGGTGCGGGAGGCGCGGGTCGACTGAGCCACCAATCGTGCGCTCGGATCGGCGCGACCTTGTACCCCGCATCCCGCTTCACTACCAAGAGGAAGGGGTGCGGGAGGCGCGGGTCGACTGAGCCACCAATCGTGCGCTCGGATCGGCGCGACCTTGTACCCCGCGTCCCGCTTCACTACCAAGAGGACGGGGTGCGGGAGGCGCGGGTCGACTGAGCCACCAATCGTGCGCTCGGATCGGCGCGACCTTGTACCCCGCGTCCCGCTTCACTACCAAGAGGACGGGGTGCGGGAGGCGCGGGTCGACTGAGCCACCAATCGCGCGCTCGGATCGGCGCGACCTTGTACCCCGCGTCCCGCTTCACTAACAAGAGGACGGGGTGCGGGAGGCGCGGGTCGACTGAGCCACCAATCGCGCGCTCGGATCGGCGCGACCTTGTACCCCGCGTCCCGCTTCACTAACAAGAGGACGGGGTGCGGGAGGCGCGGGTCGACTGAGCCACCAATCGCGCGCTCGGATCGGCGCGACCTTGTACCCCGCGTCCCGCTTCACTAACAAGAGGACGGGGTGCGGGAGGCGCGGGTCGACTGAGCCACCAATCGCGCGCTCGGATCGGCGCGACCTTGTACCCCGCGTCCCGCTTCACTACCAAGAGGGCGGGGTGCGGGAGGCGCGGGTCGACTGAGCCACCAATCGTGCGCTCGGATCGGCGCGACCTTGTACCCCGCGTCCCGCTTCACTACCAAGAGGACGGGGTGCGGGAGGCGCGGGTCGACTGAGCCACCAATCGCGCGCTCGGATCGGCGCGACCTTGTACCCCGCGTCCCGCTTCACTAACAAGAGGACGGGGTGCGGGAGGCGCGGGTCGACTGAGCCACCAATCGTGCGCTCGGATCGGCGCGACCTTGTACCCCGCGTCCCGCTTCACTACCAAGAGGACGGGGTGCGGGAGGCGCGGGTCGACTGAGCCACCAATCGTGCGCTCGGATCGGCGCGACCTTGTACCCCGCGTCCCGCTTCACTAACAAGAGGACGGGGTGCGGGAGGCGCGGGTCGACTGAGCCACCAATCGCGCGCTCGGATCGGCGCGACCTTGTACCCCGCGTCCCGCTTCACTAACAAGAGGACGGGGTGCGGGAGGCGCGGGTCGACTGAGCCACCAATCGCGCGCTCGGATCGGCGCGACCTTGTACCCCGCGTCCCGCTTCACTACCAAGAGGGCGGGGTGCGGGAGGCGCGGGTCGACTGAGCCACCAATTGTGCGCTCGGATCGGCGCGACCTTGTACCCCGCGTCCCGCTTCACTACCAAGAGGACGGGGTGCGGGAGGCGCGGGTCGACTGAGCCACCAATCGCGCGCTCGGATCGGCGCGACCTTGTACCCCGCGTCCCGCTTCACTAACAAGAGGACGGGGTACGGGAGGCGCGGGTCGACTGAGCCACCAATCGTGCGCTCGGATCGGCGCGACCTTGTACCCCGCATCCCGCTTCACTACCAAGAGGAAGGGGTGCGGGAGGCGCGGGTCGACTGAGCCACCAATCGTGCGCTCGGATCGGCGCGACCTTGTACCCCGCGTCCCGCTTCACTACCAAGAGGACGGGGTGCGGGAGGCGCGGGTCGACTGAGCCACCAATCGTGCGCTCGGATCGGCGCGACCTTGTACCCCGCGTCCCGCTTCACTACCAAGAGGACGGGGTGCGGGAGGCGCGGGTCGACTGAGCCACCAATCGCGCGCTCGGATCGGCGCGACCTTGTACCCCGCGTCCCGCTTCACTAACAAGAGGACGGGGTGCGGGAGGCGCGGGTCGACTGAGCCACCAATCGCGCGCTCGGATCGGCGCGACCTTGTACCCCGCGTCCCGCTTCACTAACAAGAGGACGGGGTGCGGGAGGCGCGGGTCGACTGAGCCACCAATCGCGCGCTCGGATCGGCGCGACCTTGTACCCCGCGTCCCGCTTCACTAACAAGAGGACGGGGTGCGGGAGGCGCGGGTCGACTGAGCCACCAATCGCGCGCTCGGATCGGCGCGACCTTGTACCCCGCGTCCCGCTTCACTACCAAGAGGGCGGGGTGCGGGAGGCGCGGGTCGACTGAGCCACCAATCGTGCGCTCGGATCGGCGCGACCTTGTACCCCGCGTCCCGCTTCACTACCAAGAGGACGGGGTGCGGGAGGCGCGGGTCGACTGAGCCACCAATCGCGCGCTCGGATCGGCGCGACCTTGTACCCCGCGTCCCGCTTCACTACCAAGAGGGCGGGGTGCGGGAGGCGCGGGTCGACTGAGCCACCAATTGTGCGCTCGGATCGGCGCGACCTTGTACCCCGCGTCCCGCTTCACTACCAAGAGGACGGGGTGCGGGAGGCGCGGGTCGACTGAGCCACCAATCGCGCGCTCGGATCGGCGCGACCTTGTACCCCGCGTCCCGCTTCACTAACAAGAGGACGGGGTGCGGGAGGCGCGGGTCGACTGAGCCACCAATCGTGCGCTCGGATCGGCGCGACCTTGTACCCCGCATCCCGCTTCACTACCAAGAGCAAGGGGTGCGGGAGGCGCGGGTCGACTGAGCCACCAATCGTGCGCTCGGATCGGCGCGACCTTGTACCCCGCGTCCCGCTTCACTACCAAGAGGACGGGGTGCGGGAGGCGCGGGTCGACTGAGCCACCAATCGTGCGCTCGGATCGGCGCGACCTTGTACCCCGCGTCCCGCTTCACTACCAAGAGGACGGGGTGCGGGAGGCGCGGGTCGACTGAGCCACCAATCGCGCGCTCGGATCGGCGCGACCTTGTACCCCGCGTCCCGCTTCACTAACAAGAGGACGGGGTGCGGGAGGCGCGGGTCGACTGAGCCACCAATCGCGCGCTCGGATCGGCGCGACCTTGTACCCCGCGTCCCGCTTCACTAACAAGAGGACGGGGTGCGGGAGGCGCGGGTCGACTGAGCCACCAATCGCGCGCTCGGATCGGCGCGACCTTGTACCCCGCGTCCCGCTTCACTAACAAGAGGACGGGGTGCGGGAGGCGCGGGTCGACTGAGCCACCAATCGCGCGCTCGGATCGGCGCGACCTTGTACCCCGCGTCCCGCTTCACTAACAAGAGGACGGGGTGCGGGAGGCGCGGGTCGACTGAGCCACCAATCGCGCGCTCGGATCGGCGCGACCTTGTACCCCGCGTCCCGCTTCACTACCAAGAGGGCGGGGTGCGGGAGGCGCGGGTCGACTGAGCCACCAATCGTGCGCTCGGATCGGCGCGACCTTGTACCCCGCGTCCCGCTTCACTACCAAGAGGACGGGGTGCGGGAGGCGCGGGTCGACTGAGCCACCAATCGCGCGCTCGGATCGGCGCGACCTTGTACCCCGCGTCCCGCTTCACTAACAAGAGGACGGGGTGCGGGAGGCGCGGGTCGACTGAGCCACCAATCGTGCGCTCGGATCGGCGCGACCTTGTACCCCGCGTCCCGCTTCACTACCAAGAGGACGGGGTGCGGGAGGCGCGGGTCGACTGAGCCACCAATCGTGCGCTCGGATCGGCGCGACCTTGTACCCCGCATCCCGCTTCACTACCAAGAGGAAGGGGTGCGGGAGGCGCGGGTCGACTGAGCCACCAATCGTGCGCTCGGATCGGCGCGACCTTGTACCCCGCGTCCCGCTTCACTACCAAGAGGACGGGGTGCGGGAGGCGCGGGTCGACTGAGCCACCAATCGTGCGCTCGGATCGGCGCGACCTTGTACCCCGCGTCCCGCTTCACTAACAAGAGGACGGGGTGCGGGAGGCGCGGGTCGACTGAGCCACCAATCGCGCGCTCGGATCGGCGCGACCTTGTACCCCGCGTCCCGCTTCACTAACAAGAGGACGGGGTGCGGGAGGCGCGGGTCGACTGAGCCACCAATCGCGCGCTCGGATCGGCGCGACCTTGTACCCCGCGTCCCGCTTCACTAACAAGAGGACGGGGTGCGGGAGGCGCGGGTCGACTGAGCCACCAATCGCGCGCTCGGATCGGCGCGACCTTGTACCCCGCGTCCCGCTTCACTAACAAGAGGACGGGGTGCGGGAGGCGCGGGTCGACTGAGCCACCAATCGCGCGCTCGGATCGGCGCGACCTTGTACCCCGCGTCCCACTTCACTAACAAGAGGACGGGGTGCGGGAGGCGCGGGTCGACTGAGCCACCAATCGCGCGCTCGGATCGGCGCGACCTTGTACCCCGCGTCCCGCTTCACTAACAAGAGGACGGGGTGCGGGAGGCGCGGGTCGACTGAGCCACCAATCGCGCGCTCGGATCGGCGCGACCTTGTACCCCGCGTCCCGCTTCACTAACAAGAGGACGGGGTGCGGGAGGCGCGGGTCGACTGAGCCACCAATCGCGCGCTCGGATCGGCGCGACCTTGTACCCCGCGTCCCGCTTCACTAACAAGAGGACGGGGTGCGGGAGGCGCGGGTCGACTGAGCCACCAATCGCGCGCTCGGATCGGCGCGACCTTGTACCCCGCGTCCCGCTTCACTAACAAGAGGACGGGGTGCGGGAGGCGCGGGTCGACTGAGCCACCAATCGCGCGCTCGGATCGGCGCGACCTTGTACCCCGCGTCCCGCTTCACTACCAAGAGGGCGGGGTGCGGGAGGCGCGGGTCGACTGAGCCACCAATTGTGCGCTCGGATCGGCGCGACCTTGTACCCCGCGTCCCGCTTCACTACCAAGAGGACGGGGTGCGGGAGGCGCGGGTCGACTGAGCCACCAATCGCGCGCTCGGATCGGCGCGACCTTGTACCCCGCGTCCCGCTTCACTAACAAGAGGACGGGGTGCGGGAGGCGCGGGTCGACTGAGCCACCAATCGTGCGCTCGGATCGGCGCGACCTTGTACCCCGCATCCCGCTTCACTACCAAGAGGAAGGGGTGCGGGAGGCGCGGGTCGACTGAGCCACCAATCGTGCGCTCGGATCGGCGCGACCTTGTACCCCGCGTCCCGCTTCACTACCAAGAGGACGGGGTGCGGGAGGCGCGGGTCGACTGAGCCACCAATCGTGCGCTCGGATCGGCGCGACCTTGTACCCCGCGTCCCGCTTCACTACCAAGAGGACGGGGTGCGGGAGGCGCGGGTCGACTGAGCCACCAATCGCGCGCTCGGATCGGCGCGACCTTGTACCCCGCGTCCCGCTTCACTAACAAGAGGACGGGGTGCGGGAGGCGCGGGTCGACTGAGCCACCAATCGCGCGCTCGGATCGGCGCGACCTTGTACCCCGCGTCCCGCTTCACTACCAAGAGGACGGGGTGCGGGAGGCGCGGGTCGACTGAGCCACCAATCGCGCGCTCGGATCGGCGCGACCTTGTACCAAGGAGACCTAAAAAACGACTTCTGCGCATCTAAAGACTCTTGCCAAGTTACTTGCAGATGACTTTAATCACGTTTTATGCCCCTGCAAGGAACTTTAGTGTTTAATCAAATAATAGGGATGTTAACTGAAAATAAATTTTTATCCGTCAGGTAGATTAATAAAAAACATTGAGCACCTAATTTTTCTTTCACATGTAAACAAAAAGTGACGACGATATAATGCGTTCAAATATCGTTTGACGTCACGCCGTTAGTACACTTTATACTGAGATATTGACGTCACAAGCCCCCACTCCTGAATTGTGATGCGCTTTATCTTTGTAAATTTTTATTGATTCAGTAAAGCAAAAAATACGTGTCCAATATTATTTGATATTCTCGCTCACGGTCTAAATAAAGGAAAACCCAGGAAACACCCCTATTTTAAGCCATGATTGCATGATGACGTATCTTTTCGAAGTCTAAGATCCCGTCGGTGCTCCGTAGACCAATTGAAATTTGACCAATTGGTCTATGGGGAAAATTACATGTTTCCATCGTCCAATTACCAACTGGGCTATGGAGAACACTGGACGTAAACCAAAACTATGTTCCTTTATAACATTATAACCCTGAGTTCACAACAGTTTTCTCTACTTTGGGTTCAAATAAGTCTTTGATATATATTTTGGTTCACATCAAACTGAATTCAAAAATAAATAAATACAATATAATATAATGTTAGCTAATTATAATTAATTAAAATAGATTCTTCAATGAAAAGATAGGAAAGTATGTAAACTGTTTGAAATGGCCACTTCACAGAAAACTTACGTGTCAATATGGTGTCCATGTAATGACAATGCATATATTTTAATAGTTACTTGTTTGCCTCCCAGTGACGAATTGACGAGTTTTTTCGGATTTAATATATATATATAATTTTTTTCAAGACTATAAGCCGTTTTTTGGGCATTTAAGGGTGTTTTGTGTAACAAATATTTCAGACAATTTGTTCCATCTGCATATTTTAAACCATTGATCTATATAAGGAAGAAAGTTTAAAAAAAAATACAACCATCTTCCAAAAACACTACAAAGAGAAAACATAACATAAATTTCGGCAAACGGTGTCAAAACCCGAAGAAACGAAAAGCCAGGAACACCAATTTCCGAAATTGAAGTTATTTTTCACTTTGTATTGTTTTTATTTGGAAGTTTTAATTTAAAAATCACGTATTTTTACATGCTTATGGACAGGGCTTTACTATACTATTAAACTGGGCAGCGGAACATTTCTCAATTCTCCGTAGCCCAGTTGGTAATTGTACGATGGAAACTTGTAATTTTCCCCATAGACCAATTGGACAAATTTCAATTGGTCTACGGAGCACCGACGTAAGATCCACTGTAAAGGTTTTATTAATTTATAATATAAACTTTTCCCTGGAGTAGGAAAGAGGATATCAATATAAAGGAACAAAGTATATAGTCACTCTAATAATGGCGGTAACATACTTACGTGTCGTGGCGTGGCGCCTTATGCCGCATTTGATTCAGAATCAGAATGCTTTTTGTTTGTAAACATAGGTCAAATTACAACCGTGTGCGAGATGTTATAGATAGATAGATCCTCTATGTTTTGCACAGAGGCGTACAAATATAAATTAACATTTTCGAGTTTAAAATACAATGAATTCCAAATAAAATTATATATAAATGTCAAATAGATTACGTTACAATGTCATATTGATGCTAACGTCAAACAAAATACAATCAATTTCAAATAAAATTATATATAAATGTCAAATAGATGACGTTACATGTCTTATTAATGCTAATGTCAAACAGAATTCAAAATCGTCAAAATGCACAATTTTCTAAAGCAGTACTTATAGAATTGTCGTCCAAATATTACTGTAGTGAGTAATAGCATTTATTTATCAAAATTCTTAATAGTAAAGACAGACGGACAGTGAAGTCTTATTTAAAGGGTCCCGTTTCTACCCTTTGGGTACGGATCCCTAAAAACGGTGAAGGAAAATATCATGAGGAAACCGGCATGTGTATTGTGTAACCAAAATTCGAAGACATGTGACATCCATCAACCCGCACTGGGCCCGCGTGGTGGATGAAGTAAAGGCTGACTATGGACAGCACGATTCTTCTCGAAGGAGACACCACATCTTAAACTTTAGTGATGCGATGCGGTATCTTGTCGTGCGACCGCCATTATGTCGTCTACGTCGAAGTAAATGTCTGGTCCACTATTTGGACTGATTGGCCGGAGAAGACAAAATTCATAGAACGTTGGAAGGCATCGCATGGGGGAAGCTTTGCCCTGCTGTGGGACAATATACGCTAATTAAAAAAAACCGGCCAAGTGAGAGTCGGATTCGCGCACCGAGGGTTTCGTACAAACCTCAGCTTAAAGGTATTCTAGTATTTGATATGAATTTCAATTTAATACCTCTACGCGTTCATGAGGGAAGGTGTAGTAATTTTAAAATTATTAAAAATATTTTATTATATAATGTAACAAAAAAATTACAGTTTTCGCAATTTTACCTTTATCTGTGCTAAAAGACGTTGCTTCGTACCAAATTTCGAGATTCTGAGTTCACGGGAAGTACCCTGTAGGTTTTGATTCCCTTGCGAGTGTCGAAAATTCACATTAAATAAAAAACATATTACCCTCCTTCGGCAGTCGGGTAAAAAAAGGTCCACTCACCTCAACATGCGGCGAAGAAACCAACACAGTCATAATCTCATGCCTCTTGAAGGCAAGCGCGTTGTATAACACGATTCTCCTCGAAGGGGACACCACATCTAAAGCTATGTTGATGCGAGTCGGTATCTCATCGTGCGACCGCCATATGTCGTCGACGTCGAAGTATATGTCTTCTTGAGCTTGGTCCACGATCAAGGGCTGGTTTAGGAGGTAGTAAGCGGCTTGCTGGATCGCTGACTGACTGTATTTTATTGCTGTATGCATTCTGTAATAGGAAGATTTAGTTAGGAATGGCACAGATAATATAATTTTTATTAGCATTTAGCATGCAGATGCATAATTCCATACAAAGAAACCGTGCCGAACGTAACTAGCGTTTCGTCGGACTGGACAGATTAGTTTACTAAAACTACATTGAACGCGGTCGGTTCTCTCCCAAACGATAGATGGTGTTAGCAGTGACTTGCAAGTAAAAGGGTTTACTCGGTTCGTGAATATTTATTTCTTTAAATACAGTGATGATTTGTTTTATAGTGTTTTTACAGTTTTGTTGTAACAAAATGTGTTACAATATAAATTAAAAATTCGAGTGGAATGCCACATATATTTAAAACAGCGCCATCTATAGGAATTTGTTAACTGATCTGTTCAAATAACCTTTGAAATGTGTTGAAATATGAGCTTAATATGCTATAATTTTGTGTTCAGAAGCGTTGATTAAACAATTAAATTCAAATGTTATGATCTATTCTAGAAAATGTCTACTTTACACAAAATTCAATAACAAATCGATGCATATCGCGCCATCTAGTCTAATTTATTTGAACCAAATTTTCTTTCTTAACGTCGGGACCCCGTGGCAATGGTTTTATTTGGGAACTGCTTCTCCAAAGTATGTGTATGGGTTATCATATTTTTACCCATTAGTACAGTCTCCAACTCTCCAGTTGCTGGTTTGTGAAGGACAGATAAGCAGACGCTTTTTTTTTTAAATATTGGACCCCAAAGGACCCCAAAACAGTTGCTAAAAGGTTATGCAAATGATAACCTACAGTCTGAAGAACCATCCTGTATGGTAATATAATGTAGAAAATGCCAACATCGTCTAGAGTCGAGTCTAGAAATTGGTAGCGACGAAAACAAAATCGTCATTGTAACAGTTTCATGATTGTAGAGGGCGCTAATTACAAATATGGTCAAATAAAAAAAAATTGCCACCTTCTTAGAATGTTTATTTTAGGTAGAGATGGGCGTTTTCGGTTTTTTGCGCAAACGATTACGTAACCGATATACGGTTTTCATATCGATATCGGAAACGGTTTTCAGATATCGATATCAGTAGTACAGTTTGTTAAAGTTTAAATGTTATTTAGATGAGCAAATTAAAAACGAACGCGAACTAAAGCAAACGCGAACTAAAGCAAACGCAAACTCACCCTTTTACAGTTATAGACAAATGACAGCTGTATTAAACAGTTGGTTTTGGTAACCAGGTTTATGCTTATGATGTATATAAGGAATATTTACGAGATAGAACTCAAAATCGGTTGAACGGACTGTAAAAAGGGGTTGTAAAAAATTCTAATGTTATTTCAAATGGAGTTACCTCGTATTTGCTGCATCTCTTTTATACCAATAAAAGAATATATAATGCTTAGAAAGAGAGGTAGCGCATATGGTACCTATCGTTTGTGAAGTTTGCGTTTTGTTCGTAGTTCGTACATTTTCGCATTGGTTTTAAGTTTTGACTTTTTCGTTTTCGCACGCAAGTAGAGGTTTTGGTTCGATACAGTTTTTGTGATATCTGTTATTTTGATATAGATATTGATATGATATGATATCTAATACATATAGTTACGTTTTGATATATCGGACCCATCCCTAATTTTAGGACTTCTTCTTAGCGTAGTCTTCCCTGACCTCGTCTCGGGAGGTGCCGGTGATTCCGTCGTGATGCTGGAACAGTGACAGCGAGCGCCGAGCTTGCTGCACTGTGTGAGACAGTAGTATGACATGGTGACGTCACTTACTTCTTAGCGTAGTCTTCCCTGACCTCGTCTCGGGAGGTGCCGGTGATTCCGTCGTGATGCTGGAACAGTGACAGCGAGCGCCGAGCTTGCTGCACTGTGTGAGACAGTAGTATGACATGGTGACGTCACTTACTTCTTAGCGTAGTCTTCCCTGACCTCGTCTCGGGAGGTGCCGGTGATTCCGTCGTGATGCTGGAACAGTGACAGCGAGCGCCGAGCTTGCTGCACTGTGTGAGACAGTAGTATGACATGGTGACGTCACTTACTTCTTAGCGTAGTCTTCCCTGACCTCGTCTCGGGAGGTGCCGGTGATTCCGTCGTGATGCTGGAACAGTGACAGCGAGCGCCGAGCTTGCTGCACTGTGTGAGACAGTAGTATGACATGGTGACGTCACTTACTTCTTAGCGTAGTCTTCCCTGACCTCGTCTCGGGAGGTGCCGGTGATTCCGTCGTGATGCTGGAACAGTGACAGCGAGCGCCGAGCTTGCTGCACTGTGTGAGACAGTAGTATGACATGGTGACGTCACTTACTTCTTAGCGTAGTCTTCCCTGACCTCGTCTCGGGAGGTGCCGGTGATTCCGTCGTGATGCTGGAACAGTGACAGCGAGCGCCGAGCTTGCTGCACTGTGTGAGACAGTAGTATGACATGGTGACGTCACTTACTTCTTAGCGTAGTCTTCCCTGACCTCGTCTCGGGAGGTGCCGGTGATTCCGTCGTGATGCTGGAACAGTGACAGCGAGCGCCGAGCTTGCTGCACTGTGTGAGACAGTAGTATGACATGGTGACGTCACTTACTTCTTAGCGTAGTCTTCCCTGACCTCGTCTCGGGAGGTGCCGGTGATTCCGTCGTGATGCTGGAACAGTGACAGCGAGCGCCGAGCTTGCTGCACTGTGTGAGACAGTAGTATGACATGGTGACGTCACTTACTTCTTAGCGTAGTCTTCCCTGACCTCGTCTCGGGAGGTGCCGGTGATTCCGTCGTGATGCTGGAACAGTGACAGCGAGCGCCGAGCTTGCTGCACTGTGTGAGACAGTAGTATGACATGGTGACGTCACTTACTTCTTAGCGTAGTCTTCCCTGACCTCGTCTCGGGAGGTGCCGGTGATTCCGTCGTGATGCTGGAACAGTGACAGCGAGCGCCGAGCTTGCTGCACTGTGTGAGACAGTAGTATGACATGGTGACGTCACTTACTTCTTAGCGTAGTCTTCCCTGACCTCGTCTCGGGAGGTGCCGGTGATTCCGTCGTGATGCTGGAACAGTGACAGCGAGCGCCGAGCTTGCTGCACTGTGTGAGACAGTAGTATGACATGGTGACGTCACTTACTTCTTAGCGTAGTCTTCCCTGACCTCGTCTCGGGAGGTGCCGGTGATTCCGTCGTGATGCTGGAACAGTGACAGCGAGCGCCGAGCTTGCTGCACTGTGTGAGACAGTAGTATGACATGGTGACGTCACTTACTTCTTAGCGTAGTCTTCCCTGACCTCGTCTCGGGAGGTGCCGGTGATTCCGTCGTGATGCTGGAACAGTGACAGCGAGCGCCGAGCTTGCTGCACTGTGTGAGACAGTAGTATGACATGGTGACGTCACTTACTTCTTAGCGTAGTCTTCCCTGACCTCGTCTCGGGAGGTGCCGGTGATTCCGTCGTGATGCTGGAACAGTGACAGCGAGCGCCGAGCTTGCTGCACTGTGTGAGACAGTAGTATGACATGGTGACGTCACTTACTTCTTAGCGTAGTCTTCCCTGACCTCGTCTCGGGAGGTGCCGGTGATTCCGTCGTGATGCTGGAACAGTGACAGCGAGCGCCGAGCTTGCTGCACTGTGTGAGACAGTAGTATGACATGGTGACGTCACTTACTTCTTAGCGTAGTCTTCCCTGACCTCGTCTCGGGAGGTGCCGGTGATTCCGTCGTGATGCTGGAACAGTGACAGCGAGCGCCGAGCTTGCTGCACTGTGTGAGACAGTAGTATGACATGGTGACGTCACTTACTTCTTAGCGTAGTCTTCCCTGACCTCGTCTCGGGAGGTGCCGGTGATTCCGTCGTGATGCTGGAACAGTGACAGCGAGCGCCGAGCTTGCTGCACTGTGTGAGACAGTAGTATGACATGGTGACGTCACTTACTTCTTAGCGTAGTCTTCCCTGACCTCGTCTCGGGAGGTGCCGGTGATTCCGTCGTGATGCTGGAACAGTGACAGCGAGCGCCGAGCTTGCTGCACTGTGTGAGACAGTAGTATGACATGGTGACGTCACTTACTTCTTAGCGTAGTCTTCCCTGACCTCGTCTCGGGAGGTGCCGGTGATTCCGTCGTGATGCTGGAACAGTGACAGCGAGCGCCGAGCTTGCTGCACTGTGTGAGACAGTAGTATGACATGGTGACGTCACTTACTTCTTAGCGTAGTCTTCCCTGACCTCGTCTCGGGAGGTGCCGGTGATTCCGTCGTGATGCTGGAACAGTGACAGCGAGCGCCGAGCTTGCTGCACTGTGTGAGACAGTAGTATGACATGGTGACGTCACTTACTTCTTAGCGTAGTCTTCCCTGACCTCGTCTCGGGAGGTGCCGGTGATTCCGTCGTGATGCTGGAACAGTGACAGCGAGCGCCGAGCTTGCTGCACTGTGTGAGACAGTAGTATGACATGGTGACGTCACTTACTTCTTAGCGTAGTCTTCCCTGACCTCGTCTCGGGAGGTGCCGGTGATTCCGTCGTGATGCTGGAACAGTGACAGCGAGCGCCGAGCTTGCTGCACTGTGTGAGACAGTAGTATGACATGGTGACGTCACTTACTTCTTAGCGTAGTCTTCCCTGACCTCGTCTCGGGAGGTGCCGGTGATTCCGTCGTGATGCTGGAACAGTGACAGCGAGCGCCGAGCTTGCTGCACTGTGTGAGACAGTAGTATGACATGGTGACGTCACTTACTTCTTAGCGTAGTCTTCCCTGACCTCGTCTCGGGAGGTGCCGGTGATTCCGTCGTGATGCTGGAACAGTGACAGCGAGCGCCGAGCTTGCTGCACTGTGTGAGACAGTAGTATGACATGGTGACGTCACTTACTTCTTAGCGTAGTCTTCCCTGACCTCGTCTCGGGAGGTGCCGGTGATTCCGTCGTGATGCTGGAACAGTGACAGCGAGCGCCGAGCTTGCTGCACTGTGTGAGACAGTAGTATGACATGGTGACGTCACTTACTTCTTAGCGTAGTCTTCCCTGACCTCGTCTCGGGAGGTGCCGGTGATTCCGTCGTGATGCTGGAACAGTGACAGCGAGCGCCGAGCTTGCTGCACTGTGTGAGACAGTAGTATGACATGGTGACGTCACTTACTTCTTAGCGTAGTCTTCCCTGACCTCGTCTCGGGAGGTGCCGGTGATTCCGTCGTGATGCTGGAACAGTGACAGCGAGCGCCGAGCTTGCTGCACTGTGTGAGACAGTAGTATGACATGGTGACGTCACTTACTTCTTAGCGTAGTCTTCCCTGACCTCGTCTCGGGAGGTGCCGGTGATTCCGTCGTGATGCTGGAACAGTGACAGCGAGCGCCGAGCTTGCTGCACTGTGTGAGACAGTAGTATGACATGGTGACGTCACTTACTTCTTAGCGTAGTCTTCCCTGACCTCGTCTCGGGAGGTGCCGGTGATTCCGTCGTGATGCTGGAACAGTGACAGCGAGCGCCGAGCTTGCTGCACTGTGTGAGACAGTAGTATGACATGGTGACGTCACTTACTTCTTAGCGTAGTCTTCCCTGACCTCGTCTCGGGAGGTGCCGGTGATTCCGTCGTGATGCTGGAACAGTGACAGCGAGCGCCGAGCTTGCTGCACTGTGTGAGACAGTAGTATGACATGGTGACGTCACTTACTTCTTAGCGTAGTCTTCCCTGACCTCGTCTCGGGAGGTGCCGGTGATTCCGTCGTGATGCTGGAACAGTGACAGCGAGCGCCGAGCTTGCTGCACTGTGTGAGACAGTAGTATGACATGGTGACGTCACTTACTTCTTAGCGTAGTCTTCCCTGACCTCGTCTCGGGAGGTGCCGGTGATTCCGTCGTGATGCTGGAACAGTGACAGCGAGCGCCGAGCTTGCTGCACTGTGTGAGACAGTAGTATGACATGGTGACGTCACTTACTTCTTAGCGTAGTCTTCCCTGACCTCGTCTCGGGAGGTGCCGGTGATTCCGTCGTGATGCTGGAACAGTGACAGCGAGCGCCGAGCTTGCTGCACTGTGTGAGACAGTAGTATGACATGGTGACGTCACTTACTTCTTAGCGTAGTCTTCCCTGACCTCGTCTCGGGAGGTGCCGGTGATTCCGTCGTGATGCTGGAACAGTGACAGCGAGCGCCGAGCTTGCTGCACTGTGTGAGACAGTAGTATGACATGGTGACGTCACTTACTTCTTAGCGTAGTCTTCCCTGACCTCGTCTCGGGAGGTGCCGGTGATTCCGTCGTGATGCTGGAACAGTGACAGCGAGCGCCGAGCTTGCTGCACTGTGTGAGACAGTAGTATGACATGGTGACGTCACTTACTTCTTAGCGTAGTCTTCCCTGACCTCGTCTCGGGAGGTGCCGGTGATTCCGTCGTGATGCTGGAACAGTGACAGCGAGCGCCGAGCTTGCTGCACTGTGTGAGACAGTAGTATGACATGGTGACGTCACTTACTTCTTAGCGTAGTCTTCCCTGACCTCGTCTCGGGAGGTGCCGGTGATTCCGTCGTGATGCTGGAACAGTGACAGCGAGCGCCGAGCTTGCTGCACTGTGTGAGACAGTAGTATGACATGGTGACGTCACTTACTTCTTAGCGTAGTCTTCCCTGACCTCGTCTCGGGAGGTGCCGGTGATTCCGTCGTGATGCTGGAACAGTGACAGCGAGCGCCGAGCTTGCTGCACTGTGTGAGACAGTAGTATGACATGGTGACGTCACTTACTTCTTAGCGTAGTCTTCCCTGACCTCGTCTCGGGAGGTGCCGGTGATTCCGTCGTGATGCTGGAACAGTGACAGCGAGCGCCGAGCTTGCTGCACTGTGTGAGACAGTAGTATGACATGGTGACGTCACTTACTTCTTAGCGTAGTCTTCCCTGACCTCGTCTCGGGAGGTGCCGGTGATTCCGTCGTGATGCTGGAACAGTGACAGCGAGCGCCGAGCTTGCTGCACTGTGTGAGACAGTAGTATGACATGGTGACGTCACTTACTTCTTAGCGTAGTCTTCCCTGACCTCGTCTCGGGAGGTGCCGGTGATTCCGTCGTGATGCTGGAACAGTGACAGCGAGCGCCGAGCTTGCTGCACTGTGTGAGACAGTAGTATGACATGGTGACGTCACTTACTTCTTAGCGTAGTCTTCCCTGACCTCGTCTCGGGAGGTGCCGGTGATTCCGTCGTGATGCTGGAACAGTGACAGCGAGCGCCGAGCTTGCTGCACTGTGTGAGACAGTAGTATGACATGGTGACGTCACTTACTTCTTAGCGTAGTCTTCCCTGACCTCGTCTCGGGAGGTGCCGGTGATTCCGTCGTGATGCTGGAACAGTGACAGCGAGCGCCGAGCTTGTTCCACTCTGTCTCGCAATTGTAGCGACATCATGTTAGATACAGCACGAGAGGCTGTAGCTTGGGCTGTTATTATTTCAGCTGCCCTGGAAATTGATATTTTGAGCTGTAGTGTTCTGTTTTCCGAAGCGTTACGCGGACATCCACGTTGGAAGACCAACAGTCTTATTGCGTAATGAAATCGGAAAGAGCATGTACAATCGACCAATCACATGCGAGATGAAAGATGCGATGTGGCTATCCGTCTATGTGACTGGTCGATTTTGCATACTCTATGCCCTTTGATCTTTCCGAATTCATTACGCAATAAGGCTGCAGTATGGGACTACGCCTGGAAAATATTAGGACACCGCTAAGCGGCGCAAACTGTCCATTGAAGGAGTTTTATAAAAACTGTTATGTATGTGAGTAACTGTAAGACAATAAACAGTCTGCATTGAGTTGTCTAGTTTCATTGTCGTTATCTATCGTAAATTAAGCAAATCAATTTGTCCACTATTCGCGGACTATCTTCAATATTGCATTCCAATGAAAGTGAATTTTATGACACCTCTGAATTTACAACTCATCTGTGAACCTCCCTATTTACAGAGTAGTTTTACTAAATTGTTCTCACTCTACCCACATGTTACACTAATAATAAAATTATTCATTAATAAAATGAATCGCGCGCCTCGTTCACCTGCTTTATTTATGTGGTAGTATTAAGGATATTTATGTACTCTAAAATTTGTAGACGAATAAATTGAAAAATTTGAACATTGAAATTGAAAATTGAATCTTACCTTACATACGCCAGCAATACTCTATCCATGTTCTTATAGAACGGCCTGGAGGTATAGTATCCACTCCAATAGTGCTGGTTCCTGTCGGCATAAGTGAAGAAGTCCCCTGACAACACAGGGAAGGATGAGGACTTGACCTCCTTGTGGACCTCTTTGAAGTAGTCTTGGAGAGTACCGAATTGGACCTGAAAGATATTTGTAATAAAAACTTGAGGCCATTACTTAGCGCATGAAGATGATGATGAAATGTGTATTTTCCACTACCTTGTTTATTATGTAACACATTGCCTAAGAAATTCGTTTCCAAATATGAACATTTAGATACAAGATTATAAAAGAAAAAAATTAAAATGACATAATAACAGTTAGAAATTACTTTTGTATGGATCATTATGCAATTGGCAGAATGATACTGAACCTGTTACCTCTCGAAAAAGCGCGCGTTGATTGTGTTTATATAGTCTGTGGTTTTTAGTCTGTACATTTCTAATAAATTGTTGTTGGATATTATTTGCATTTAATTAAGTAAGCTCATCAGGTAGTGGAAAAAGAATTGTTCGCGTCTCGCAATAAAAGGCTTTATTTTAAAACTCGCATGTAGCTTTCGAAATTGGCTACATCGCTCGTGTTAAAATCTCGACTTTTTATGCTCGACACGAAGTGTACTATTGTCAAACTCAACCTGTCATTTTTGCGTTTAATGCCCACTTGCACGAAAAACTTTACTCAGAGTTAATTGCTAACGCGAGTTTAAATTGACAGTTTGTCATACAATTATGTCAATTTAAGCTCGTGTTAGCAACTAACTCTGAGTCTTTCGTGTAAGTGGGCCATTCTTAACTTCAAATTTCAATTTAGAAAACAGCTCATATTTAAGCCAAAGCATATGCTAAATAACGTGTTCGGTCCGGTGTTTAGGGAAGTGAAAAGTCGACGTTTTTATTGGCTCACATCATGTTCATTTTTCGATTGTACAACATCTTCTACTGGACAAAAGTCTCTCCCAAGCATCACCACAACAACCTAACATCCTCTGCCTCTATCTCGTATTCAGCAGATGATTTCGCCTTTACAGAACTTGTTTGGGTCTATCGGCTAATCGTTTTGTGAGCAATGTTCCCCTTTCTGTCTATGTCGGTTAGCATAGTTCTCCTGCGGATCTCCTGATATTAAAATGATCACGCTGGAAACGCCGGGGATAGTCCATGAAAGTGTAGATTTGTATGACTTCACGTCAGATCTTTTTGTATATTTGTGGCGGTACGTCGCCACACTTTTATAACCGACTTCAAAAAAACCAGCCAAGTGCATGTCGGACTTCGCACATTAAGGCCTCGGTCTCGAATTCCGCGGGCAGCGGGGCGGCGGCGGCAGCGGAGCGGGAGCGGCAGGATCTTATGCGTATCGTCAAATGGACCGGGTCTCGAAAACAGCGGCGCGGGAGCGGCGCGGCGGGAGCTCTCCCGCGCCGCCGCCGCTGCCGCTCCGCCGCCCGCAAAATTCGAGACCGAGGCCTTAGGGTTACGTTGCAAATGTAGAATATATTGGTATTTTTTACTAAAATATATGTCATAATAAACATTATCACCTTTCAAGTTCATAGGTCAATGGGAAGTTAAAATTCTCCGGCCTACAATTTTGTGACAGACGACGGACAGGCAGACGGACACGTGAGTAACAGCAATATGGTTCCGTTTGAATCTTTCGGGTACGGAACCCTAAAAAGGAGATTATTTGGTGACTTTATGCCTTGCAAGTAGACGCTACTAATAAAAATAACTACAATAGCATTAAATTGCTTACCTCAGTATTCCAGCCATCATTATTATTAATATAATCTATCAGAATCTCGTAGTTTTGATACTGGTTGTCCCATTCGTTGGACCGGTCGTACCGGAAGTCGTCGCCGAGCGGGAACATCACCACGTTGCTGCGGTACAGCTGCGCTTTCTTACGCCATTGGTCTAGGATTGTTGCTGCCCTGAAAACGTCATTATTTGTTAATGTTAAACTGCACAAAACGTGCGGACTTTGGCACATGTTGAAAGAAGTGCAAAAGGCTAACAAGGGACAATAAGCTTTATTTCAGTGTTATAAAGTGTAAATTAAATCGCGCGAACGCGTTTTACTACACACCTAAGGCTGTTTAAAGTTTGCGGCGATAGAACTTAGAACTTTTTGACACAGATTATAACGTGTATTATGCAATGTCCCCAAAAATATATCTATTATATACCTTTCTTGAACATTCTTCTCCGTTATCTTCCGTGGTGCAACACCCCATGGACAAGTAACACCATTACCTGGTAATCTTTTGAAATCGAATTGACAGCACACCTAGAAAATAAAAATACGGTTTTTTGTACGAAACGTTTTGATTTCATTATTTTGGCTAATCTTAATTTACTGGTATTTTTTTGTTATAAATACATATTTATTTACCTTTGGATTAGGTCCACAGGAGTGAGGAACATCATAGGAATAAAAAGGCATCATATGAGTAAACATATCCGTTTTGCCAACGCCGTCTGCAGAACAAAAACAAACTCTAGAAAAACCGAACCTTTTCTAAAAGCCGATGGTCCACGGATCACGCAATCGCCAAACCGGCAGCAACTAGATATGCAACACCCGCGCGATTCATCCTGAACACAAGTGTGTTAGATTTGACACGGACCGACGATTTATGTAAATAGAATAAAAAACCAGCCAAGTGCGAGTCGGACTCGCGCACGAAGGGTTCCGTACCATTATCACAAAAAAACGGCAAAAAATCACGTTTGTTATATGGGAGCCCCACTTAAATATTTATTTTATTCTGTTTTCATTATTTGTTGTTATAGCGGCAACAGAAATACATCATCTGTGAAAATTTCAACTGTCTAGCTATCACGGTTCATGAGATACAGCCTGGTGACAGACAGACAAACGGACCGCGGAGTCTTAGTAATAGGGTCCCGTTTTTACCCTTTGGGTACGGAAACCTAAAAAACATTCATTCGACACAGATACAACACGACAGCAACATACACAGAGTGAAAGTTAAAAAAGTATTATGATATAGTTTAAAAAAAAATAATATCATAAATTGAGCCCATACCGAAAGGGTTACCAACCCAGCATTTGTTGGGCGTCAGACACTAAGCGCTGGTTTTCAGTTGGCATCATCGTCTCTAATAGTAAGCGCTGTGGCGTATCGGTACTCTATGTATTGAACAATATGTATAAAGATAGAAATAAACATACCCCATAACTGCCTCCACTTAAACTCCAGCTGCTTATGAGCAGCGAGTTCCTTCTTCACTCTGTAATGCACCCTTTGTATAACAGAGTTCTCGAATCCGGCCAACTTGAGCAAATACGGTTGAGTACTGGAGTACCCGAATGGGTCAATAGACCAGGCATTCTTGGGTATGACGCCCAGATTGTCGATCAGCCATTGGTGTCCTGTAGTCAGCTGGCGAATGATGGAAAGCCAATGGGAATTAGCTTCGTCATTCATCACCCATCCGCCTGTTACTATTTCTATTTTACCGGCTTTTAGGAGACTGGAATAATAATAATTAAGGTGAGCAAAATATATGAAATTTAGCAGCTACATTACAGCAATCGTTTAAATGCCCACTTAAAACAAACAAGCCATTTTTCAAGTTTTTCTTATATCTTCGACTTTGACTTAAACTAGAGCCGGTTCAAGTTCTCTCTCTAGTTCGGTCAAAACTTGGCTCTCTACTTGGAAAACGTATTTATTTATCTATACCACAGATAATATAATACTAGCATACAGATGGATGCCTCATCCCATACAAAGAAACTGTGCCGATGACTAGCGTATTTCGTCTGATTAAACCGATTACTTTATGTCCATCAATCGCGTTCGGTTCCGTTCCATGTCGATGGATAGATGGTGTTAGCAGCGACTTGCAAGTAAAAGGGTTTACTTGGTTCGTGAACATTTTTTTGTTTAAATACAGTGAAGATTTTTTTATAGTATTTTTTGAACGTTTTTACAGTTTCTTTGCACCAAAATGTGTTACAATGCAAATTTAAACAATCGAGTGGAATGCCTTAGAAATTTAAAACCGCGCCATCTATCGGCATCATTTAAAAATGATCCATTCAAATAATCTTTGAAATGTGAATGAGAGCCAAATATTCCAAAATTTTGTGCTTAGGAGAGTTGATTAAACAAGAACATACAATTTTTATGTTCAAAGCCAGAAAATGTTAATTTTACACACATTCAATAACAGATCGGTGCATATCGCGCCATCTAGTGAGATATTTGAACCAAATTTTCTTTTTAACCCTGAGAGCCCGTGTCTATAGTAATATTGTAAAGAGAAGTCCAAATGTTGTGAGTTTGTGTATATGGGATGGGAAGGTAACATCCGGAACTTCTGTATATATTAGAAAAAATCTTTCACCGATTGAAAGGTAATTTCGTACTTCGTAATGTACAGGTGTAATCATATTTTACAAACGACAACTGCCTATGTGTATGAACAAATTCTCCTAGGAAGTCATAGACAATGCCCAAAAAAAAAAACCATAATAAGTTGTCGACAGCTGTTTGATAAATCTACAATCAGCACATACTTACTTCACAAACGCAGCCTTATCTTTCTCAGTGGCATCGCTATTCCACCATAACGCCAGGAAGCTGATCTCCGCCCATATAAACTTCCTGCCAATGCCTTCCGACAATTTCTCCACCATGTTGTTGAATATCGCGCGAGTTTGCGCTTTGTAGTAGTTTTCGAACGTCTTTATCCAGCCTGAAATGTTTTGTCAACAATCATTGATGCTCAAGTGTTTTTATTCGTCGAATTTTGACGGGACTATTGTGGTCAAATTTTGTCACGGTTATTTTTAATTGACATTCTTAGATGGTTCAAGATGAAATGTTGAATAAAATTTATTCATTAAAAATATTTTTTAAATACAAGCTTTTTCGTATTCTTCCCAGTAAACCCTTTCATTTGATACCCATATCATGGCAATGCAAAAAAAATAACTAGTCCTCCATCTTGGGCCGTCCGCCATATTGGATTTAGAGTAACGTTACTTAGCTAACCATTCACTGTGATCCAAACTAAACGTGTATGCAAAATTTTATCTTAATCGGTGGAGGATAACTGCTTTAAAATTAGTTGCAATATTTTACCCGAACACATTTACATACATACATACATTGCAAGTTAATTAAAAGCTTGTAAAAATGATTCTAATACTAGTTATTTCAGTCCATCCAAAAGTTGTCTGGTAGATATCGCTGACAGCAATAAGACCGCCTTTGTGCCCATCTTAATATATATAAATCTCGTGTCACAATGTTTGTCCTCAATGGACTCCTAAACCACTTAACCGATTATAATAAAATTCGCACACCATGTGCAGTTCGATCCAACTTGAGAGATAGGATAGTTTAAATCTCAAATTATAGTCGCAATTTTAATTTATTGCTAATTATTTGTCTGTTATTATTTGACAGTCACAATAACCTGACGCTATAACTCCAGAATGCACGAACCGATTTCCACGGTTTTGCATTCGTTGGAAAGGTCTCGGGCTCCGTGAGGTTTATAGGGTAAGTAGGGTAGGGTAGGTAGGGTAGGATAGGTAGGGTAGGGTAGGTAGGGTAGGGTAGGTAGGGTAGGGTAGGTAGGGTAGGGTAGGTAGGGTAGGGTAGGTAGGGTAGGGTAGGTAGGGTAGGTAGGGTAGGTAGGGTAGGGTAGGTAGGGTAGGGTAGGTAGGGTAGGGTAGGTAGGGTAAGTAGGGTAGGGTAGGTAGGGTAGGGTAGGGTAGGTAGGGTAGGGTAGGTAGGGTAGGGTAGGTAGGGTAGGGTAGGTAGGGTAGGGTAGGTAGGGTAGGGTAGGGTAGGTAGGGTAGGGTAGGTAGGGTAGGGTAGGTAGGGTAGGGTAGGTAGGGTAGGGTAGGTAGAGTAGGGTAGGTAGGGTAGGGTAGGTAGAGTTGGGTAGATAGTGTTAGGTAGGGTAGGTAGAGTAGGGTAGGTAGGGTAGGGTAGGTAGAGTTGGGTAGATAGTGTTAGGTAGGGTAGATGAATGTTTGGTGTTTTTATGGCAAAACAAAGTTTGCCGGGTCAGCTAGTTAAATTATATATTTGTTTTGTAAGAGGTCTGTCCGATATATGATTATTAATTAATTTCTTCTAGTTCTTAAAATGCGAAATGTTATTAAAAAAAAAATAGGGTGCAGTCAGAAAAAGGGTTTATTTTATTATAAAAAGTAATAATAACAAAATATTTAGTGGTGTTATTTTGAAAATATGTTTTTTATGCCTATTAATTACAATTAAAGTAAACCTTTGTCACAGATGTATGATATTTGTATGCAGTCAACCTTATTTTTTTCTGTGGTATAGTTAGTGCGGTAATCCAGAGTAACAGCGAGTTTTGCCGCTAAATACTTTACGTCATGAGAATTTAAAAGATAAAAGGCTTTGTTTTTAGCATCGGTGTTGTACCGCGCATACCTACTATACAACACACGTAAAAATTCTACACCACAACGAAAAAGTATTTTTTTTTCTATAAAATGATAAATAACTTCAATTTCGTGTATCGGTCAAAGTCGGTGTGCGTGCATGCGCTTCTTGGTTTTTTGACACCGACTTCCAAAATTTAAGCAATTTTTCACTTTGTAGTGTTTTTATTCGGAAGCTGGTTGTAATAATGTGTAAAAAAGTATTTTCTATTTTCACTTTTTTGTTTTATAGTAGGTACTATAATACCCTAAGTTATGCCAGAATAGATTACCCGAATACCATGAAACTTGAAAATAACCGGTGAAATGAGAGTGTGCCAGGGCGAACTGTACACACCTTTAGAGCGTACCGGAGTGATGTTATGAAATGATGTAAATTTAAAAGGGTTTTAATAGCTTTTTTCGTGTACATTGGAATAATGGATAAGAGCGTTGAACATTTCTTTTTGAATTTTAGGTTGGGACGTGCTTGACCACTATCTCACCTGATGGTAAGCGAAGATATGGTCAACGCACGCTTGACTAGAATTAACCTGTTCACTCTTGACTTAAAGACCCTGAAGTTGACAATAAATAGACATGCGATTGCAGCAATCCAGAGATTTGCCGGCATTTTTTTAAGAGTTCTGTTGTATATCTCCGAAATTCTTTATCAGATCTTCACCAAATTTAAACGTGACCGATTCCCAATCTTATTTTCAAAATCAGTCTACAATTAACGGAGTAATCGGTGTAACATAAAAAAAAACATACAGCCGAACATACAACCTCCTCCTTTTTGGAAAGTCGGTTTAAAATATCGTCACGCTTGTATTCCTCAAAGGAGTGAGTAAACCCATATTTTACCGGTTATGTAATAAAGAGCAAGCCAACTAGCATTAACGCGCAAAAAATTGGTTTTCCGAGTCAAAGAAAACCATTAAAAACCGATATCACTCTGTCCACCCTTGGTGTTGAAATCAAGACCCCAAGTCGAACTACCGACTAGACAAACAAGGCAGCAACTAATCATCATCTACCCACTAAGCTCCAACTGCCCACTAAGCATCATCTTCCCACTAAGCACCATCTACCCACTAAGCATCATCTACCCACTAAGCATCATCTACCCACTAAGCATCATCTGTTCACTAAGCACCATCTACCCGCTAAGCATCATCTACCCATTAAGCATCATCTGCCCACTAAGCATCATCTGCCCACTAAGCATCATCCACTCACTAAGCATCATCTGCCCACTGAGCATCATCTCCTCACTAAGCATCATCTACCCACTAAGCATCATCTCCTCACTAAGCACCATCTACCCACTAAGCATCATCTACCCACTAAGCATCATCTGCCCACTAAGCATCATCTGCCCACTAAGCATCATCTGCCCACTAAGCATCATCTGCCCACTAAGCATCATCTGCCCACTAAGCATCATCTGCCCACTAAGCATCATCTGCCCACTAAGCATCATCTGCCCACTAAGCATCATCCCCTCACTAAGCATCATCTGCCCACTAAGCATCATCTGCCCACTAAGCATCATCTACCCACTAAGCATCATCTGCCCACTAAGCATCATCTGCCCACTAAGCATCATCTGTTCACTAAGCATCATCTGTTCACTAAGCATCATCTACCCACTAAGCATCATCTACCCACTAAGCATCATCTGCCCACTAAGCATCATCTGCCCACTAAGCATCATCTGCCCACTAAGCATCATCTGCCCACTAAGCATCATCCCCTCACTAAGCATCATCTGCCCACTAAGCATCATCTACCCACTAAGCATCATCTGCCCGCTAAGCATCATCTGCCCACTAAGCATCATCTGCCCACTAAGCATCATCTGTTCACTAAGCATCATCTGCCCAATACGCATCATCTGCCCACTAAGCATCATCTACCCAATAAGCATCATCTACCCACTAAGCACCATCTACCCACTAAGCATCATCTACCCACTAAGCATTATCTGCCCACTAAGCATCATCTGCCCACTAAGCATCATCTGTTCACTAAGCATCATCTGCTCAATAAGCATCATCTGCCCACTAAGCATCATCTGCCCACTAAGCATCATCATATCATCAGCACATCCATAAGTATTTTACATCGATTGACTGCCTATTCGATCTCCACAAATCCAATGTGCAACCACTGACAAGACTGGTTGCCAGGACTTCGGTCTTCTGACTCATCATCATCTTCCTGCCCTTATCCCATGTCACTTGGGGTCGGCGCATCACGTTTTCTTCTTTCATACCGTCCTGTCCTCCGTCACGCTATCACTGACTCCCTTTTCTTTCATATCACTCCTCATACACTCCATCTATCTTTTCTTTGGCCTTCCCCTTTCCCTCCATCCATCCACATTTATATGCAAAACTCTTTTAGTAACATGCGTTTCATCCTTTCTCATCACTTGACCATACCAGAGTATAGACTTCTGACTATATGTTACAATGATTCTCAAAAATCTTCTGATGACAATCGAGTTAACCTGATTTCCGGAGCTTGGGTGGTATCGGTATGTAACGGAATGCACACCCATCCACGTACCGACCCCGCCAAACCTTGAAGATTGACCGGTGCAATTCTCATTACTTTAGCCACGAGCCCTTCAAACCAAACAAAGCAGTACAGCAGGCACGTAGTTATTTTAAAGTATACACATATACAGCATATTTATCTATAACCATTCAAAGGTTTTAATCTCTCGATCTACATAGATAACAGTATTACAGTACATGTGTATTTACCCAATTTAATTACTGTATTGCCGATAAATGATAAGGACACAATAATCGCCCGGTAATGGTGTACATTATACAGGCTATTTTACTGCTAAACTTAACGGCAGATATGGGACAGCCATATTGGGAGAATGCCACCTCATGATTCCCAAACCACTGCAACTCCTGAGAGCCTGAATCAACAGTGGCGACCACCAGAAAAGCGCCGAGGCAACGAAGCTCGATGAAGTCCCGGCGAATGAATTTAACAGTCTTGGATCCCGCAACGAAATTAATCAGAAAAGAATAACAGAGGAGTAGGAAAAGGATACATAATTTCCACTTCCCTCCATATCAAGCAGAAGACAGAATAAACAAGGCCATTACGCTCAAAAAAGTGGGTATAAACAGCTGATGTCGGGATTACCATCCCTATATTTATTTACCTGTGTTGTCCCACTGCTACTACTTGATCTTATTTATTCATCACTAACTACTGCCAGCGGCTTCGCCCGCGTTCAATCAAATCAATCTGCCTAGCCTTTTCCCAACTATGTTGGGGTCGGCTTCCAGTCTAACCGGATTCAGCTGAGTACCAGTGTTTCACATGGCGCGACTACCTATCTGACCTCCACAACCCAGTAACAGGGTAACACGATACCCCTTGGCTAGACTGGTGTCAGATCTCAAGCTTCTGACTACCCGTAACGACTGTCAAAGATCTTCAAATGACAGCCGGGACCAACGGCTTAAAGTGCTTTCCGAGGCACGGAGGACGGGACGGGTATGTTGGAAATGGTCACACATCCACGGACCGACCTCGTTTAGCGTTGCTTAACCTTGAAGATCGACCCGTGCGGCTGTTATTATTTAGCCACGAGCTCTTCCGCTCTCGAGCGTTATATAGAAAATTATCCCGAGGGAACATATTCCCGGGATAAAAAGTATCCAATATGCTATTCCTGACTATAATCTATTTCTGTGTGTGAATTTCATTCCGATCCGTTCAGCTGTTCTGGCGTGAAGAAGTAACAAACATACACACTCGCAAACTTTCGCCTTCATAATATTACGGCGAAGGCACTAGCATTAATTACAGCACCTGTATAATATGAGCCAATTTATATAATAACACTTTTTGATTAAAAATCAACCTTGACTTGATAACAAAGGTCAGTTTGATCAAGAAATTTAATTTTTACAACCATACAGAAATTAATTTTGATTTCACGATAATATTGACAGCTGTGTAAATTGGCATTTCATTGACATTTTCAGTAACTCTCAGAGAATACTTCCTACAGTGTTTTATTTTTTTATTTATTTATGTTTTGTTTGTTCTTCACTCTAGTCTAGGTCAGATGTGACAGAGACAAAGTCGACGATGGAGTGAGCTTACCCAGAAGAAGCCTGTTCACTCTAACTTTGAAGAGATTCGTGTTGTATGCGCTCGGAAACACAGACCACCCACCACCACACCACTCCACTCCTTTGCTGTGCGCATTATGAAGGATGTTTGGAAGAGCTTTGTGCGAATTGGTGGAATGGCAACTAGGTGAGGATGGTAACTTGCAGTGCGTCTAGATGTCCGATGGTAAAAGGGGCTGAAGGGGGCCGGTGGGATGAGGTCGTGGAGTTCACGAGCACACTCGCCAACGAACAGTCTGTAGAAGACCGACAAGCAGGCAACCTTACGGCGATGAGCCAAGCTGTGAAGCTTGGCATCCACCATTTTGACGTCACCAATTAAGTCTCTTAGCTTTGTGTTCCACCGAGTCAAGCGCGGCAAGCTGATATGTAGCTGAGCCATCCCAGAGGTGGCTGCAATAATCCATGCAGGATCGGACTTGCGCCTTGTAAAGAGTTAAAAGCTCTTTATTCCAGGCATAAAGTATCGTTTCACTCTGTTTAGGATGACCCGTTTTTTTGCCGTAATTTGGGCTTTGTACTCAATGCAGGCGCCGAAGTTGAGATCAGACTTGTATATCAGTTACAGGAACAGATTCACCCCGAAAAGTAGGCGTTTGGATTAAATGAGTCCTTCTTGCGGTGAAAAGACATGCCTGTGTTTTGGTGGCGTTAAAAGCGACCAGATTGTCATCACCCCACTGGGAGATTTCCATTGATACTTGAAGCGCAGAATTCTTGGAGGCAGACTAAAATACCGTATTAGGAATATTAATGCTGCACTCAAAAACACAAATCGCCGAGGTCATCCAAAAAGCAGCCTAGCTTAAATGGGAATGAGTCAGCCACGTTTGCCGGATGTTGAACGATACAAGGGCTAAATCTACCATAGTGCGACAGACCTAGGTGAAGATGGCGGGACGAACACTTACGAACAGGACTGGCCTACACTTGGGACACTGGGCGAAATGAAAATAAACCCTTTTTACCCGACTGCCGAAGGAGGGTAATGTGTTTATCAGTCTATGTATGTATGTTTGTTCCTATGTGGCGTTCCAGAGACCAAACGAGTTGGCTGATTTTGATGAATCAAACGTCAATCGAGTCGTCTTAATCTTGCGAGTGTCACTGGCTACATTACAATAGGTAAATAGAAAAATTGGGCGCCATATTGTGGGAGCCCAATTTTTTTTCTTCCAATCCCTTCGTGTGGGGCAGGGATGGCGAACATTTAATAGAAAACGAGCCATTAAATTATACCCTTTTTAACCGACTTCCCAAAAAGGAGGAGGTTCTATGTTCGACATTATGTTAATATTTTCTTTTACTTTTTTTTTGTGTATTTTCACCGATATCTCCGTCAATTGTGGACCGATTTTATAAATTCTTTTTTTGTTTGTAAAAGTATGTTTCGAAATTGGTCCCATTTTAATTTGGTGAAGATCTGATAAAGAACTTCGGAGATATACAACAGAACTCTTTTATAAATAACGGCAATATATAATAACGGCGATTGCTGCAATCGCATGTCTGTTTATTGTTTATACCATTTCATAACATAACAACTCGCCAGTACGCTCTTAAGGGGTACGCAGACCTCTCATATCACCGGCGGGCTTATTACGTATGGAACAGCAAGTAGCAATAATTGTACAATTATTGCGCGATCAATTTAGTGACCTGGCTACTGAGGCCTTTAAGACAAGTCTTTTTTTTGACAGTCTCTTTTAACAGAAGCTATTTTATCTGTCTGATGATTTATAAAGTGTATCGTTTGATGAATTAACCAGCTTATGAAAGAGCAACACTTCGTGGAGGCTGTTATTTTAATAATCAATTTGGTTACTATTTAGCTCCAATATTCCGATAAATTAATATTCGCAGATGTAAAGTATTTGTTTAAAGTAAATATGGCAGTGAAAATTTGATATTTTTATTTTATTTACATAAATGTCAATGTGTAAAATCGATTAAAATTTCTTCGAATTGTCGATTGTTATAAGAAATCGAATCGATAACGCATTAGAACAACACTTAATAGACTACATTATCTCGTATTTAAGCTATGAAACGTAAAATAGATTTTTCCAATTTAATTTAGACATTGGCAGAATAGTCGACATCGGTGCTTGCCATATAAAAAAGAATATAATAGAAGATACTTATTGCGGGCTTATCACATTCTAATGTGTTTGTAAGTATTTAGTAGTAAACATATAAGCTTCACTGAGGTAGTCAACACTACAGTATAAAAAATCCTCTACTATACCGTGATCACTTCTGTTTCAATGATTCAACAAATAGTCCAGTTGCGTAGGCATTAGAGACTCAAAACAACACCAATTTATCATTACAATATTCACTAGGAATTTGTTATTTCAATATTTATTTTTATATTATTATTCTAATTTGCGGATAATTAAAGTAGCCACAAAATAACACACAAAAAAAGCCGCCAAAAACTCAAAAACTTCTGTACCTACTCAGCCATCAGCGAGCGATTAGCAATCGACCAACAACAAGGGAAAAAGTAATCGCAATTTGACAGCCACATTTGCTCGCCGATTGCTGTCGCTCTGTTGTCAAAAAACATGCGTAATACGAAATGATCGCGATCACCTTGCGATAAATGCACATTTCAGTTTGCAGATTATTATTGTTAGCAGTGCTGTCGTAAAATTATTATGGTGTGGCTATAGCCCATTTATAATGCGGCTTCGCGATTGAAGAGCAATTATTTCGCAAAAATAAGCCTTCTAATTTTTTGACGTAAAGCGATAACCGCGCGATGATTGTACAATCTCTGCGCAAATATTGCTAATTGCTGTTTCATTCGTAATAAGCCTGCGGTTATGTTCAAGTTTCATGAAATTTATTCTGGCGTTATAAACAATAAACCTTAATAAGTTGCCTATTACGTAGGTACAAACAAAAAGTGAAAAATAAAAAAATCATTTTTGCAAAAAAATACTACCGACTTCCAACTACAAAGTGAAAAATAACTTTATTTTTTGAAGTCGGTTTCCATAACGCAAAGAATTTGGTACCTACGAAAGACACCGACTTCAAAAAATAAAGTTATTTTTCACTTTGTAGTTTTGTATTTGGAAGTCGGTAGTATTTTTTTGCAAAAAAGCTTTTTTGAATGTGTCAATGACGTGCCGCCAAAGTATTTTGACTTTGTAACAAACAATAAAACTATATGGCTACTAATTTATCATAACTAGAAATTCTTACATTAATCGTAGTAGGAGTATCGACTTATTTACAGTTTTATGTTTAAGTACTTAAATAAAAGTTGGAGTTGGTGTCATTTCTGCTGTTGCAAATTACCTAGAAGCTAAATTACTCATTTTGGTGTGCCCAGAATATTTTGTCGTGTGCCTCCACAGGCACGCGTGCCATAGGTTTGCCATCCCTGGTGTGGGGTATCAAAATAAAGAGTTTTAAGAGGCGATTTCAAAAATGCTTTGATTTTACTTTTATGTTTACATGTACCTAATTCGAATAATATTTTAACTAAAAATAATTAAAAAATATCGAAAAAATAAAACAAAAACGACTGCTTAAAAAGCGAACTAAAAAGACTTAAACAAGAAAAGAATTATGCTGTGCAGTCGAAGGATACATCTGGTTTTGGTCAGTCAGCTCGCGAATATGTATCCTCCGACTGCACAGCATAATTAGGGTTCCGTACCCAAAGTGTAAAAACGGGACCCTATTTCTAAGACTCCGCGGTCCGTCTGTGTGTCTGTCTGTCTGTCTGTCACCAGGCTGTATCTCAAGAACCGTGAAAGCTAGAGAGTTGAAATTTTCACAGATGATGTATTTCTGTTGCCGCTTTAACAACAGATACTAAAAACAGAATAAAATAAATATTTAAGGAGGGCTCCCATACAAAAAACGTGATTTTTATGCCGTTTTTTGCTATAATGGTACGGAATCATTCGTGCGCGAGTCCGATTCGCACTTGGCCGGTTTTTTTTTCTTGTTTACGTCTTTTTAGTTTACTTTTTTTAAGGTCTTTGTCCTGGAGTGGGACCACTCAGACTTAAAATAATAACATTAATACTTCGTTTGGTCATAGTAGCTATCGTTTGGTCATAGTAGCTATCGTTTGGTCATAGTAGCTATCGTTTTGGTCATCTCAGCCTGAAAAGCGTGTACTTGTAATACACTCGACTGACAATTGAGGATCCGAAAATGGGCTTTAAGTTGTGTTGCACACAGTTTATTTTATCAATATCAACAAGCTGACGTTACGAATTCATGTGTGTAATTGTGCATCTATTGTCTACTTAGTAAAGTTTATACAGATCTGACTCCCGACGAGTAACGAAATGCATGGGATGATAAGCCGTCAGATTCCAGTCTGTTTATGGACCGGAAATTTGACTGTATTTTAGGGTTCCGTACATAAAGGGCAAAAACGGGACCCTATTACAAATACTCCGCGGTCCGTCTGTTTGTCTGTCTGTCCGTCTGTCACCAGGCTGTATCTCATGAACCATGATAGATAGGCAGTTGAAATTTTCACAGTTGATGTATTTCTGTTGTCGCTATAACAATAAATACTAATAATCACCTATAAAAGCCCTTCATTTTGATACCACACTTGACGGGTTTACGAAGAAAGAAAAAATACATCCCCCATAATATGTCGCCCAAAATCCGTCATGTTACTTTTTTTTAACGGCACTTATCTAAGAACACTTGGGTGGCCAAGAACTATCTAACGATGTCTTAATTATAAAAATCCGTCATGTGGTTTATATCAGGTAATAAAGAATATTACATACAACATACAAGATAAGCGCGAAACACATAACCCTTTCCTTGCAGCCGGGTAAAAACAGAATAAAATAAATATTTAAGTGGGGCTCCCATACAACAAACGTGTTTTTAGGGTTCCGTACACAAAGGGTAAAAACGGGACCCTATAACTGAGACTCCGCGGTCCGCCTGTCTGTCTGTCACCAGGCTGTATCTCATGAACCGTGATAGCTAGACAGTCGAAATTTTCACAGATGATGTATGTCTGTTGCCGCTATAACAACAAATACTAAAAATAGGATAAAATTAATATTTAAGTGGCGAAATGTGTGCCCACATACAAAAAACGTGATTTTTTTGCCGTTTTTTGCGATAATGGTACGGAACGAGTCCCTCATTGCCGATGAGCCTTTTGGCCGGCTTTTCGATCGACTCTAATGCATCACGTTGGTATTTGGCTGATCCGTCTCAGAGATGAGAACAGTAAATATATTTTGTGACAATACTCCATGCATGATCGAAGTTGTGCTTGATACATGTTTAGCAGCTGTACTGGCGTGAAGTACCTTCTCACCTTTGCAAGGATCCCCAACTTTTTTCCAGCCAGCTGACCCTTTGCCTCAATGTATGGGTCAAAATTGAGAGTCGAAGTCAACTTAACGCCAAGAAGCTCAAGATAGTCCGTTATTGGCACGGTCACATTTCGGCAAGTTGGAGCCGGGTGCACGCCTGGGCCACGCCAGCATTCATCCTGACCAGATTGGCATCGCCCCTCGCCTCATTCGGAGACTGTCTGCAAGAACAGGTTCAGACGCTCCATCATGGCCTCACGGAGAGACCGGATCTGAGAACCGGTAACCCGTGCAATGGACAAGTAGGTATCTCTCAGCAACAGTGCTATCGTCTGCATACCCAAAAATTTTACCAGATCGTTAATGTGCAGCAAAAATAATGGAGAGTACCCACCCCTAAAGGGACCCCGGCATTAATATTCAATTGGTCCGACGAGCAGCCATCGATAACCTATCTCGAATGGACCTATCTCTCAGGAAATCTGCATTCTAATCAGTCTGCAAGTAAATCAGTATTTATCGCCTCTGCATGTGAAGGGAATCCCGAATGATTTAATCAATAGCTAAAATTCCCAACACATTAATCAAGTATCACAGCTTATGCAGTAGATATCGCAAACTATTTTGTTTGATCAATAATGATGTAAATAATAATCGCCTCTCGAAAGACGTCAATATTTATCGCCGCTGAATGTGAAAGGCATAGTAAATAATAATAAATAAATAAATAACGGGAAGCCCGAAAGATTTAATCAACAGCTAAAATGCCCAACACACGGCTTATGCAGTAGATATCGCAAACTATTTTCCTTGATCAAAATTAAGGTAAAATATAATAATCGACTCTCGAAAGACGCAATATTTTATCGCCTCTGCATGTGAAGGGGAAACCCGAATGATTTAAACAACAGCTAATACGCCTGTCAACAGGTTTAAACATGCGCATATGACTATCTCATTTAGTGTAGTCTCCGCCAGATAACAAAAACATAAAAGTCATTGATCCGACTTGTACCAAAAACTATAATTAATTAAACAACTTGAGAACAATCATGACTTTTTAACCGACTTTCCAAAAAGGAGGAGGTTCTATGTTCGACTTCAAGTTTGTTTTTTTTTGTGTATGTTCACCGATAACTCCGTCAATTGTGGACCGATTTTGAAAATACTTTTTTTGTTTGAAAAAGTATGTTCCGAAATTGGTCCCATTTTAATTTGGTGAAGATCTGATGAAGAACTTCGGAGATATACAACAGAACTCTTCAATAAATAACGGCAAATCTCTAGGGATTGCTGCAATCGCATGTCTGTTTGTTGTTTATAACATTTCATAACATAACATCACGCCAGTTCGCTCTTAAGGGGTAAGCAGATCTCTCATTTCACCGGTTATGTTCAAGTTTCATGAAATCTATTCTGGCGAAATAGTTCCCTTACTAACTTGCCTATTAGGTACGTACAACTAAAAAGTGAAAAATAAAAAAACTTTTTGCAAAAAAATACTACCGACTTCCAAATACAAAACTACAAAGTGAAAAATAACTTAATTTTTTGAAGTCGGTGTCCTAAACGCAAAAAAATGGTGCCTACGAAAGACACCGACTTCAAAAAATTAAGTTATTTTTCACTTTGTAGTTTTGTATTTGGAAGTCGGTAGTATTTTTTTGCAAAAAGTTTTTTTATTGTTTATTGAGAGATTTTGATAGTTTTGGTCTCAAATGAAAGGTATAGGCGAAGAACTATTTTATCCAAGAAATAAATCATGTAAGTCAGTCCAAGAGTTTATGAGATACTAGCTGACCCTCGGGGCTTCGCTCCCGTCAATTGCCTACCTACCCAGCCTACCCTGCCTACCCAGCCTATCCTGCCTACCCTACCTATCCTGCCTTTCCTGCCTACCCTGCCTATCCTGCCTTTCCTGCCTACCCTGCCTATCTTGCCTACCCTGCCTACTCTGCTTACCCTGCCTACCCTACCTATCCTTCCTTTCCTGCCTACCCTGCCTATCCTGCCTACACTGCCTATCCTGCCTACCCTGCCTTTCCTGCCTTTCCTGCCTTTCCTGCCTGCCCTGCCTATCTTGCCTACCCTGCCTAATCTGCTTACGCTGCCTAACCTGCCTACCCAGCCTATCCTGCCTACCCTACCTATCCTGCCTTTCCTGCCTACCCTGCCTATCTTGCCTACCCTGCCTACCCTGCCTACTCTGCTTACCCTGCCTACCCTACCTATCCTGCCTTTCCTGCCTACCCTGCCTATCCTGCCTACACTGCCTATCCTGCCTACCCTGCCTTTCCTGCCTACCCTGCCTTTCCTGCCTGCCCTGCCTATCTTGCCTACCCTGCCTAATCTGCTTACGCTGCCTACCCGGCCTACCCTGCCTTTCCTGCCTATCTTGCCTACCCTGCCTATCCTGCCTGCCCTGCCTACCCTGCCTTTCCTGCCTATCTTGCCTACCCTGACTACCCTGCCTACTCTGCTTACCCTGCCTAACCTGCTTACCCTGCCTATTCTGCTTACCCTGCCTACTCTGCCTACCCTGCCTACTCTGCCTACTCTGCCTAACCTGCCTATCCTACCTACTAATTTGTATCTATCATCAATAGTTTTCTCAGCGCACGCCAAATAATGTATTTTACAGACAACATTTTGCTACCTTGGGTTACATTATTGCAATTTTCATAAGGATCTCTATTTTTTTTGAAAATATTTTATAGCCTATGACACTCAGGAATAATATAGCTTTCTACCGGTGCAAGAATTTTCAAAATCGGTTCAGTAGATCCAGAGATTACCCCTTACAACGTCACAAACTCACAAACTTTACCGCTTTATAATATTAGTACAGACTAGCTCGCGGCTTCACCCGCGTAAAAGTGTTTATCCCAAGGGAATACAAACTATCCTATGTCCTTCCCAGGGTCTCAAACTATCTCCATGAAAAATTTCGTCTAAATCGGTTCAGTAGATCCAGAGATTACTTCCCACAACCTCACAAACTTTACCTCTTTGTACCTGTTTGTTTTGAAATATTGGAATACAATGGTAGACAGGTAATAACGATTTTAATATTTTTGTTATTTGGCGGTGACCTTAGTAATATCTGTAACTAATATTCTGGATTACAAAAAAATATTAATAACATTTTAAAGACTGCCTCGTTGGTCTAGTCACATCTGTCGTAAGCATGAGGTCTTGGGTTAGATTCCCAGGACGGGCAGTGTTGTCCCCGATGGATTGCTCGCCCCTAATAAGCCTCCTCTACACTTCGACAGACGCGTCCGCCGACGTCGACAGATGCATCAGCATCGACGTCGGCGGACGCGTCGCGCTGGTGGATCACCACGAGCCGACCACAGGTCTACAGGTTGTTCAGTCTGTTTTAATTCTCGACAGACGCAACTCGCACACACGCAACATTAAAAAAGAACCGGCCAAGTGCTAGTCGGACTCGCGCACGAAGGGTTCCGTACCATTATCACAATAAACGGAAAAAAAACACGTTTGTTGTATAACCCTACTTAAACATTGATATTATTCTGTTTTTAGTATCTATTGTTATAGCGACAATAGAAATACATCATCTGTGATGAAATTTCAACTGTCTAGCTATTACGGTTCAAGGGATACAGCCTGGTGACAGACAGACGGACAGGCAGACGGACAGTGGAATCTTTGTCATAGGGTCCCGATTTTACCCTTTGGATATGGAACCCTAAAATAAATATTCTGAGACCGTAGCTGCCGCAGCTATTTATTTATTACTTTTAACTACTACATGAATGTGCATCGCAGTAAAGATTTTGAAAAGTAATGGAAATGAAGAAGGTGGTGGATGATGGCTTTACATAGAAACAGAACAGAACAGAGCGTGGAGAGACGCTGAGCGCCCGCGCTGAAACCCTTTGTTGCGAACAAACGGATTGGTGGCAGACGCATCTGCCAACGTTAAATACCTACCACAGACGAGCAACTTTCCCTGTCCACAGGTCGGTGGTTGCTTTCGCAGATGACATCAGCTAAAGAATCTGTCGACGAGTATAAGGCTTTATACTATCGGTGCAACTCTGCCACAGAGTAAATAATAGCCGTGGGCAACCTTCAAAAGACTCCTGGATTTTTATCTCACTAATACCATCCCGGTGATCACCATCAGCACGTCAAACCCGTGACCTATCTAAAGACCACCCCTCCTCTAGTCCTCTGCCTGACCATTCGGGGAGAACAGGTGTGGTGTTAAATATGTTATGTAATTACAGATCCTTTTTAGTTACTCCTTATTCGCTCTTTTCAGCCATCTGATGATATTTCGATGATGTGCCTCAAAACTTGGTTTTTATTAGCGTCTGAACGGCAAGAGAGCTTAAATTGACCAAATGTTTAGTACCCTGCATGGAGTAGGAGCTCGTGGCTAAATAATAACAGCCGCACGGGTCGATCTTCAAGGTTAAGCAACGCTTGCCGAGGTCGGTCCGTGGATAGGAGACCATTTCAACATATCGAGTTTCCTCCGTGCCTCGGAAAGCACGTTAAGCCGTTGGTCCCGGCTGTCATTTGAAGATCTTTGACAGTCGTTACGAGTAGCTTGAAATCTAACACCAGTCTAACCAAGGGGTACCGTGTTACCCAGTTACTGGGTTGTGGAGGTCAGATTAGGCAGTCGCTCCATGTAAAACACAGGTACTCAGCTGAATCCGGTTAGACTGGAAGCCGACCCCAACATAGTTGGGAAAAGGCTGGGCAGATTGATTGTTTAGTACCCTGCATGCCGAATTAGCTGTTATGAGTATAATAAAACCTAGGTATCGTAGTCATATTTACCGGAAGACGGGTGGGTTTTAGTCAGTAAAAGTCTGACACACCCTCCTGCTTCACCCAGAGCGGGCGAAGTCATTTGATGATTTCCCACCCAAAAAGGTATCGTAGTCATATACGAATGTTTATCGTCGCGTAGTCATCGCAGATTTCCGTTAAATTATGGAAAAAAGCTAACAAGATAATACGCAAACCAAAAAGCCCCTCACCCTGATCCTCTATTGGTTGGCTAGCTTTAAAAAAACGTTTCCCCACACTAGGAATTTCTTCCTGTATCGTGGGTGCGTTTACAAACATTAAAACTCACATACACAAGACACCCAGATCCGGAACAACTATCTGTACGCCACACGCAGCGCAGCAGCTGATCCCTCAACCACTACGCCAACCATGACTAAACATAACTGGTGAAGTAAGTGCGCAATAACTACACTTCTGCCTAGCTCTTTGGCGAATACAAGCGCGAGTATGTGTGCAATATTTGTAACTATGTGAGAACCATGTTCCTATTTATCAATTGAATGAATTTATCCGTTAGTGCTTGTTATACTTTATACCTACAAGTAGTATAGTAGTATTAGTCTGGGTGCATCGTCCTCACGTATATGAATAAATGTAAATATTGTAAAACAATTTTTGTAAAGAGTGAGTGTTTGTACTTTTCTGAATTGACGGTAGAATCAATTATTATTACTTAATTTTTTGACGTTCAAAAGTTCCGCTTACTGGCCTAATTAAAATAAAGAATTTCGCAGTAATGTTATGAAAAATAAGCTGAAATGACAACAATCTACATTACCTGGATCATTGTGTGAGTGAGGGACAATAAAAACTTTCAGCTTATGCTTCTGATTCCATTGACTATCCTGGTACTCTATTTCCCAACCTTGCTTCCATACCCCACCATCTTCATCATCAAATAGGATTCGGTCATACATTGACAACATCTGCAACAGAAGTATTAATTAGAAAAAAAAAACAATGTAAGACATGGCAGTAAGGTCAACTGAAACACAATTGTTCCAGGGTCGGTGGGAAGTTTATTTTTGGTTTTATAATTTCTATAAGAAAAGGCTGCTTCAAGAAAGGTATGTCTTACACTAAACTTCATTATTATTATTATTTAAATCAGCTGGTAACCATGAGGGGAAGATAACCACAAGTGTTTATATTTATTTATGCTGTTCTGATTAACAATGAAGATATGAAGTGCAATAAATATAATGATCAGTTATTGTAAAATTATTAAACAGCTGCTTTGTTAGGACTGATTTAATGATAAAAAAAAAATATCTGAAGAAACTACTACTATTACTTACTATTTAATGGAATGTAAGTTCTTACTTTTTTTTTTACAGCGGTGCTTTTGCACCTCGTCTAAAAAGTTTTAACTAGAGACAGTACCTGTATATCCGTTTTTGGTATGCTTTGTTTCTGTATCGGACACATTGACTCATTGAATGGAATGCGCATCTTCGGCGGCTCATCTCCGACTGCCTTAAATTCCTTGACCTTCACAGGCTCCTTGTACACCACTTCTTTAGGCCTCTTCTGAGGAGGATGGTACTCTTGTGATTGTTCCACAATCTGGTCTACCGCAGATTTAATTTCACCAACCACAACATGATGTTGGTTCAACTCGTTTTCTATGTGACGCAGCTTTGATTCAAATGATGACCATTTTGTCTGAAAAATTTGTGATAATTAAATAATTACGTACCATGATTATCCTACTGGAACCCTGACAAATGTTACATATGCTTGCTCAGGGTGCATTAGCAAGTTCGGCTTACTTATAAGTAGTGTGTGGAGTAAAGTTTAAAAAAAAACAAAAAGATAGAGGAAAAAAAACTTTTTTGCAAAAAAATACTACCAACTTCCAAATACAAAACTACAAAGTGAAAAATAACTTTATTTTTAGAAGTCGGTGTCTTTCGTAGGTACCATTTTTTTGCGTTATGGACACAGACTTCAAAAAAAAAGTTATTTTTCACTTTGTAGTTTTGTATTTGGAAGTCGGTAGTATTTTTTTGCAAAAAAGTCTTTTTATTTATCACTTTTTAGTTGTACCTACCTAATAGGTAAGTTAGTAAGGTACCTATAACGCCAAAATAGATTTCGTGAAACTTGAACATAACCGGTGAAATGAGAGATCTGTTTACCCCTTAAGAATGTACTGGCGTGATGTTATGTTATGAAATGGTATAAACAATAAACAGACATGCGATTGCAGCAATCCCGAGAGATTTGCCGTTATTTATTGAAGAGTTCTGTTGTATATCTCCGAAGTTCTTCATCAGATCTTCACAAAATTAAAATGGGACCAATTTCGGAACATACTTTTTCAAACAAAAAAAGAATTTTCATAATCGGTCTACAATTGACGAAGATATCGGTGAACATACACAAAAAAAAAAAAACTTGAAGTCAAACATAGAACCTCCTCCTTTTTGGGAAGTCGGTTAAAAATTACCTAAGTATGTTTGTAGTCAATGAAATTAACATATATAGTGTCAAACTGTCAATACAGTTATATTTCCTTCAAGTTCAATGCGTAATTATTGTTTGTGACCAACAAATGATTTGCATATCTGGTCAAGAGCACGGATTTTAATTTTCAAAATCGGTCCACAATTGACGGAGATATAGGTGAAAAAAAAAAAAAACATAATGTCGAACATAGAACCTCCTCCTTTTTGGGAAGTCGGTTAAAAATGATATTGCACAAGACAGAAAGGTTTGGAAGGAGAAGGAGGTCTCGCTCTAGAGGTCTCTTTGTACATAAGTTGTCTTTTTTTATTTGTATTAGTTTCTTTTGTGTACAATAAAGAATATGAATATGTGGTCTTTGATACAATTTAGACTAAGAAAATAAAAAAAGAGATGTAAAAAGTAGATAACAAACTTAAAATTAAAAAAATTATCAAATTCACTATTGCATTTTTTTATATTAATAACTTCAGGCATTTTGGGTCTTATTTAAAAAATCTTGATGCTATTTAGCAACTGATTAGTGGATTCTCAATTCAATATTTTTATAGAAATCTTGATTTTAGATCCTGCTAAGCAGATACCTAGGTTTTTATGAGTAGGAGTGTTTATGACATAAATACATTGTGTAGATAAAATAAGGTAAATGAACTTATTGTGAGATCTAAGTAATGCAATGACTTATTGGTACATTGCTATTACTTAGATATGACTTTATGAATTATTATCTAGTTGCATATTTCATACACTAACTTTTCTTATCAATGTGGTCTGTTGTATTTTATACATCTTGTAGACTGTCTGTTATCACACATTCTTTAGGAAGTAGTAAAGTACTTCTAAAAATAAATATAAAAGCAAAATTGTGATTTTATTCCTGCACATCTGTTCATAATAATCAAGATTCATAAAATGTAACATGTTTGTGTTGTTGATGTGCCATAAATAAATCAATATTGATTACAATCTAAAATAGAATCAGCCCAGAATTCAACTACTTACAAGTTTGGCCACATAAGGAAAATAGGGCAGCTTACTGAAAATTAGTTTATTGTCCATCAGGTAGATTAATAAAAATATTGGACACACATTTTTCTTTTGTCACCGTAAAGTGTAATAGTGCTTACACACGTCTGGATTTGGTCCGGCTGGACCACGGATTTGTGGGCGGAGTAAGTCCGGCCCGGACCATATATGAGCGTGTGTAGACTGGTCCGCCGGACATTATTATTATTAATTGACTCCGTCTCGGTCCACACAAGCGTGTGTAAGCGAGAAAGGATTTGTGGGCGGTGTTAGTCCAGCCGGACCAAATCTGGATGTGTATTAGCACTACAAGCATAAAGTGACATCGATATAATGCTATGAAATATCATGAAAAGTCATGCTGCATGTACACTTTATACTGCCTTAGTGTCACAAGCCCCTACTCCTGAACTTTGATGCGCTTTAGCTTCGTAAATCTTTATTGATTTAGTAAAGCAAAAAATATGCGTCCAATGTTATTTGATAATCTCGCTGATGGATTGATTTTAACATTCAATATAAAGCTTTTTTTTTAATATTATTAACAATTGAGTTAATATTAATAACAGATAAGAATAATGTAGATGAAACCTAAATACAGTGGTATCTTAACAGTTGGTTAGGGTAATGGACCCAAAATTTTTCAAACATTGTCAACTTACTGCGGAATCGTGGTCAATCTATTTGAAATGAAAAATAAACCAATGAATGATAGTACTAGCAATAGATTATTCAATCCTCAGATAACATTTATCCGAGGAAATAAAGTAGCTGTTAGAGATTAATTATTATAGAAAATATAAACTACAATTTTCATTTTTCAGATAAAAGTTATGTGACTATTGAAAAATCAGCTTTTAAATATGATGAAGAGAATAAGAAATTAGAGGATATTTTATTATTTAACTTACATCAACATCTTGGATTGCTGGTTTTATACTTGGCAACTTGAAACTCAAATCTGTCACCACATACAATATAAAAATAAACGCAATTATGCATGTTGTCCAAAACACAGCCGACAATCTTCTAATCCTCATAGTGGCACCTACTAAATGAAGAAAAAACTTTATCACTCGCTTACACCGCATTCTTAAATAATAATCAACGATCATGTTTGTGTTCAAAATTCGGCTATTAAATGAATGGAAATGTCTACAGCAGCAGTACGTTTGCTGCTGAAAGTCGTCAAAACATGAAAACTGAACAAGTACAAACACACAAACGATTAGGCGTCTACGTAACTTTATGAATTCGAAAATGCCGGTTTGTAATTTTCTGATAAGAGCTCTAGCAAAAGAATTAAACTACCTTGTTATTACAGTACTAGTACAGGCTATTTTTTATTATTTTACGACACGAATACATAATTTCTCACCGCTTCCAATTAGGTATTTGCACCTATTTGTTAATTTTGTTATGTACCTTTAAGTCAGTAGTCAGTGTGACGTTAATGACGTTTCAATGTTGATGACATTGACAGGAAAGGGGACTGAACTTCGTGTCGCTGATGAATGACAGATAATAACGGGGTTGACCATTCCTTTCACAAAATTTATCCTTTTTAATATCCTATATTACATTACATTAGTGGGATCATAAAATAAAACCATCTAATAGTAAATCTGACATTTTGAAACCTTATAAAACACAGCTTATTTGGAATTCACCTGAAACTCTTGTTTTTCCAAACTCTTTCAAATTGCAAACAAAAGTACAATAATTAATCAAATAATATTTAGCATCGTATGTTGATTTTACTGCACAAATAGTAAAATTACTTCTATGGATATTAAATATCCGGCTATAAGAGGTTTTACAATTATTTTCCCTTGTTCTATGGGATGGATGGATGCAATACGCAAACATTCGTATCCATACTATACTAATGCTTTAATATTAAAATAGGCTATTCAAAGTGCTAATGAGGGGGGGAATTCTAGGCATTCTCCCCAAACAGCTTGAAGTTGGCTTGCCGATGCGCAAGGCACGGATCGGTGCTGTTTTTGTATGAAATTGTCAACTAATGTAGAAAACATTGAGAATAAAAAAACGTAGGCAGAGCAGCGTTTATGTCGCAAATAAGAATAACAGTTCTGGTTCTAATTACACAACTATTCAAAGCAAAGAGTATGTAACCCTAACCACTACGTTTAATTCAAAGTTACGGGGCCTTAATGCTGCAAAAAGAGGTAGGTACGCCAAGTAAGATTTTTGCCAGTTTTAAGTAAAGTAATGTTTAAATGTTTTGAGAACAAAGTAGTCAGTCACTCTGAGTAGAGGCACAGAATTATTTAATTTGTAAATCAGTAGTTAGATGTTGGTTCATGGACGCATGGTGATGATGATGAGTATCTACTTATGCAAATTGTTAATGAAAATTATTTATCCTTCCTTGTACCTTCTTTATTAAGTTACTTTATTAGTTAAATTGAACCCAGTAAATACAAAATACGCGCGAGGAATACAAACTTATGAAAGAAGTTGTTGGATTTCAAAGGAGTGTATCCGAACTGAGCTACGAGCCTTGTTATCGATTTTTGGCGAAACGTCAAACTAGAATTGTTTGTGTGTGAAAGATGGCGTCAAAGGAGTCCCTGGACGTGAGTATTAATTATTTTCTTTGGATTTAGGCGCCTGTTTCGATTATTATTCTATTTAACTAACATTTTACATACTAGGGAATGTAATTTACGGATAATTTTATCGTAACTCGCGTTTTATATAGAACAAATAACTGAAGAAGGCCACGCCCCAGCCGTTGGTTTCTTATTTGACTTGTATTTCAATGTTTTCAACGAGATTTTGAATGAAAACTTACGCACAACGCATTTATATAACGCACGGTACATTTGAATTACTTAATTAAGTAATAAATTACATAATTAATATATTTTTAATTCATGATTAACTTCATAGTTAATTATGCAAAAGAATAACAAATACCGGCAACGCTACTAACCGGATATTTTGCCGATTTCATAATTTTACCAAATAGTATCTTTCTGATTTTTTTCATTTTATTCTCACATCTAGGTAGTTGTATCTTCAGGATCATTAGCTATAATTCTGGAACTTTAATTTTCAATAAGATTCTTATTAGGTTGATCTGGACAACAACATCGTTAAGAGACAATGGGTGTGATATTGCATACACAACAATCTAGTTTTATATGATATATTTGATAGTCATTTGCACAACAAGGAAATTATATTCAAATTCATCAAGGTTTGACAAGCATTTACTGCACATTTTACAATTTACTTTAGTCAATATTCTTCTTCATTACTCGCAAAATTAAAAAATCTCAACCAATACTTATTTGCAGTACGTTAACCTCTCTAATAAAAAGGTAGGAAATGCACCTGGTGGTACCTAAAGTATTGCAGATGTTCACAGTTGGTGACCACTTACCGTAATGTGGGCCACCTGCTTGTTTGCCACACAATGGTGCAAAAAAAGTCTTAACTAAGGCGTGAAGTAGAATTCGCATCATTCTAACCTTTTGTCAAAAAAACATATTTACGTCACTACAACATATATTTTATTCAATTTCGAGCTTTGTCTCGATTGCTTCTTCAGAACTATCCAGTTGATACTGGCCTGAATAGTAACAAACTATTGCCACCAGCATCTTTACTTAGCGTAAGTTAAAATGGTGATCAAACTTAACAATCAAATCGGTGGAAGTTAATCAGAAATCAATAGGAATAAATGGCTTGAATATCAATAGGATTCCAATTAGGAGTGGAATAATATTTTTTGGTAACTGAACGCATTACTGTACTAGCCTGAAATACGATAAAAGCTAGGATTTACCGGTAAAACCTAAGATTTATCAAGTCTTGCTGGAAAAACTCCGAAACGATCTATATGTACACCTGCACCAATGTTGTATTATACAAAGATGAGAGCACTAAGAAAGGATTATTGAAAATTCATTTCCTAAGTAAAGGGTCCTAATTAAACCCTTTAAATTTTTTTTATGAAAAATCATCACAATAAAGAATCCTATAATGAAAATTCTACTAAGATATGTTTCGGGGATAATTGTGGTAGGTAATAGAAAATTTTCACTTTCATGGGGTGTGGCTATTACATAAGGTTGCATTTACTTCCATTCAACATTGAAAGATGCATTTGCTATCAATAGCCATAGAGTCATAATGATTTTGATGTGATATTCAAATTGGAAATTAGTATTATCATATTTGTCATCTACTTTCTATGTAATGCAAAACTGAATTATTAATAACTTCTCAATTAAAATTATTAAATTTTTGCTATCCATTAAATAATAGAAACAATAAAGAAAAGATATTGAGTACTAAAGATGTAAGGGAAAGGAAGAATAAATAATTGATACCATAGTCAAAGTTGTGTGCCTGTACGTAGTAAGGTGGGAAAGGAGCGGCAGATTTTGAGATCCACATACAGTTAATATCCAGCATCAACATTTTTATAATGAAAAAAAATAGTAAATTGCTTTTTCTTACATTCACAATAACCGATAAAAAAAAATTTGCATAATATATTGTTAAATAGAGGTCGTATTTAAAGTAATATTACGAGTTATTCTGACTTATTCCCTTATTTTTGTCCTTCTTTTTTTTCCTTTCTTTTTCTGGCTGATAGGTACCGCAATTGTAAAGATTATTTAAAGATCAAACTTCTATGCTATCATACACTTCACTTCTTAATTGTCTTAGGAATTTACATTTGTCTGGTGGAGTGTAGCGTGTGACTAGAATCCATATGTATTATATTGAAAATGCCAACCATACTCTAATATAGAGTACTAGCTTTTGCCCGCGACTTCGATCGCGTGGAATAGTGACTTCTGATGCCGACTCTTGACCAATAGATGGCGCTGTATGTCCGGAATAAATTATATTTTATTTTTTGTAATAAAAACTATCCTATGTCCATTCTCAAGTTCCAAAGTATGTCTGTACCAAATTTCACACAAATCGGTTCAGTAGTTTAGGCGTGAAGCAAAGACAGACAGACAGACAGACAGACAGAAAGACAGACAGACAGACAGACAGAGTTACTTTCGCATTTATAATATTAGTTTGGATTGTACTTAATTTCACTTAGGCATACCTTATAATCTATAAAAGCAATACAGTGCGCTAAAATACTCTATTTATTTGATTTTGATTCATAATTGAATGAAGTTCTGTCATTTCCGACACACACATACGACAGTTACTGTTTTTTCGGTCATAATTACAATTACAAGACGGGTCTACATTGAAATGGATGTCTGGAAATCGTACAATTGTTTTCAAAACATGTTAAGTTCAAACCCTCTTTTAAAATAACAATAAAATGTACTCTTTTTATTAGTTTGTACTCTTCATTTACCCTCTTTTACTACGTAAATGTAGCCCTCGAAATTCATTAAAGTGATTCTTCATTGAAGGGATCACCTTTACATTTAATTACTCTTCTAAGGAACAAAGAACCTTTCTTCTTTGTTCTTCTATTCCACCAATTTGATGGAACACAGCAAAAGTGCGGGATTGCAGCCTTGCGTGGTGTTTAACGCGGTTCGATAACGGCCGCCTCGGCAATTGAGCGCATCCGCATTTGTTTCAAAGGACACAGCACGCGCTCAAGACGAGCTCATCTTCATACAAGGTTACCAACACATCCGTAGGCGAAATACTCCACTCCATACCCACGTACGCTAGCTTTTATAGCGGAAAAATACACGCCCAATTTTTGTATTGCTCTGAAGACCACTATTGCAATTTATGTAATTCTTTTCTTTTGGTTGGTAGATAAAAATGTTGTCATTGAATTTAGTTTTCTGAAATCTGATGTCACAAAACCGCCAATTGGCCTGCGGTAGTGTGATCGCACTATAATCAATTGCTAGAGCGAGACTTGCTCCTACCGTAACAGATTAGAATAAATCATTCATTCAGTGCCCAGTACCTACTACGAGATTTGCAAATTGTAAAGTAAGGTTACTTCCTCATGTGAATGAATTGATGGACACACTAACCAGTAGGGATCGCCGGCTATCACATGAATAGTTGGCCTTCCACACCCGTCCCAACATTGTGCCATTCGCATTATGGCTTATGAATGAGTACACCTGAATAGACCGTGCGTCTCATTTTTCAACATCATTAGTGGACGTACTCGCCTATTCAAATGATTAATCCGCACATCGGTTTATGCTCATTGCCACTGAAAATATATTTTCGTGCCGGCGACTACTTCCACTAACTTTGTGTAATCCATTGTACTCCATTCTAGTTAGCACAAGTTTCTCCTGATTCCGGAAACTTCTCTTGCCCCACATAATAACACAGAACTCCACTCGTATCTTATAGCGCCCGTAATAGGCAGTCGGCTGTGAAATTAGAAAACAGCCTTGCGAATATGGGGCACGTCAAAACGGAAACCCTTTTAGAGATAACTCGATTCCATTCGCAGAGGTCTCTATGGTAAATTCATTAGATGCAAACCCGTTGTAGGCAGTGTGAATTGCACGTGCTTGGAGAATTCACTGGATCAGGGTCGGTAATATTCTGGGCCCTTAAGTGTATGATGGCGAATCAGTTCGCTGAGTATTTACGACGAATGTAATATATCACACTTGCAGTCGTCTGAGAGATCGTCTACAACAGGTTAACTACAGAGTGAGGCTAAGGTCTTGCACGATGCTGACGCAAGTAGCCGTACTTCCCGCAGGATGTCGGGAATGAGAGCGTGTCCTCATAACTCTTGCGCTGTCGTGGGTGGCGATCGCAGACGTTGTGTAACTCCTTGGTCTAATGAGGATATTATTCAGGAGTATCTGAACATTAGCAGAGGACCATCGCGCGCCTTTTGAAGCGCTTTAATTACACCGCTGTCGGCGGCTAGCTCGTTAGTGCTCGATGAAACAACAGACAGATTGTCCCATTAATTAAATTAAATCATCTGTTGGTGTTAAATACTCTGTCATTCCACAGCTTACGATAGATTTGAGCCTGTACATCTTCTTGATGGATGACTATAAGTAAATTAATAGAAAACACGAGCGTTTTCTTTAAGTTTTTACCCGACTGCCGAAGTAGGGTAATGTGTTTATCAGTCTATGTATGTATGTATGTATGTTTGTTCCTATGTGTCGTTCTAGAGACCAAACGCGTTGGTCGATTTTGATTCATCAATCGATTCGTCTTAAGCCTGCGAGTGTCACTGGCTTCATTGAAATTGGAAAATAGAAAAAGGCGGCTTTTGGGCGCATAGTGACAATACTTTTTTCCTTTTCCCCCATCGTGTGGGGTATCAAAATAAAGGGTTTTAAGAGGAGATATACTTATATGTTTAAATATACCTAAATCGAAAAAAAAATATAACTAAAAAGTTATAAATAAAAAAGTTAATTAAAAAATAGACCAACTTTTTTCCTTTGAAACGGAGTCAAGGATGTTCTACCGAAATTACAGCAAAATGTTTGAGAATTGACATTGACCAAAATTTTATTAAGCCAGTTTGGTAATTTGCATTATTTAACTTTTCAATATTGGGTCCTAAATTCCGTATTCAATATGATCACTACGGCAAAAACGAAGAGAAGGAAAGCTTGGCATTATTGAGTAAATTGCGTTACTCGCCTAAATATTCGCTGCTTATTATTTTTTCGTACATTGCCTGAGGACTGTGCGGAGCGATGTCGACTTCAGAATATCCCTAGCGAGGCGTGAATATTTATCTCGACTCCAGGCCCGTCGAACATTGTTACTGGCAACATAACGATCGCCACTTCAGGGTGAAATCTCTTAGGGCGAGAATTTTCTTCGACCGAAGAACTTTTTAATACTGAAGGTCATGCAGCTTAAGTTGTTAAATATTTCACAAGGGATTTTCGTAATTTGCAGTTACGAATATGGAGGGACAACTCCGGGACGGTTAGCAACAGACGTTTTTGGCTAGGCTTATTCTTTTTTCAAAGGTAGGAAAGCACTGTAGCTGTTGCGGGCGTGGTAACAGCTTGTATTTCTTACGTAAGACTCGCGTATGTATCCGAACTTATACATTTTGCAGTTATGTTGGACTATAAAGGGGTAGACGTTGCGTGCGGCTGCCACGCCGTGATAAGTTCCCTGACGACAAAGAATATTTTGCAAAATATACGGAGGCCACAGCTAGGGAAATAGGCTCGTTATGGGGCGCGCTCAGCGGGTAGTGCTTCGTTATGATAGATAGGAATCTAGAAAAGCCGATAGTTATCGTGCCCTTAGTAACAAAGCTTACGTGTTCCAAGTTATTTTAATTTCATGGGAAATCTTTTAGATTCTGCATAGCTACTTATTATTTAATTCTCGTCGTCTCACTCATCGTGAGGAAACTTGGACTTAGATAATTAATGTAAGTCTGAAATAGCCAAGTCAGATGCCTGCGGGGTTCCCAGATGCGGCTTAATTAAATGTGACCCCAGAGGCGACGGTATACAAGCAATTGTTCTTAGAACCTGTGCGCCTATATAGTCTCCAATCATGACACGCCTGTTAACATTTCGTATGATACTGGAAAATTACCCAGTGCTTGAAAGCAAGCCGACGTACAGCTCCTGCCCAAGAAGCGATCAAGCTGACCCGGCCAACTACAGACCCATCGCTGTACCGTAACGCAACGTTCCATACTCTGTAAGTGTATGGAACGTGTTCTTAATAACAGAGTTGTTGCGAATGCAGCATCAACATTCGCGGATCATCAACATCAGCTTTGATAGAATATGTATGCCTATAATGTTTGAGGAGTTCCCTCGATTTCTCCAGGATCCCATCATCAGGCGTCTGAGTAATCAGGGAAGAAACATAAAAAAAAAGATTCCAACGAATTGAGAACCTCCTTTTTTTGAAGTCCGTTAAAAATGTGCTTCACAACAACCGTGAGTAAGGTCCTGGCATACCTAGAAACTAACTACATTTTCAGTGAGCGCTAATACGGCTTCTGCCGAAATCGGTCTACTGGGATTTTGTAGCGCATACGCTAGAAGATGATGATGTGATGGCATAACATTCACAACCAGAATGAGGCCATCGAGAGCCATGGTGAGGTGCTTGCCGTCTCCCTCGACATCTCGAAGGCTTTGCATAGGGTCTGGCACGAAAGCCTTATTGGTAAGCTTGCTTCATTCGATCTGCCCAGTGGTCTGTGTGATTGGATGAATTCCTGAGGGATCGGTCCATTCGAGTAGTTATCGATGGCTGCTCGTCGGACCAACTAGATATTAATGCCGTGGTCCCTCAGGGGTCGGTACTCTCAGCCGCATTATTCTTGCTGCATATAAACGAACTGCTAAAACCCGGATACCTTTGGGTATACTATGCAGACGACAGCACTGTTGCCGAGAGATACTTGTCCGACGCACGGGCTACTGGGCCTCAGGTCCGGTCTCTCCGTGAGGCCTTGGTGGTGCATTTGAGCTTGTTCTTGGAAGCAATCTCCAAATTGGGCGATGCCAAATTGTTCAAGTTCAATGCCGCTAAAACACAGGCGCTTTTCTCCGCTGAAAAGAGCCATTTTCACCCGGCTCTCAACTTTCCGTGGTGTAACCTTGCCGATAACGGACCATCTTGAGCTTCTTGGTGTAACGTTAACATCGACCCTCACTTTTGGCCAATACATTGACGTAAAGGCACAACTGGCTGCCAAAAAGATGGGGATCCTTGCGAAGGTGAAACGGTACTTCACGCCGGAATAGCTGCTCTTGAAGTCTTCGAGTTGTATCAAGCGCAAGTTCAATCTGCCAAATACCAGCTTGATGCACTAGAGTCGATCAACGAAAAACGGGCCTGGATGCATCGGCAATGAGGCACTGGTCCATTCAAAGCTCCAGAGCCTTGAACATTGTCGCCGAGCTGCCAGCTCGTCGGTTTTTCTATCGGTGGCATTTCGGGGAGTGCGCGATTGAATTGCGTGATCTAGTTCCGCCTAGCCCGTTTCACCATCGGACTACAAGACGTACGGGGATGTGTCATCTGTACATGGTGGACATCCCACTCATACGCACTAAACGTTTTGGAAATACTTTCATTATGCCTACAGCTAATGTGTGGAATTTCCTGCCGGAGCCTGTATTCCCCGATAGCTACAACCTCGGAGTCTTTAATTCAAAAGTGAAAAGGTTACTTCTAGGCAAGCATGCTACACCGTCGACCACATCATTTCTTACCATCAGGTGAGATAGTGGGCAAGCGCGAGACTATCTAAAATAAAATAAAACATAAAATAATTGAAATTTACTATCTGCTGCTCGCATACCTAGTTCCGATTCCGGGGCCCATAATGAGCTTGGGCAAAGTAGGTAATGCATTGAATATTAATCGTCGACACCTACTTATTCTTAATTAAGCTTCTATTTTCTAATTATAGTTGTTAATAAGGTACTGTACCTACATTATACGGAACAAAACAAACGATATCTTATTTTTACTTATGCCATATGTGTATCTATACAGTTCAGTTGGCATGTCAATCAGAAAAATACGCCCAACTTACGTCGTAAAAGCGGTTTATGGTTCGGTTCATCTAATATTTTCTCCTTCTTTTCTTACTGCGTTAAGGTATCAGCAACTAACGTTTACTGTTCGCTCGATATCTTCAAGGATCTTTACCTACGTACGAGAAGCAAGTTTCGAATCATTACTATTACGAAGGTGCTGTTCGTGATGTGCCAACATTAACGAAAACGTGAAACTTTCTAACAGTATTAAAACGCTGATCTCTTTGCTTTAAGCCCTGAGTGTAGTTCAGACTTGCAAGTTTTAACGTAATAAAATGACTAACTACTAGCTCATGACTAACATAAAAGGGGGAAGAAGACAAAGATGGCTTACGTCGAAGGATAAGTCTACAACGACTAACATGCTCACATCTCCTGTTAAGAACTTTTTCTGTGGCTGATGATATAAATTTTTCGCACTAAAGCTTCTACGCCGTTTTTCGTAAGACCTCTAGAGATAACACCTTTTGTTAACGCCTGAAATGACCTGAAATGACACCTTTTGTGAACGCTAAGATATCGTCGGCGGAAGTTACCGTATTTTCCACAGTAATGGAGACTTGCAAATCATTATAGGAGGTCGAAAGGATAAGACTGTTACTTGTAGGAATAGTGAAGGAAAATCTACATATTTATTATTTTATCCTTACTTGTGTGAAAATCCTAGCTTGACTACCAAATTTCATTTTCGAAGTACCAATCAATGAATCTGCCTAGCATATTTTCCAACTATGTTAGGGTCGGCTTCCAGTCTAACCAGGTTCAGCTGAGTACCTGTGTTTTACATGAAGCGACTGCCTATCTGACCTCCACAACCCAGTAACTGGGTAACACGGTACCCCTTGGCTAGACTGGTGTCAGATCTCAAGCTTCTGGCTATTCGAAATGACTGTAAAAGATCTTCGAATGACAGCCGGGACCAACGGCTTAACGTGCTTTCCGAGGCACGGAGAAAACTCGGTATGTTGAAATGGTCACCCATCCACGGACCGACCTCGTCAAGCCTTGAAGATCGTGCCCGTGCGGCTCTTATTATTTAGCCACAAGCTACTTATTATTTAGCTCGAGTTTCGAAGTACCCTAGAATTTAATAATAAGAATATTTTCGTTGGTTTTATCTTCGAATTGCCCGATTGTTGCTTTTCTGACTATGTCTGCAAAAACCTCTTAACTTTCCAACAGAACAAATGCTTTTACTGACAAAAAAAGGACACCCAACATCGGTTTTTATTTTTGCTCTCTCGTATCCTTCCTTTACTTTGTAAAATGGCGAAGTCTTCATCTACCCAGCTTGACTTTGTATAGGATTACAACGATAAAAGTCTTCTTCGGAAATATCTCAAAGGTTTTTTATTTCATACAACCGAGCTAAAGGAAAATTGTTCTTATTTATTCAGTCGTCGCCGGTGGTCGCTTACCATTTGAGGCCGTATCGATTCTTTTGTCGTTTTGTAGGTACAATTAGGGCACAGTTTTCTTTATAAAATACTGGCATTCATTATAAAGCTATTTACTTTTTAGTTCACTTGGTATTTATCGATATCATCATACTTGGCTGTTGCTATAATTAGGCGCGTCAAACTTATATATAATAAGGCGAATTATGAATGTTGTTTAGAATCTGTCTTGACAAGTCAGTGCCTCAATTTTAAAAGATAAAGTTTTCCAGAAAAACATTGATAAATTTCCAGAACATTTGTCGCCACATCCCCAGTTCCATTTTACCGAACAAAGTGCGATTGGGTGTGTCTAATCCGATTTCTGTCACTCAAGTAATGTCGGGGCAAGATACCGTTCAACTTGGTCGGGTCCTTTGAGGAAACATTTTCCACGACGACGAATTCTCATTTCAGTAACAAAAGGCAGTTAAAACTAGTTTGAAAACTAGATCGGTTGTCCGTATAGACCCGATTTAAATGGAGGCAACTTATTTCTGTTCAGCACACGCTAAGGTTTTCCCGGGCAGTTAACTTGGTGCATTGGTCGCTAAAGAGGTCGACATCGATCCGGCCAGGTCGAGCTGCAAGTTTCATAACTTTAATGCACTGGCGCCAAATAGTTACCAATTTCTGATTAAGCATTTCAAAAGCGGAGCCTTACGAGTAAGCACGTTTGAGCGGCTTCCAACTTTTGCGAATGTCATTAATAATTGTGACGAAATTTTGTTGTTCGGGACTTTACGAGTGCCTCTTGTTTAATTAAGGCGGGGATGATTCTGGTTTTTAGTTGTTGACCCTTTCCATTTGTTTTTTGCCGTCCCTTTTTGCATTTCTGTTATCTGAACCCTGACCTTTGGAGGCAGACTTCATAAAATTACATTTGTCTGTAGTTTTCCAGTTCAAACGATCGATAGCTTACCTAACACGAACCCATAAAGAAGACACAGTTCTCATTCGAGAATCAATAATTCACATATATGCTCCATATAGGGGATGAAGGAACTGCTAGTACATCAACTAATGAGCAGTCGACCACTTCCGTTCCTGGATCAGAGGGGATCCTGGCAGCATGCCATGAAAATACCAGTGCGAAGCATTAGTTAATATTGAATTACGATACTGGCAGTTCATTTAGCGGATCTTGTTTTTAGCGGGCGATTAGCACAAATACTCGTAGTAATTCCTTATTATGTAGACGTAGTACGCTACGGCGGAACCGCTCAGTGTCCTAGGCGCGCACGAAAACTAAATCGATACGAGGGTTGTACTCGAGCGATTATATGGGATTGTGCGCAGATAGGCATTTTGGTCGGTCCTAGCTTATTTAAAAGCTTCCTTCAAAGAGGCTTTTGTTAGCCAAGTAAACAAAACTAAGGAATATTCTGGCTTTTGATTCTCTTACCTGAAATAAACCTTTAACGGCATTATTTTTAACCCCCGACGGAAAAAGAGGGGTGTTATAAGTTTGGCGTGTGTTGCTGTGTATCTGTGTGTCTATCTGTGGCATCATCGCTCCTAAATTTCTAACCCAGCCTTGTGTAAATTAAAATATTTGGTACGGCACATTTTTAGCCCCCGCCGGCAAAATGGGGGGTTATAAGTTTGACGTGTGTTGCTGTGTATCTGTCTGTGGCATCATAGTGCTTAAACGGATGAACCGATTATGATTTAGTATTTTTTTTTGTTTGAAAGGTGATTGTGTCGAGAGTGTTCTTAGCTATGTTTGAATAAAATCTGTTCAGACGTTCAAAAGTGATGGGCGTTTTACTGTTTGAATCGGGGTGTTTTCGCAAGATATCGTGTCATAATTACGTGTTCAATAGATTGCCGATCGAAGCGTGTCTACTATATACTAGATAAATTATGTAGCATGAAATAAAAATGTGCCGGGGTTTTTTTAAATTTGAAATTTTACTTGTCAAAAGATTGTCTAGTAAGCTTTAGAAAATAACCGTTAACGTTACGTTTAAGGTATTTCAGTTGCCAAGCAGACCTGTAACAAGTAACCTTTAGACACGGTAGTTATTATCTACCTTAAGAGATTCTAGTGTGCTCGTGTAGCGCGATCCACGTCATTCCTGACCTCTTAGCTGATTTACTGCAAATTGACTGTGTTCAGTGTCTGGCACGCGACATTATGCACTTAAGGAATAGAGACGAAGTTTCATAAGAATATCAGCTGTCATGACGAAGCACACTTTACAGGAACACTGAAAATCACTTTGGTACTAACAAATTGCTGGCCCTAACTCAATTCACCTGACAACTCTGGAAGAAAATACTAAGTGGATTTTCTTTCAAGATGCAACTGAAGAAAAAGAGAAGGAATTGTATTTTTCCAAATTAACAAAAAGGAATGTCCTCTGAGAGCATTCGACGTCGAATATTCGAGTGGTGTGGACGTTGAGCCGAGTGTTACAAAGCTTATACGCAAGCGCGAACTTCGGCCGGTGTGGATGACGCAACGATTTTCGCGGAAACGGCTCGCATTCGAATGTTCACGCAAATAAAACGCTCGAAAGCGAGTACTCAGATAATAAAATCAATGATAATGTATGTAGGAATATTACTGGCCACTTGTAAAGCAAGGAACAGTTCCTTGATCTTAAGTGTTTGTGACCTTCTTGGTCAATCATATTATCGAATGAATGAGGAATGACATTTAACGAGATCGTAGTCGAATGCTCCAAGCTCGCAAGGGAAGGTTCGACTCGAACGTTCATAGTTTTGCTCGAAAGTGAATGCTGGGCTCGCTGTGAAGCAATTGTTGCTCGCCTACGATTACTTTTTTACAAAGGCTAACGAAGGAATGCTCCCAGTGAGGACGCTCCTTAAGAAAGAAAGAAAGAAAAAGTGTATATTTGTCACAAAACGACATACATTATAATAACATGCTTATGTTAAACCCAAGACATCGCCGATAAATGTCCAGCAAAATCTAGTCACGTTGTGTCCGGATCAATACGTCGAATGAGATGGATCTCACGACTGCTAGGCGATTTCACGACGCAGTTGACATTTCATCTAGCATTATGGATTGTTTATGGGTACTTATAATGCAGACAATATACAGTCGGAAATTGAACTACCTACCTCATGTATATAACTGCTGCAGTTCTACGTTATTCCGAGAGGTTGACGTTGACGTTGGCTCGTTTAGATTATGTGCTGACAAGGCCAGAGGTGAATTTAATACAGTTTTTATGGTAAAACTAACTTTTGCCCCGAGCGGCGAGTTGCACTCACAAGTGCTACTCTCAGCACGGTAGGATATAAAAAATTATAGTTCAATCCTTTCTAGAAGCGATGTAAGTGTGCAGAGGTTCGGTTAGTTAGGTAATCTATCCGTTAATGGATTTAATATGGCATTCCTATAAGAAAACCTTTTCATATGTCCGACTAATGCATACGAGTATGAGGTCGTAAAAATGTACAAAATAAAAGGCCAAAAGGATTTAAGGTTCAGTTTCCAGACAAAATCGGCCTGCAAATCAAAATCAAGTAGTTTATTTCAAGAAACCTTAGATGTACTTATGAATTCTCAAACAAAAAATTAATTTGTTATTAGATTAGGTTTACTGTATTTACTGATGTGAAGTAACTTAGGATAAGCGCTTTTATCGTATTGGGTGTAATTCTGTAAAGATTTGTGTGATAAGGTTGATATGAATAAATAAAAAGATGACTAGTTGCAATTTCGCAAGAGTCTGTTACAAGTCTCAATGGAGAAGAATTTGCAAGAAACTCCACGGACGCTCTTTTCCATCAGTTTTAATTAATTGTTTTTGGTAACATCATTCTTGTTGAAAAAATAGATATATGTGAGACTAATGTAAAAAGTGGTGTACGTAAAAGCGTCCAGAATAAAAAACAATTTAAAAAAAAAGTACTTTAACAGGCCGAGACAGCTAAGTTATGACCAATACCAACTGATGGCGCCCGTTCACGAACATGACGCATGGATCGACACCAGTCAGCTCAAACATGAAGGGAACCGAATGATCCAACACATGTGCCATCAGAGAGAAATTAGAGAGAGCATGACACACTCAACTGCCAGGGCACACGGAAGTCAACGAACGACACATAGGTACAGTGTATGGTAGATATATCTACAGTCGGAACATAGTACTCACACAAGTGCTGTGCAGTTATATAATACTAAAAGTAATTGAGTATATACAATACAAATATATTCATACAGTCTTCAACAGGACCAACAATACTTCGAAACTTCTACTGTGAATCACTAATTGTTCTTGCGCCCTAGTGGCTGCGGATGCAGGACCAGCATTGAGCCAAGAATTTTTATCAGCGATGTAATTCCTCAACTTATAATATGCTCGCCTGCATAGTGTGCGTTTTATACAAGTTTTAAATTTCGTCTCATTTAGTTCTAGAATGTGGAGAGGTATTTTATTGGAATATTTTATACAGTACCCCATAAAATATGATGCTACTTTTGCCAGCCTGAAACCTGGTTGAATTAATTGGTCCCTATTTCTAGTAACATAATTATGTCTGTCGCCGTTTTTACTAAAAATATGTAAATTCTTTCTAACATTCATGATGTTTTCATAAATATATTTACAAGGTACCGTCATGATGTTAATGGCCTTAAACAGTTCTCTTAGAAAAACGCGCCGGCGAAGATTGTATATCGCTCTGATGGCTCGTTTTTGCAGAATAAAAATTGACTCAATGTCTGCAGCCCTTTCCCATAGTAAAATACCGTAAGACATTATACTATGAAAATAACTAAACTAGCCTCTACATCAGCAAACTGACGTATTTTACTAACAGCAAAAGCTGCCGAACTTAGCCGCCCTGCAAGTGATATTAAATGAAGACCCCATTGTAACCTCGAGTCTAGCGTGATTCCCAGGAAAATCGTTTTATCGAAGAATTCTAGCTTCTCCTATAATGACACAATCACTACTTTTGACATTCGGCAAGGCAAATTTTACGCACTTAGTCTTTTTAGCATGTAAAACTAGATTATTAGCTGTGAACCAATTTTGAACCTGTCGCAAACAATATTTACGTCGTCAACGTTACTAGTACGTCTATTTATCTTAAAAATCAAAGAAGGTAAATCGTTAATGTGGACTGGAAATAAGAAAGGACCAAAAATTTAACTCGGGTACCTCCGTTTTCACGATTAACCCGGACGAATTGGCACCGTTTATTTGAACTAATTGCTGTCTATAAACCGGCAGCACAGATACTGGTCTATAATTATTTGTGTCTTTACTGCCCACGGCTTTAAAACGTGGTATAACCTTACTATGTTCCATTAGATCCGGAAATACTCCTTGGTCTACACACAAATTAAAAAGTAAAGCTAAGTACGGCGCTATAGTCTGCAAAATGCAGGTACAAGTATAACTTATGTCCATGATTTATCTGAAATCCGTTCACATAAAACTAACTAAAGTTCTTCAAAATAAAATAATATAGATAGACCATTTTCTAGGCTAATCCCGGGGTTCAGGCAGGTACGTATTGTGCGGGCAGGGAAAATTCCAGAACATTGGGCGTGACTAGCAGTATAACTACGGTAGAATAGTGGGATAGGAAGGTAGATGTATATCAATGTACTATCCATACTTAATATTATTATTATTATAAATGCAAAAGTAACTCTGTGTATCTGTTACCATTTCACGCCTTGACCGCTGAACCGATTTACATGAAATTTGGCATGATGATATTTTGAGACCCTGGGAAGGACATTGGATAGTTTTTATCCCGGCAATCATCCCTTAAGTGGTGGACAGGGGGATAGAAGTTTGTATGGTGAACTAATAATTTCTCAAATAAAAAGCGGCCCACACACCTATAATATTATGGCGCGATATAAAAAAATGGCTACTGAAAGTAGGTACTAATGCTACGCGGACGAAGTCGCGGGTAACAGCTAGTAATAACATAATTACATGCAATCTCATACCTTTAAACCTGCTTCAATTAAGGTTTTGTTTACGAAGATTAAATAGCTCGTGATGAAGTGGAAAAGCGGAACCAATTAAGCGCATGAAGGTCAGTTTACTTTCCCGATTATTTTTTCTTAGGGGAGTGCCAGCATAAAAGTGGGCTTTTAATGGCGTCTCGAATTATTTACTCAGCCTCCTACAAGCTTATAATGTTGAGCATAGAATCTGAAAGCATTGCATCAGCAAAGCAAGCTGTCCACGCCACAAAAGTGATAGACATCGTGCCGCAAGTCTATAAAATAATTATTTGATTTGTGTTCTAGGGATAATCGGCTAGAACATATAAACAAGTAAAATTTCAAAATTTAAAAATCCTCCGACATTTTTATTTCATGCTACATAATTTATCTAGTGCATAGTAGATCGGCAATCCATTGAACACGTCATTATGACACGATATCTTGTGAAAACACCCCGATTCAAACAGTAAAACGCCCATAACTCTTGAACGGCTGAACCGATTTTATTCAATCATAGCTAAGAACACTCTCGACAAAATCACCTTTCAAACAAAAGAAAACCTAAATCAATATCTGTTCATCCGTTTAGGAGCTACGATGCCACAGACAGACACACAGATCACCTCAATACAGCAACACACGTCAAACTTATAACACCCCTCTTTTTTTGTCGGGGGTTAAAATAAATACAACGTAAGAGCTTATATACGAAGGTAGCAGCTTCAAAGTGTGTTTTACCCTCGTAATATTTCTTGAGAGTACAATAGCGTTAGTGGGGGCTTTAGAAGCACGCCATTCGTATCTATTGTTAACAACGACTTTGTTGAACTCGAGTGTTGCGCAGCATTCCAGTCAAGAAAACATTTAATTGGAAACTTGTCGGGCTGTGTCTTATTGAAGGTGAATAAGGGGACGACAACTCGCATACGTACTCAAACTCTTGATTAAATAACACAATTAACTTCGAAGAAGTTAAACGAAGAAATTTCGAGTTTGATCATTGAGATAGAGAGCAGTCGTGTGGCGGCATAATCGTGTTTGTAAGTCGCCTAATCCTGTTCAGTATTCGAAATTACGTTTGTTCTAGAACGTTCGTACAGAGTTATCCTGTTTCCGTGGTAGGGTGGAGATCTTCGTCGATGTTATTCAAATGTTGCGTTATCATTATGCAAGTAGCTTTCGCTTACATTGTCGTCCTTGCACGTAGGAATAACCCCCTGTGGGTAAACTGAATGAGGTCCAATGAAACATTCATTAGTTTTCCTCACAAAATAGATAGTATACAGAAGGGCCACTCCCGCCGCGCCGTTTAGTAAATTGACAGATAAATTTGACAGATTCACTAGAGTTGGTACTATATTGATTGCGAATTACAAAAAGAGTAGGTTGTATAAGTTTCAAACATAAATACATCGATTCGTTAAACATGATTCCTTTTTTTATTTTTTTTACATCATGCTTACATGCCTTATGCGGTAGACAGAGCATCAAATATCCATTAAATATCAATACGCCACATACGACGAAGATTGGAAGGTAACAAGACGTAAAAATTGTGTAATAATGATCTCACTAGAACTAGGTGGGGTAGGCAGGGTAGCCAGGAAAGGCATGGTAGGTAGGTAGGTAGCCAGCTGACGGGAGCGAAGCCGCGCGGGTCGGCTATATATATAAAGAGGTAAAGTTTGTGACGTTGTAGGCGGTAATCTCTGAATCTACTGCAACGATTTTGAAAATTCTTTTACCAGTAGAAAGCTACATTATTCTTGAGTGCCATAGGCTATAATATATTAAAAAAAAAATTGAGATTCTTATGAAAATTGCAATAATGTAACCCAAGATAGCAAAATGTTGCCTATAAAATTCTCTCTCTGGCGTGCGCTGAGAAAACTATTGATGATAGTTAAAAAATTGTAGGTAGGTAGGTAGCCAGTTGACGGGAGCGAAGTCCCGGCGTTCAGCTAGTATTCTTATAACTTGATGCGTGCGAAATGAAAATATTCAATTTAAAGGATCGTAGTAAGAGAAATGTGATTTGAGTTTTTCGTAGCAAATCGATGGTCTACGAGAAATTCTTGCGTAGCGCGTAGCATTGAAATTCAGCGACAGCCCCAATTACACAACCTTGAAACTTCATACCTATCGCTATAATCGCATCGCTATATTTTTAGACCATCTAGGCCACGATTCTTTTAGGCATTGCCTCTATTAACCTTAACACACTTAAAGCCTTTACGCCGCTTGAGTGTCGTAAAACGGCTGAAGCATATTCTTCAGTGACTACTACGTTAAAATATTTGAAAATATATTTTATTGATTCAAGTAGGTACATTATTTGTGAAACATGATTTGTTCGTATGAATAATACTGTTGTTTAAATTCTTTTATCAGACCACGATATTGTTTCGCTTCTTCTTTTCAAACAAATCCAAAAAAAAAGAAAAAATATACCGGCCAAGTGCGAGTCGGACTCGCGCACGAGGTCTTCCGTACCATTATCGCAAAAAACGGCAAAAAAACACGTTCGTTGCGTGGGAGCCCCACTTAAATATTTATTTTATTCCGTTTTTAGTATTTGTTGTTATAGCGGCAATAGAAATACATCATCTGTGAAAATTTCAACTGTCTAGCTATCACGGTTCATGAGATACAGCCTGGTGACAGACAGACGGGCCGCGGAGTCTTAGTAATATAGGGTCCCGTTTTTACCCTTTGGGTACGGAACCCTTAAAAACACTTGAAAATTGATGGTTAGAATTTCTTCTTAACCTATAGGATACGTAAATCAAAAGAAATGATAATATATATATATATATCAATACGTAAGCTCACTCCATCGTCGACTTTGTCTCTGTCACCTCTAACCTAGACTAGAGTCAAGAGCAAAACCATCACAAAAAACAAAAAAAAATTGTAGACGAAACTATCCAAAAGGAAGTCCTATATTGAAGTTCTGGCATCGAGCGGGCGCACGGCCAATACCCCGTTCATAATCAATCTACCTAGCCTTTTCCCAACTATATTGGGGTCGGCTTCCAGTCTTACAGGATTCAGCTGAGTACCAGTGTTTTACATGGAGCGACTGCCTATCTGACCTCCACAACCCTGTAACTGGGTAACACGATACCCCTTGGCAAGACTGGTGTCAGATCTCAAGCTTGTGACTACTCGTAACGACTGTCAAAGATCTTCAAATGACAGCCGGGACCAACGGCTTAACTTGCTTTCCGAGGCACGGAAGAAACTCGGTATGTTGAAATGGTCACCCATCCACGGACCGACCTCGTCAAGCGTTGCAGTGCGGCTGTTATTATTTTGCCACGAGCTCCTTAGGCCAGTACCCCGTTAACATTGGGGAATATAAATACACCTTAAAAAAATGTAATGAAACTACATTTCTTTCAACATACGCTTAAGCTCTACCCCCTTTCATGAATATAAGTGCAAAATATTTTCAGTGTGTACTCGTATGTATAAATCAGAAGGGATTACGTATCCGACATACCACTGGGACCGTTCCGTCTTTCTATTTCGGCAAACATTTTTATTATCGGATTATACGGGTTTGAGGATGCTCGTAGCGTGAAATGGTCAGTTTTTTAGTATTCCGTAACAAAATTGGTATAACAGAACCTTTGTGGAACGACCTCGACTTTTGTTTGTTTGCCTTTTTATTTCAAAGAAAGATTGTGCTGTTCCTAAAACCCAAAATATAGTTAAAACAAGTACATCAGACACATTTTTATTTCATGCTACATAATGTATCTAGTACATAGTAGATACGCTTCGATCGGCAATGTATTGAACACGTAATTATGACACGATATCTTGCAAAAACACCCTGATTCAAACAGTAAAACGCCCATAACTTTCGAACGGCTGAACCGATTTAATTCAAACATAGCTAAGAACACTCTCGACAAATCACCTTTCAAACAAAAAAAAAAACTAAATCAAAATCGGTTCATTCGTTTAGGCGCTATGATGCCACATACAGACACAGCAACACACGTCAAACTTATAACACCCCTCTTTTTCCGGCGGGGTTAAAAATGTGCCGTACCAAATATTTTAATTTACACAAGACTGGGTTCGAATCAAACTTATCCATTTTCATTTAAACACTGTCAGATAGGAACGGATCCATCAAGGCATTTTTGTCGTGGCAAAACTTGACAATTTATATGTAAATGAACACCGCCATTAGGCGCTTCCAGTCATCGGACCATTTTCGATATCTGTGTACTTTTCGTATCGATTTCCAGGAGTCGGTAATGTATCTCCGCGTTCCGTGTGCTCGCCATATCTACAAAATGGAGGGCATTACGTACCTTACAGGCGCTACTTAAGCTTAGAAATTAGCAGACTGACACTTTGTTCGTTCTAACTTGAAAGTTTTATTAGTACGAAAGGTCACAGGTCATAAGGGGCTTGCGTGTCGCTGTTCCAATAAATTCGTGTGGGGTATATGACTGGGGTTGCTGAAGAAAGTTCTTGAAACTGCATTCAGGGTATCCTTTGACAAGAGCCTGTTAGTATTACGTGCGTGTTTGCCATTGTCACAGTTATTTGTAGTTCAATTTTGCCTAGTCGTAACGTGGTACATGGCGAGGACAGCATTATATGTAGGTAGGTAAAGACAATTTTATTTTTCGTCTTACCTTTTTACTGGCCCACCGCCAGGGTTTCCTTTAAGAAAATTATTCGTGCGCTTATCAGTAAGCTCACTTCTGGCTTTTCGTCGGTACGAGTTTTTGTTTTCTTACTAAGCAATTTTTGTATTTTTGCTAGAGTTTCTCATGACAAGTAAAATTTAAATAAAAAATCTTTTTGCAAAAAAATACCACCGACTTCCAAATACAAAACTACAAAGTGAAAAATAACTTAATTTTTTGAAGTCGGTGTCTTTCGTAGGTACCATTTTTTTGCGTTAAGGACACCGACTTCAAAAAATTAAGTTATTTTTCACTTTGTAGTTTTGTATTTGGAAGTCGGTAGTATTTTTTTGCAAAAAGATTTTTTATTTTTCACTTTTTAGTTGTACGTACCTAATAGGCAAGTTAGTAAGGGAACTATTTCGCCAGAATAGATTTCATGAAACTTGAACATAACCGGTGAAATGAGAGGTCTGCTTACCCCTTAAGAGCGAACTGGAGTGATGTTATGTTATGAAATGTTATAAACAACAAACAGACATGCGATTGCAGCAATCCCGAGAGATTTGCCGTTATTTATTGAAGAGTTCTGTTGTATATCTCCGAAGTTCTTCATCAGATCTTCACCAAATTAAAATGGGACCAATTTCGGAACATACTTTTTCAAACAAAAAAAGAATTTTCAAAATCGGTCCACAATTGACGGAGTAATCGGTGAACATACACAAAAAAAAAAAAAAAAAAAACAAACTTGAAGTCGAACATAGAACCTCCTCCTTTTTGGGAAGTCGGTTAAAAACCCCCGACACATTTATCTTGTAAAAACATCACGATCTAAACAATAAAACGCGCATAACTTTTGAACGGCTGAATCGATTTTATTCAAACATAGCTAAGAACACTCTCGATACAATCACCTTTCAAACAAAAAAAAAACTAAATCAAAATCGGTTCATCCGTTGAGGCGCTATGATGCCACAGACAGACACATAGATACATAGATACACAGCAACACAGCTCAAACTTATAACACCCCTCTTTTCCGTCGGGGGTTAAAAAATATGTAAATATGTTATGGTCATAACAGACTGCCCAGTGCCTATTCGTTACATGCTGATTTAAGGCATATATATTCCCCAATGTTAGCGCAGTACTGGCCGTGCGCCCGCTCGGAGCCAGAATATCAATATTGAACAGTTTTGATTGAAAAATATTCTTTGATTTACATTATACAATTTCAGTTATAAAGAATCCCAAAACATCCAAGTCGTTTTGGAGGGGTATCCAAAAAATATCGTGTTGTTAATCGTTTTTTTAAAGCAAAACTATTAGTTACACGAAAAAAAAATGTTTCACAAATAATGTACATGAATCAATAATAAATATGGGAGGAGCTCGTGGCTAAAAAAATAACAGCCGCAAGGGTCGATCTCCAATGTTAAGCAATGCTTGACGAGGTCGGTCCGTGGACGGGTGACCATTTCAACATACCGAGATTCTTCCGTGCCTCGGAAAGCACGTTAAGCCGTTGGTCCCGGCTGTCATTTGAAGATCTTTGACAGTCGTTACGGATAGACAGAAGCCTGAAATCAGACCAGTCTTGCCAAGAGGTATCGTGTTTCCCAGTTATTGGGTTGTGGAGGTCAGATAGGCAGTCGCTCCATATAAAGCACTTGTACTCAGCTGAATCCGGTTAGACTGGAAGCCGACCCCAATATATTTGGGAAAAGGCTAGGCAAATTGAATCAATAATAAATATATATTTCTATCAAACCTTTTAACCTAGCCGTTACTAAGGAGTATGCTTTAGAAAGTAACCGTTTTACGGCACTAAAGCAGTGGAAGGCCCTTAATTAGAACTATTATAGGCGATCTAACTACATGTTATTAAAAATAATAAAATGTTCATAATAATTGCTAAATTATGCATACTGACAACTAAGACGATTCGCACACTGCACCGCATCACGCAGCGGGGTGCATAGCGACGAAGTAACGAAATTGAGAAAACAAAAATCGAAAAACTAAACGAATCGAGTCGTGGATGCGTTTTCTGTGTGTTACACTACGCTTTTTTTTTAATGCAAAGAGAGATACTTTTAAAGCAACGTAAGAACACGTACCTACTATCTCCCACTACATGTTCGTACGACGTAAATGTGTTTTGCATTTGCATGAAAATATTTCCTATTTCGAAAATTCTGATAAAACGCAGACTTTTTAAGTTACACATAAGCATATAAGAGATTTTCCTCTATAAGCTGTGGGAAGAACGAAGTAAAACTCGTGTAATGTGTATGAATTTAAGGTGCTGAATTTCCATAAAGAGACCATATTCAGTTGAGTTTCGAATGCTTATCCCATAAAAAACACAAGTCTCGCGGGCATTCTTCTACCGCAAAAAGTAGTGAGATCGAATGTTAAACCAAGTCGGATGATTTATTCAGTAGGTACTTTATTAATTAGGTTACAAACACACAATAACCGACTTGGTTTTACATTAAGGACGCTCCTTTAGAAGAACACAATAATGTCGATCCCTAGTGACATTCGATCTCACAACTTTTTATATTTCAGGCGTTCAGCTTTATCCACAACGAAGTTACAGGGGATCGAAAATATCGTGAATGGCTTCGAGAAAAGTATTGTACGGCTGTGCCTTTGTTTGCTAGACTTGTTGGGAGCACTGCCGTGCCCCCAGATTTCACCAGAATATTAATCTTGAGACTGCCTGAATGTGGGCTCTGCCTTTGGGATAGCAGATCTCCTAAAGATTTCCGACAGATCTTGTTACGTAACTAGACCACGCGGTTGCGACCACGTGGTCTGAAAGGCTGAAAATTGCCAGCCATTTTGTCAGCCACTTTGTTTGCCTGTAACATATCCTGCCTACAGAGGCATAATTTAAAACTATGTTATGTCCTCCTGGCAAATTCATTATTTCAGAAATAATAAGCATGTAAATGGGGGTGAAAGGAAAAGATGTTTAAAATAGCAATAATATAACGATATAGAACTATAAATATTAAAATTTAATGCGTGTAAGAGACATAACACATTTTCCACTGTCACAAAGACAAATGTGATTTGTGGCATATTATTTGTGCCAAAGAAGGAATGCCAACGTAAGTAATAAAAATGTACTATGAAATTATCCGAACATTGCCCCGTACTATTCTGAGACTTCCCCCATTTTATAGATATTCTACGCAAATTGGCCTAATAAGATCCATTTCATGGGTTCGAAGACGAATTCAGGCTATGTGAACTCGGTTGGGAAATAGGTTTTATTTAAATCGTTTTGCGCTGAACCGCCAGTTCCTGAACAATCCCATCTTAGTGCCGTAGGATTCAATAGGCAATAGTAAGGAGTTTTATTTACAAATGTAAAACTTGTGGGCGCGGTCCTACTTCCTTCCCGGCACATTCTAGAGATAAGTTTTTAGTACCTACAGTCAGCATTTTGCTCTCTTTCTTCAAGATATATTCTAATGACCGCATTTTGCCACCTTGGGGAGTAAAGGAAGGAAGCCCAAATGTTTGCACAAAAAGATAAAAAGAACTTCTGCGTGAGTTTTATCAGCAGTTCGGTGTTTCTCTAAGTTAGAAACATATCCAATTACGTAACAAAAACAACATCCGATACAAATCAATTTTTGGTTGGGCGCCACGGAAATCAATTTGACCGATATCTGGAATTCGAATCTAAACGGTCAGATTTACACGTATGAAGTTAAAACGTCAAAAGGGAATCGCCAACGTCAGGGAAAGACTGCCAAGATGATAGCCAACATATCCGTAGAGAGAGCTTGCCTCGAGCTTTTTCCTCGTACATTGGCCCTAGCATCAAGTGCCGGGCGCCCGGTATTGATTAGACAGGACTGCTGAATGTTACATAACTACGCGACGCGCCCGCAGACTCGCAGACTGCAAGACTACAATGATTATAATATACACTTCTGTATTTCTTTTAGTATTATATAAACGCACAGCACATATGTGAGTACTATGTTCCGACTGTAAATCTATCATTCACTGTACCTATCTGCCTATGTGTCGTTTCGTTGACTTCTGTGTGCCCTGGCAGTTGAGTGTGTCATGCTCTCTCTAATTTCTCTCTGATGGTGGCACATGTGTTGGGTTATTCGGTTCCTTTCATGATGGTTGAGCTGTGTGGTGCCGATCCAGGTGTCATGTTCGTGAACGGGCACCATCAGTTGGGATTGGTCATAACTTAGCTCGCCTCGGTCTGTTATGGTATTTTTTTTTAAATTGTTTGTTACTTTAGAAGCTTTTACGTGCACGTCTTTTGACATTGTTCTCACATATATGTATATTTTCAACAAAAATGATGTCAACAAAACCTTGTAATTAAATCTGATGGAAAAGAGTGTCCGTGGAGTTTCTTGCAAATTCTTCTCCATTGACACCTACAGTTGGAAATAAATGATTAAAAAAATGGGTTTGAAAACTTCATCGATCGACTCCATAAAGGGCACAATACATTTTTCCGTATTGCTCCAAGCGACAAATAGGGTATTACGTAACTTTGATTTCCTTGTGAATTTCACAGTTGGATAGAGATAATGGAACATCTTATTTTCAATTTGAATTAGCCTTTATCATGATACTATTGTCTGCTACCATAACAGCCCTTACAATATTTTTATGAGCAATTGCTTTTACGTAGAGGAGGAAATGAGCTTACCTGATAATGCTTTTAGTTAGATCGTTGAGCTAAAATCTAACAACTCATTAATTACCAATACCTACGTCACGGGCGTAGCTGATAAGGCTCTTTCCATAATTGAAGTTGACGCTACCGCACCTAGAATTGCTACAATGTGAAGTATACACTCCATTCAAAGTGATTTGATAGAGAGTGTTGATAATAGAATCAAACATTAAGTTATTGATAGAGTTGTCACCGAAAATCATACAATGATAATGTTATATTGAATACCCCTTATTCAGAAATGATATCCAAATTGATATAGAATCTCGAATACGTTTGTTTTCATCTTAAGGTTCCCCTAGTCAACGGCACGATCTATTTTGTGCGCGGGGTTCAAATGCATGCTGTCTTATCCGACAACACGTGCGAAAGAGATTGATGCTGTGATGAGCAGTAAGAAGCTAGTTCTCGTGTTAGAATTAGCACTTTTGCAAATTTGTAGCGAAATAGATGATGATTTAGGACGAAAATGAGCGCACGTAATTTTATGAACAGGCCTTTGGGAGGTATCATGAAAAAACTACAAAATTTATATTTTCAAAATAAAATTATTTGCATTGTTGAAATAATAATCTATCCCTGTATGGAGGCCGTTTTGCAATTTTCCTTCTTCTTATGGTATTTATTTCCGCCCAAAGATGCGTTAAAATTTTTGTTCGAATATGGAACTTTTGACGCTCATAACTTTAATCAAATATTGTATTTTTTTACTTTTCTGTTTCCATACAGAGCTAGATAATGATGAGAAAAATTGATATCATTTTTTATTTTGAAAGTACACCGATAAACAGTGGAGTAATCGCCAGACAATGTATGGAAGAATTTTCGACTAGTTTAACCTTAAAATAGGAACTGAATAATAAGACGATGAAGAGCCTGAGGACGTAATGGGGTTCACCCCATTGTTACAACACAGGGAAAGGGGGTGGGTACTAGTACGTTCCCACCAGTTTCTACGATTCCACTGAACCTCTGTATAATTTATGAAGCTCGGAACATGTTCACGTCATTGCTAGTCCTCATATTGAAACCTACTTTGTAAGTATAATGGCGGGGAATCAATACATTTAGCTGTGCTAATGTCTTTCCGTACAACTTAGTTATGAATACATTTTCTTAAAGACTTGAGTTTTCATGCCATCATTTTAAATGGAAAATTGAATATAAAGCCACTCAGGGTTTCCATTATGGCGTCGAGTGACATGATACCTTGATGTCACGTGATGCCCACGCTTCGTGTTCCACACAATTGCAATAACTCTATCTACCATACTATAAACGTTGATAACGTTACCGTCGTACGTCGAAGACTTTTAAAGTAAATTTTATACTAGACTAGCACTTCGCCCGCGACTTCGTTCGCGTGATCCGTATTTTATCCTACAGATGACTTTTTAGTTCACCCTCTTAAAGGTTGAATTTCCACAAATCCGTTCTTAGTGCTCCCCTACATCATAAAAGAAGGCCTGTATAGTAAAATTCTTCTAAAATCTTTAACACCCCCTAAATCGTCATTGCGGAGTAGTTTTGATTACCAATTTTACACTTTTTCACCTCCTTAGGGGTAGAATTTCCAAAAACCAATAAATACATGAATTCTTTTTGTCAAACAAAAGCGTAAATCTAAAATTTGACGTTTCCGGCTTACAAACTGTAGTAATTTCGTACAAACTTTCAACACCCTTTTTATCCCCTTACGGGTAGAATTACCAAAAATCCTTTCTTAGTGCGTACTTACTTCATTTGAGAAACCTCCTTGCCAAATTTCATCTATATACGTCAAGCGGTTTTCTATATTTCGTGATAAGTGAGTGAGTGACCTTTCGCTTTTAAGTATATCGCTGTCAGCGATAAGACCGCCTTTGTATCCGTATAAATAAGTTTTCTCGTAAATGTGTATAATGTTATGGTGTATAATAAAGTATATTCTATTCTATATAGATAAGACAAAATTGCAAATGGAGGTACCGCAAGTCAAATCAAATTTCTTCTTTGAAACGTACTCCAGAATGGTTTCATTTCACTGTGCAGGTTTAGAATACAAGCGTGTTGCCGCAGTATCGAAGTATCGACATTTTTATTAACAAGATATTGAAACTGCGAGTGCTCGCAGAGGTTTCTTCTTTCATTGAACTGAAAATTTTCTTCGTATTTCGAAACTATTATGCTTCCTTTTCATTTCTTTTATTTTTTTAAAAGCATTCTTATTAAGTGACTAATGACTACCGCTTGGTACGGACCACTTGATGGCATCCCTAAAATCTCCAGAGACCGTGCTGTAATGAAAAACATTAATTATGTTACAGTAGATGCCCATTCCATTATTAGAATTCTTGCTTTTCAGGAAAATTTTAATAACGCACGTCTTGGAGGAGTTTTCGTCGGTGTATCGTGCTATATATGGCTTTATATATTGCAAGTAATTCACGAACTAAACGCTTAAAGTCAACATGGTGGAGCGTAATTATGTTTGCGCTGGGTCGTGTTGGAGAAAGGCTGGCATACACGCTAAACTCGATAGATAGAAGCTTGCTGTCTCTTCAGACACACGATATGTGAAATGTGTACGCTGCTCCATTCTGCCAACATAATGTTAAATCCTTCATAATTTGAAACGAGGTTTTCTGGCTTTGTATCAAAGACACGAGGTTTTGCAAGTGACTTAACGCCCTAAGGGGTACCAGTACTTTTAAATAAAGATTCTTCTTTTAATAAAACTGTTTTTGTTTTCTTTTCTGAAAAGTTCCTGATGAATTCTCCCGACCTGTCCATTGTACAACTTTATCTCATATACGTTGTTCTTCGTAGAAAAGAGATTAATCTACCTTTGATACTTTTAATGTAGATAGACAAAGTATTGTTACTTCAAGATTTACGCACGTTATGTCCAGATTGGCATAAAAGTAAGCAAAATCCGTTGTTAAAAGAACATTTCCTTTGGAAGTTTATCTTTATGGTGTTCATGGTTATTCTGTTTCGCTCAATAAAAACTGTAATGTTTCGGGAACCATTCGTTTTCTTGTATTCATCAGGTGTAAATTTGATTAATTTGTGGAATCTTTCTTCATAATTGGCGAGCAATGAATCTATTGTGGCTTTGTTCTTGGATTGTTTAGTTCATTTCAGCACTTGTCAGATTGCAATCATTTATCTCAGAATTTAGGATATTGCCCTTATTTTATAGTCTGAGTGAGTTCGCATTCATACCACCTTGTACTACTAACTCTGTCTGTACCCATATTTCAGGAAGTCGCTTTTTGGCAAATCCTCATGAGTAACAGAGATCTTTGTGAAGCCCAAGTGCCATGCCATGGACTGCCACTCCCAAACCCTGATATTGATAAATGATTTTATTTCTGTAAGTTGGTTTGTACAAACACTTTTACATGTCGATCATATTTTTTAAAACTAGATAAGGTCGGCGTTTCCTATCTGACTACTCTGAGCAGAAAGGACGAAACAAACTCAGAGGTCTCTTTTAAAGTCCAGACAAAATCTAGGTTAGATCATGTGAAGACCATGTAGACTGATGTCTGAAATGGTCTTTTGAGGAAAGAACCAGCGAGATTGATTGGACCTGTCCAGTTAGTGCACCCATTTGTCAATAACCGAGCAGCTCAACTTAGAATTTAAGGAGCTCAACGATTCGATGAACAATACCAAAGAAAGGACATTCGGGTAGACCGCATAAACTAATCAAACTGCCAGACCATGATTAAAAACTAAGATAAATTAAAATGGTTATTCAAATTAAATTAAAACCTTGCAAATCATGTTATCCGCCAAAAATCATGTCATGTTATCTGTTAAAAGTCAAATTAATGACTAAAGCAGCCCTTCACCTAACGAATCAGATCAGTTTTGTCTAGATTCAACCGCTCCGCGCAAGAGAATGAATTCAATCTCTTTTGAATAGCCATGCCGTTTATGCGCTCCGGTAATTGCTGCCTGCATTTCGATGTGCACTAGCGTGTTTCAAACTACTAAAATAAGCATTTATTTGTCATTTGGATTCGTGTAGTAAAATTTTGATATATTCCATGTCTTTATTTGCTGGGATACGAGACAGAGCGGTGAATGGACCGTTGTTATTAATTAAATGCATAAATTCGGCCTATTTGGAACATGTTATATATATGAAGAGCTCGTGGCTAAATAATAACAGCCGCGCGGGTCGATCTTCAAGGTTAAGCAACGCTTGACGAGGTCGGTCCGTGGATGGGTAACCATTTCAACATACCGAGATTCCTCCGTGCCTCGGAAAGCACGTTAAGCCGTTGGTCCCGGCTGTCATTTGAAGATCTTTGACAGTCGTTACGGGTAGTGAGAAGCTTGAGATCTGACACCAGTCTAGCCAAGGGGTATCGTGTTACCCAGTTACTTGGTTGTGGAGGTCAGATAGGCAGTCGCTCCGTGTAAAACACTGGTACTCAGCTGAATCCGGTAAGACTGGAAGGCGACCCAACATAATTGGGAAAAAGGCTAGGCGGATGATGATGGAACATGTTATATCTGATCGAGTTCGTTATGAATCCTTAAATTATCAATTTCCGGAATAAGATCCTAAAACTCACTGTGTAGATGTAGATAGTGTATAAAATTGAAGCGAATCTAAAATAGTGACACGTTCAGAAACCATCCTACTACTATTATAAACGGGAAAGTTTGTGAGGATGAATGGATGTATATTTGTTACACTTTCACGCAAAAACTACTAAAACGGATTTTGATGAAACTTTACATTGATACCTATCAGAATAAGGCTTAGTAGGCGTTTCGGCCGCTGAGTTTCGCCCGATCCGGTCGAAACATGAATTTCATTATTATTAATATTTTTGAGTGGTGTTTCGGACGTATACTTTTTTAGAGGCAAAGTAACGTCAGAAACATAAAATCAGTAGAGAGTTTAGTAACATGATAAAAATATAACTATCTCTTTTGCTTTTTTAGTTAGATGTTGAACATTATAATCATTTATACCCAAACTACCAGGAGGCCAGAATAATGAAGAAGCCTCAATATTTGCGAGGCTGGAATCATTACCGGTAAAGACTAACTTGAGACCAGAAGATTATTTATAATCATGAGGAAGTATTACCAAGGCTGGAATCATGAGATGTAAAAAGAGTATCGGCAGATTCTGTCCACCTGGTAGTCCGTTAGTCTCTACCGCTTATGATTCTAGGCCCGCAAATACTTCTTCATGATTCTGGCCTCCTGGTAGTTTGGGTATAAATGTTCAACATGTAACTAAAAAATCAAAAGGGGAAGTTATATTTTTATCATGTTATTGAACTATCTACTGGTTTTAATTGAATTTTTGATCTTGACATTTAATAAAAAGTAAACGTCCCTACACTAGTACCTATTGATCCGTAGGTGCCAAATAAGAAATATTTTATTAATAATAAATTATTCCACTTAAGTCACCTGCGGAAAATATCGATAGATGCCCTATGTGGAATACCTCATGTGCCATTTTGTACGCTTTTTTATAATACAAATTATTGTGATTTATCATGTTTACTGTTGTAATGGTATATTAAACATTATTTTTCCAAAAATTGTCTGACTTGTACTTATATGATATAAACCTAGCTAAGGTTTTCATTCTGACTGTACAAAATTTCCTTGGAAAAAAGGATAGTCCGAAACACCACTGAAAAATATTAATAATAATGAAATTCCTGTTTCGACCGGATCAGACGAAGCTTAGCGGCCGAAACGCCTACTAAGCCCAGAATAACACATCAGCTATATTCATAAAGATATTAGGGGAAGTATTAATACTACGCGGTTGGAGCCGCGGGTGGCACTGGCAGCTAGTTGACTATATTTGGCGATCCAATACATTTAGGAATGATTCATTCCACGAAACACGACCCCTCACACATGAGCAAAATACATTCTAATAGCACCACAATTTACACGGGCAGGCTTTTCCTACACACTACCGGATATAATCCTCCCCCTCTTTCCTTTTATAATGTTTTTCCTTATTCTGCAATCGATTGTGTGGAGCAGGGCTTCAATAACTTTGCCATATCTATCTGATAGATGCTTGTCAGGATAATAATTTAGTATTCGTGACTACCAAACAATATCATTTACTGTGTCTACATTTCTTTTCCCACAGTATGATATTCTAGCTTCGTCTGGTTGATTCACCGCTGCAAAGAAGTTAATGCTACAAAGGTCGTCTGCATCCCATCCTCACTAGATAATTTGGCTAATTTAAATTAACAAACCTAAACAGTTCTTTTCCTCTGACTCAGTCTAGGTACGCAGATTACCCCGTTGAGTAGGTCCAAAGGCCAAAATGAAATCCAGCTTCAACTGCAGTGTGCCCGCCATCCAGTTTTGTGGTTGTATGACTAACGCTTGTCTGACGACGTATGTATGTGAAACTGCTGCTTCATTGTCGTGCTTTAGTGTAGAGTCACGTATTGTGTAACATGATTTATTGTTGTTATGTAATGTCTAACATCAGAGATATTTCTTTACAACATTCATCAGATTACACGCTTTTGAAGAGAGGAGTTTTTACCCCTGTAACACTGAAAGTTTTCGTCTGATATGCGCATAATTCGACGACAATCTTTACATTCTTTTTAGATTTATTAGTAGAATTTTATGGTTACACGTTAAGGGTCAACTAGTCGACGGCACGAATTATTTTGTGCGCGAGGTTAAAATGCATGCCATCTCATCCGACAGCACGTGCGAATAAGATAGATGCTGTGATGAGCAGTAAGAAGCTAGTTCGCGTACGAATTAGCACTTCACAATTGCTAATCTATCCCTGTATGGAGGCCGTTTTGCAATTTTCCTTCTTATGGTATTTATTTCCGCCCAAAGATGCGTTTAAATTAATGTTGAACTATGGAACTTTCGACGCTCATAACTTTCAAATATTTTATTTTTTTACTTTTTGTGTCCATACAGGGCTAGATAATGATGAGACAAATTGATATATTTTTTATATTTTGAACGTACATCGTGAAACAGTAGAGTAATCGCTAGACTACGTTTGTATGGAAGAATGATCGACTAGTGTAGCCTTAAACAGTTTAATTAATTTAAAAGCAGAGAGATAACGTAGCATACAACTAGCTCTTAACAACGCCCACATCCAATTTCTCACAAGCGTTGCTATTCCGGTGCGGCACATAATGATGACTAAGTAAATCATTTAGTGTGACAGTTAGTTTTTGTACAAGTACGCTTATTCCCTCTTTTTCTACTTCGTTGTAAGTGAGAGTAATGTTCTCATAAATTATATTAATTGTTCCAAGAAAGATGCGTTATCTAATAAATAAGTGCTGGGCCATTCCAGTCACCGATGAACCGTGGTAATAGATTGAAAATTGTTGACCATTCCATGCCGATCTTAGGGACCTTCCTGATGGTCGATAGGCGATATCCCGCACTTATTTTGTAAGAAATTCATGTGCATATCGTGCATCGCCTAGTGTCCATGTGGATGTTCTGGCAAAGTACTAGTAAAAAATTGAAATTTAGAATACTGTAAATATAATAATAAAATTATTCATTAAAAAATCTTTTTTTAAACAAGTCTTTTTCGTATTTTTCTCAGCAAACCCTTTGATAACCTTATCATGTCAGTGTACAAAAAAATATCTTGTGCGCCATCTTGGTTCGTCCGCCTGTCTGCATTGTCATCCAAACCTAACGTGTATGAAAAATTTCATCTTAATTGGTGGAGGATAACTGCTTTAAAATTCAGTTGTAAGATTTGACCCGAACACACAATATATACCTATATTGCAAGTTAAATAAAAGCTTGTAAAAATCGCTGCTCGGTGCGATATAAATCGAATCTCGTTGAGCATAAAATATAATGTATACCACTGTGTTTAAAGAAAGCTATTTCATTATTATTCTGGATAGATTCTCCGTGTCCGCAGCTTCACCTGATGTAAAGCGCAAACGTGCTTTAAAATAGAGCACACTTGCCTAGAAATGAAATAGTTCTTACGAAACAAAGTTAGTCTGTAGCTGCTCTTACAAAGAATAGTAATAGTGGAATAAACAACGTTGTATTTAATAGCCTTTTTCGTTAAAATCTTTACTTTGTGGAAGTCAGGCGTGCAGCTGAATGTCCGGTGCTAAAATCTGATGGAATCCAGATGTTCAACTAGATCAATAGTGGCCACAATGGTTGCGCCGGTTAGAACGCAACGCCGATACGCGAAAGGCTGGTTTCGATAGACAGGCAATGATAAGCGATTGGATCAAAATGGTTAGTGACTAGCCTACAACAGGGCTTAGAGAAAGCACAAATACCTGAGTTTGAACGTCCACTATCTAAGAGTTGATGTAAAGGGAAGAGCGTTCTTGGCGAGTTCACGGTCTTCACGAATTTCACGAGCTCATTCGACTTGAACTCTGCCCGCGTGCTGTGCTTTCGATTAGTCTCCGCGACGGTTAATCTAGCAGCAGTAACGAAGCAAGAAGGGTTCTTTCCGACGACAGGATTTGAAGAAGAATATGATAGAAGATATGTGTTTTTTTTTTTTGGTGTTCTATATAGTATACTCTATTCTAGATATTCGATAGTAAAATCGGAATGAAGGTTTTCTTTATGTTCCGAACTTCCGATCAACCGTCCTGGTGCTGGGTTTTCTACATGCAAGCGTTCTTGGCGATTTGGAAAACTAACTAGTAGTGCTTTCATTACTTATTTAAAGAAGGAAACCACTTGCCTACTGCAAACTATATAGACTTAGTCATGACGCTGTCGGTAACTGTCAGACCAATCTCTCCATCGTTTTAAATACTGCCCAAGTTAGGTACACAATGACTTAATCAAACAAGAAAGCCAATTTGTTTTAACACTAAAGGACATTGTATTAAAGTTACCAATACGAAATTAACTGATTACTATTTTGCGTGACTACAAGAGTGTCAAATGGAACTACAGTGCTATTCCACAAATGGCTACAAAATAAACACCTGTCACTTTTATCTACTCGTTTCATCATTTGACAACTTTTTCAACATGTAACTGTTTTCTGCACGAATTACTAACAAACTAAAACCAATTCATGAAAAAGTTTACGCTGGTTTTGAAACTATATGGAATTATGGTCCTTCGCTTCGGATTTAGAATATGTTGCTCGCAGAGCCAAGATTCTAAAACCATTTTCATTTTAATTAAGCAATCTGTTCACATATTAATTAAACGCTAGAAGTTTAGCTTGTTACGCCACGGTTGCCTTTATTTTTAATTCCTAGTACATATTCATCCGATTTTACAACTTTTACACTCATTTAAAACCCGCTGGGAGTGCAACAAAGCTCTGGCGAAATTAAATTTGCAATTCTGCAAGGCAGCGGAGGAGCTTTTCACAAATCTCATTTGATCGTTCCGGTCTTTGCTTTGATGATGGTATGCCAATTTATAATACACTCAAAAGAGGGTACATTGATATTAATAAAACAATCCACGCGTGCTGCAAATAAAGTGCATTCAATCGATTCAATAATCTTTTCAAGGAGTAATTTGGTTATGATTAATGGAATTATCTGGCAGACGTTCCAGAATATTTCGGTCAGACACTTCAGGTCCTTAACGGAGTTACTAATAAAATCCAGAGTGCACAGGCGCCGATGACCTCGAACTTAGGACAGACGCGAAATTCATTCATATACCTCGCCCACGTCCAATTGGACCAAGCAGTTAATAAAGTAATGAGAAGCGAACTTACCTGAAACTTTTCCGTTATATTAGCAAACTTCCAACTTAATGTTTCTTGGAAATTGCTCATTTTCTTCTCACATTTTGCTATATATAAATTAGTAGAGTCTATCTATAGCTCCTGTAGGTAGAATCTACTATTTCCGTAATTTTCTCGTCCAAGCACTAATTTAAGCGATTTATGCTTTTAGACGTTTTCAAACGGGAAGAATTAGTGAGACTGAGCACGAATTAAGTTTCTTGAAACAACATTAAGGCGTTTTTCCATATACTTCACTTGACTAATTTCCTTTCGAGCTCTAATTAGTATGCGATGCACGTCCCCTACGGACGAATGGCTTTACAGTAATCTCACATGAAATTCAATCAATCCGTAATTTTTGGGTTACGCGATTCTTCTCGGAATAATACAATTTAATTTGTAAACGTTAGAAGCTTGAGATTACTAGCTTTTTTATATAGCAATGTGTGTCCAAACGTGGTGCATTGAACTGATCTAAATGGAGTGAACGGAAATCGCGCGGGGACTGTCCAGATCCACCGGTGCGGACCGCTTCGAGCAGATCTCACCGGCAATAGCCAGTAACGTTCAAAGGATAATCGTTTAGATTCGGGTAATACTCTCATATGCACACGACGGTCCCCCGGAGTCCTTTCAAGACCTATTTACTGTACAGAGCAGTGGATTGAATAATTAATTAAGGATTTATATCTCACTTGTGTGTTTTCACATTCACAACCTTTGTGATGGTAATTAATTCATGTCTCAAATCCCTTGAAGGAGGTCAATTCATTTGTTATCTTAAGGTTCCTCTAGTCAACGGCACGAACTATTTTGTACGCGGGGTTAAAATGCATGTTGTCTCATCCGACAACACGTACGAAAGAGATTGATGCTGTGATGTGCAGTAAGAAGCTAGTTCTCGTACGAATTAGCACTTTTGCAAATTTGTAGCGAAATGGATGATGATTTAGGACGAAAACGAGCGTGCGAAATTTTATCAACAGACCTTTGGGAGTCAAGATATCATGACAAAACGACTTAATGTATATTTTCAAAATTTAATTATTTGCATTGTTGAATTACTAATCTATCCCTGTATGGAGGCCGTTTTGCAATTTTCCTTCTTGTTATAGTATTTATTTCCGCACAAAGATGCGTTAAAATAAGTGTGGAAATATGGAACTGTCGACGCTCTTATCTTTCAAATATATATATCTTTTTACTTTTTTGTTTCTATACAGGGCTAGATAATGGTGAGACAAATTGATATCATTTTTTATTTTGAACGTACATCGTCAAACATTGGAGTAATCGCTATAATACGTTTGTAGGGAATAGTTTTCGACTAGTGTAACATTAAGGAATTTTCTGGGAATTAAACTCAGGGTTTATTTCTATTATAATCGTGTAGCGATCTCACAGTTTACGCCGTAACACCTTTAGCAATATGTTGATTGCATGGTTATTAACAGCATATATGCCTACAATATGAACGATTAATACCTGTTATGCATGCGATAAAAAGTTATAGCTTGCTCCAATATGCCTATGCGGTACCGTCAGGCTCATAATTGAGTTATGTGGAGCGCGACAATTCTCGCGTGCACTTAACACCGGCTGATTCGCGAAATACCCTGGAGCCTGTTTAGCACACCCTACTCGTCGCCAATGCCAGGATTCGCTAATTAGTGCGAAGTGAATGAATGTTACGCGACATGTTACATTTCAATGAATCGATCAGTGCATCTGCCTTTATCCAAGGTCTTAAAAGCGCAAAAAAAAGTATGGCCCTCTTTTTAAGAAACTGCAGATTTTAGAAAAAAATTCGCAACCAAATTAGGTACTAGTAGTCTGACAATGGTGTTGCCCGACGAATTGCCAAACTTAAGGGGCTATGGGCAGGGTACATTGCTCGCAGAACGGATGGCCGATGGGGCAGATAAGTTCTGGAGTGGCGATCGCGATCCGGAAGACGTTGCGTTGGAAGGCCTCCCACCAGGTGGAAGTTGCGGGGAACCGCTGGATGCGGGACGCACGGGACCGGTCAATGTGGCGACGCTTGGGGGAGGCCTATGTCCAGCATCGAACGTTTTTTGGTTGATATGATGACGATAATGATGAGACTGTCAATGAAATAGAGACATGAGCACACAAGTTTTTCTAGATTCCGAATTTTTTCCGTCGCCATGACTGAATCAAGATTTGACAAGCTTTGAAATTCAAATTGTCCCTTCTGTATAAAAGCTACAGATGTCAGTCCACAAAGCGTATTACGCAATGATACGTACTTTTCTTTGTTCTGCTTCCAAAAAGGTTTTCTCTCCGTCTCGTACCCTGCTTGCTAATCCCCTGAATGTTAATGCAGCCCTCCAACCGCAGTTCTCAAATGTCATCCGCTAGTAGGTACAAGTAACTAAACAGTTTACCGGCTTCATAGTTAACTAATCCACTGCCCCATTGCTCGGAATCAATATATTTTGTATTATGCTTAAAGGTACCAAACAAACAGAATTATTATGTAAACCGAACGGAAACATAGTAGTTAAGTACTAAAACTTGTCGGTGTAACCAATATTGTAAATATCTGTGGTCGTTTTTAATTTATGTTTCAAATAAATCTGACGTTTCTGTAAATATTGCGTTTATCATGCTACCGAAATACCACCATGAACCTTGTTAAAATGTTGCTCTTCAAAGCATCAACCAATGGTGAGTGGAGTCGAGACGTGTGCAATTTTTAGAATAGTTACTGAGAACTATAAATATTATCTGGTAGTACATATTGCAATAAATTTCCTTCGTCTTCACCTTCGGCTTGGATGTTGAGCCGAGTGAATCAACAGCACTGGCCGTAGCAACGACTGTGACGTCCGATGTTTATACTTGCTCATATAATGTTTACTCTGTAATAATTTCATTGACTGAATTTCGTGGAATACGTATCTCACTAAGCAGAGACACGTCTTTGGCAAGGCCGCGTGTTTTCCGGATGGCTCTGATCGAAAGCCCGCTTGACGAACGTAATCCAGTGAATATTAACACAATTTCCTATATTTTTCTTCGCTCGCAGCCAATGCCATTGCGAAATTTGGAGGTTTTTATGAAGCCCCCATTCCAGTTACAACGTGATCTCGGAGTTTATTTATTGAATTTTATGTGCCTTCCATGGCAGTTGACAACGGCGTATGTACTCGAAATGGCTCTGTGCTTATAATTTGTTCATACATTCGTTGTTATGTGCTGGGTTTATTTGAATCTAGGTCCTTCTTCTTGTATACGTAAATCTTGTCTGTCGATGTTCTAAACTAGTAACTAGCCGAATAGAGGAACTACCTAATCATGCGGTTCATCAGTATCTTCCTGTCCTTATCCCATGTAACTTGAGGTCGGCGCAACACGTTTTCTTCTTCCGTAACGTAATGTCCTCTGTGACGCTATATCACTGATACCTTTTTCTCTCATATCACTCCTCACACAGTCCATCCATCTTTTCTTTGGCCTTCCTGTCCGTCTCCATCCATCCACATTTATATTAATAACTCATTTAGTTACATGCGTTTTATCCCTCCTTTTACATGACCATACCAGGACAAACGGTTACATTTCATTTTGTCTGTCACTGGCGCCACTTATATTCAACCCAATCATGACAAAACAATATCGTCCATTTAAACGAATTAGAGCTAAAATAGCTGGGCTTCTAATTCCTAAGAAGCTTAATCGAATTTCGTTCAAAGGAGTTTACGTAAAAGCAAGAAAAATCTCGAACTCCGACCGTATTCAATCAGTGTTAGTCGTATCGATCAAGACGCCACCAGCTTGATTGAAAACACCATTCAACTAATGCCCTAGCTAAAGATAAAGCAGACTTGGAATACCGTCGCCTCACTTCTGCCTGTAGGCAAATCTAATATCGGAAATTGACTCGACTCGTCGGTGTGTTCACTTTAGCTACGCCCAGCTCGGCTGGAGGTGAGGTAAAACTGTTATCCCCCACTTCATAGCGTTAGCGAATCAAGACTGGCACAGACCCTCATCCCAGTTCCTGCAGTTTTTAGAATATTTCGGCAAAACCGAGGTGAATAGCCTACAACTTAAAACATATGCAAATTACATATTGTCGGTTTCTGTAGTGCTGAGAAGTTTACGCCTCATGATCTCCTAATGACTTTATTGTTTACCAAAGGTATTGAGTCAAGTCGTATAAACGCGCTACTTTATTCTGCACACATATTCTCGTACCTCGCATCGGCGATATATGTTCTGTATATATGGAAATCTAATATTGAAACATTGACACGGCAACGGCAAACTACTGCTATCGATCACATGTGTACCTAACTTCTTTCAGGCGGTTGGAAGCGGTGCTTGACCAGCCCTAGAACTATTAGCAGTTATTTCTTGTCTTCTCGAGTAATAATTCGCCTATCTACTATTGATATTTCTCAATCACCACATGAAATCATTCGCACCCATCGGCATTCAATGCCATTACATATTTCGATAAAAGAATCTTCAAACAAATCTCCAAAATGATTTACAGTGTTTACTTTGTGGCCGAACCAATCGCATTCCAGCACAATTTCAATTTGTTCTTGACCTCTTTTACTTCCTACCCTATAGGAAGCTATAAAATTTAAAAAAAATACGTTACGTACATATCGTGTTACTTCAATGGATAATCATAATTTTGAAGAAGTGCTAATCGTTATACAAATCGCTTTGGGGCCAGTAAACTTTACCTACTCTGAAATTTTTTTGGCTACATTTTTTGCCTGTGTTTTACTTGCTATTATTTTAAATGCGGATTACGCTTAGTATCTTCGCTCGTTTTGTCTTATGGGTGTAGCTTACCCTAATGTTTTTGGCACCACTCTAATCCACGTGTAGCGTACCCATTTCTGTGAGTCCTACCCTCTTACAACGTGGAACCAATCATTCATTTTCTTAATCTTTGCTAATTTTAATGTCTTTTTGGCCTTACGATAATTTTCTGTTTCATCAGCTTGACTTAATTTTTCATTACTGATATGTATTTTAGTTTATTTTGTATTCTAGTTTTGTATTGACTCCCTGAGTTCTATCTTCGCAAAGATTAGGAGGGTATTCAAAAATTTTGTTTATACTGTAGAAACGGTTTCTCGCTCCTGAATGAATATGTGATGAATGTGCGTTATATTATTAAAAGAGATCATCATGTTCAAGCGTTTTAAAACCTTATGACTTCGTAAGTCTATTTTGATAAGTCATTTTATCTGTTACTCGCACGTTTCTCGTCATTTAAGGAGTTTTAGCTCTTTATATGGCGTTTATGGAGAACGGGAGCCGTAAAAGTGACGTTAAAATTTAATTAATGGTGACAGCTCTGGCAAATGATAGGTATATATCTTTAAAATACATCACTTTTATTAAGAATATAAAAATATTTGATATTGCAAGTATATTTTCACTTTAAGGACGACTTTATCTATAATGTCATAGAGATCTTTGGATCCATTTGTATATCTACAGAAAAGTCAAAAATAAAGCACGACTATGAAAAATTTAGTTTTAAGTATATTTCCACTTTAAGGACTGCTTTGTCTTTAATGTCATGGAGATCTTTGGATCCTTTTGTATATCTACAGAAAAGTCAAAAATAAAGCATGGCAATGAAAAATTTCGTTCTTTATTGCGGATGTCACATGGTTCATTTATTCATTAAAGACTGGAAACGGATATAAAAGAAAATTCAGATACATTACGAAAGAAATAAACTGTTTTTTTTTTTTTGCAAGTGTGAGTTGTTAGTTAGAGCATCCCGGATATGCAATATATATTTCATCTTGTTAATGTTTTCTGAAAGCTCACTTTGCATTTGTCGGCACAAAGATTTTTCCTTTAGAAACCTTTCCTAACAAATTATTTGTTAACTATCATTACGACGTGAAAAGTCGAAACTGTTTTATGTCCAGTAGAAGTTCATTCTTTTTAACACCATCTCATTTGTGTTAACAATCATAGCTTCGGTTAAGTGGGAAAATAAACATTGCATTACATTAGTAAGAAGCAGATCTTTCAGTGAGTTATCTGTTTGTTTTTACTTATGTATTTAATAGCGTTTACGGCATGAAGAGCAAACTCAATAGACTGCTTTATTAGAATGTTAATCTCCGATTGGATTCGATTGATATATTGCTTTTTTTTTTTGATGGAGTGAGCTTACCCAGAAAAAGCCTGTTCACTCTAACTTTGAAGAGATTCGGGTTGTGTGCGTTCGGAAACACAGACGCAGGCAGTGAGTTCCACTCTTTTGCAGTGCGCATTATGAAGGATGTTTGGAAGCGCTTGGTGCGAATTGGTGGAATGGCAACTATGTGAGGATGGTAACTTGCAGTGCGTCTAGATGTCCGATGGTAGAAGGGGGCCGGTGGGATAAGATCGTGGAGTTCATGAGCACACTCGCCAAAATACAGTCTGTAGAAGACCGACAAGCAGGCAACCTTGCGGCGATGAGCCAAGCTGTGAAGCTTTGCATCTACCAGTTTGACGTCGCCAATTAGTCTCTTAGCTCTGCGTTGCACCAGTCAAGCGCGGCAAGCTGATATTTAGCTGAGCCATCCCAGAGGTGGCTGCAATACTCCATGCAGGATCGGACTTGCGCCTTGTAAAGAGTTAACAGCTGTCCAGGCATAAAGTATCGCTTCACTTTGTTTAGGACGCCCAGTTTCTTTGCCGCAATTTGGGCTTTGTACTCGATGGAAGCGCCGAAGTTGAGACTGGATGTCAACTCCATGCCAAGGAGCTCGAGCCGATCAGTCACATATTGTTGTCTACTATTCCGAATTTTCTTTTCGGTACAATATGCCAAACGGAAAACCACTACACTTCGAAGGCTGGTAGTAAAATCAATGCCGTATATATTTGTGTTAGTAAGTTCAATACCTTGTTACAGTTACATAACGTTACGACTGTTACGAGCCGCCGTACAATAGGTTGCGGCACAGAATACTAGTTTTGCATTTTGTGCAAATATTTTACCAAGATTTGTGGTTCAAAGTTTCTCCTTGAAGTCCCGTAAACCACAATCTCTTTAAATTCTGCTTTTGAAGTGGTTTACAATAACTTTGCCGGCTTTATGGCCACATTTTGCCAACGAATATAATATTTTACGGTATACGTCATCCTGTTACCTATATATACGAAAGTTTACCTTATATCCCGACTTACTTACTCAGGCCGGGCTATTTCTGAAGCACGCGGATCGCGGTCTAGGTATTTTGCCTAACAATAGATGATATACTACGTTCACGAAGAATACGTTGCTAACAGATAGGAACAAGCGATACGTCTTTCCAGTTTTTGGATTGATTTCTAAAACTCCTGAGCAGGAAACAGGAATATTAAATATCTGAATCACTCGCTCAGAAGTTTGATATCCAAGCCGATGAACTTTAATGTAAAAAGTTGGTCCAATAATTCACTCAAAATGCAAATGTCCAGGATTCCTCCCGAGACCGATCAGTTTGTGTTCTCGTTTGTTTCAGAAGATGAAGGCTGTTCAATATACAGATGTTTTTCTGTACCGTTTTTGACAGAATTGTGTAATCTGTCACACAAATTTCATGCTTTTGTTGAGGGAGGCTCAGTTTTCCCCCTGGAGATGAACATCTTGAACTAGTTAGCATTCACCGCTTCCTCCGGTCAACTCGTACTCGTCGGTAATATTTATGCGGCCACTTCAGCCCCTCGACTCGGAACGCCTCATTATAAGCTTTCAGCGTAGTTTTAAAATTATGAGCCGTTTGAGATAGCGCTGACTGGCAATTTATTGCACCATCCATTCTACTTGAAGATGGCTACTGAATATCTTGAGATGGCTCATTTAAAACCGCCGTCGACTGATAAAAATCTTTACAGTGGTCCTGTTTACTGTACATTACGTTTTATATCTTTTGTCCTGTGTTACGCAACTCCTCGGTTTTAGTTCAGGAAAGGACTAGGATGTCAGCATATTAGGATATTCTTGTAGGTATTGATTATGGACGCCCATACATCCTCCCAGCTCGAATTTACGGCTTGTGCGTCCTAATGGGGGATGTTGGTAGTGTTCAGTATTATCTAAATAGTTCCCATATAAGAGGCGATTTGGAAAATAATTATTGTTGGTGGGGCAGTGTGCGAGACGCGTTAGGTAACTGGCGGCGCGCGACTGAGAGGGAAGACGGCGCGCGCCGACTCCACTATTGATCGTGGAGAATGACGCCCGGGGTGACCCAAATAGAGCCTCCGTGCACCCTCCGCCCCCCTAACCGAGCACCCCTCTCCGACACCCCGCCCGCCGCCGGCCGCTTCACGACGAATTTTCATATCAGCCGGTCTTTCTCGACGAAGGCATGGCCCGCTGCCCCGACTTTGATACTAATGCTTTACATAATATATCATGAACAACCCTGTGAATTATCTACGCTTAAAATCTCTTTGTCGCCTTTAACATTTTGACATAAACTTCATTTTAACATGACTACTTTCGAGACCCATGTGTCTTTATGACACCCGTGTCCCGTGTGCGTTATATTTGGTTTACCTACTGTACTAAAATTCATAAAAAATAACAACGACTCCAATATAAATTCTAATAACCTGGTTACCTAATTGAAATAACATGCTTAATCTGCTTAGCTCATTCCACTTTATGTAATGCCTAAACCGGCTTAAATGAGGCCTTCAAAACTGTCCAAAGCTTTACTTTATAATTAGCTACTACGCAATAACAGAACGAAATTAGACTTTTCCAAGTGACGTACATTGGGAAAGGAACAAAGACAATGGTTGAAAGTGCATTAAATATAAATTCCAACCCCATGATGCCGTGCCGTGTCGGCAAGGCACGGTAACTGACCTATGTCGGAGCCACCCTGCCGGCAGTCGGTGCATGCGTGCTATATTATTCATGTAGATAACTGACATATTGCAATTATATCGATCGCCTACGGTACATTTTACCTGGTTGTCTGTGGCGATGTGTTGCTAACGAACCTGCTGGTTACATAAATTCAAATTTTGATTTGTATCTTGCACACTATTTAAGTAATGATGAAATGAAAGAATGTTTCATATAGGTAGGTAACACATTTATAGCTGGAGCTATGTACGGAAGTTTCCATATTCTGCCTAGAGCAGCTCCCCCTGAGTTTAATTAATCCTTGGCAATTACGCAGAAAAACTGCTGGAATGCTCACAATTCTAGATCAACTGAAACAATGAGTGGAAAAGTCCTTTTGTTTCACATCCCAGTCCAGAGCTAGTAAAATGAAAAATACGCGCGCAGGCGGGGCACGACGGATGCTGAAATTGAAAAGTGTGCAACTTTGTGTTTTATTGTAACAGGGAGGCATAGGCTGCAGGAGATTGCGAATAAAATGTACCAACGATTGCTTCAACGATCTTACGATCTCGTTTTTCCCGACTGTTGCAAAGCTGCAACATCGAAATAACATTTATTGCGGGCGTTGCAGAAGGAAAATACTTTGCTTTGGCATCTTAAAGAAGGCCTTTTACAAGACAAGTGTGGTAGGTCAAGCTGTGCTTATTATAGCGTCTACCATTTTAGCATCATTATAATTAAAAGCTAATATTGTTCGAGGGCTTTTGCGTGCTCAAGTGGGTGGTCGGTGGCTGTAGCCTGCGATGTGTCTATATTTGCTGACGTGTAATTACGCCGGGGCAAGCGGCGTCAAGTGCCGGAAATTAATATCTGACAGGTAGCGCCCTCGGTGTGGCGGAAATGTAATCCGCGGTTACCACTTGACGGTCGTCCAGGATATTTTCGCGGCTCGGTTTGCTCTTTAGCTGTTTTACTACGCCTAGTTCGGTATGCATTTAAAATGGACCCCTTGTGTGTTAAGGCCATGCCGACTTTTAAATATAGTAACACTTGTAGTAGTCACGCAACACGCATATTATAATAGCGTGTCTGCGGCGGGAAACCCTTATAAATGAGTCATTGTCATAGCTTATAGATGAATTGTTAACGACAACAATATTGTATAATCGAAGGTATAATATAACGTGTGTTTTGGTATTTATAAGTGTGCGTATAATCTGACCATTATATCGTGAGCTGACAGCTTAGCAACTGGGTGTGATGTTAGCAGAAATGGCGTGAAAATTGATGAGTTCAACCCTGTCATTAATCCCTCTTCACCTCGTATACAGAGGGATGAATTGCTAAATTCAACACGAGCGTAAAACACGATACTGGTGCGATGGCGAATATCGTTAAAATATTTGCTTTAATTTTTTTACGAAAATTATTGAAGTAATATTGCGGACAAAAACGTGTTTAACTGAAAGCGTGTTTATGAATTATATCGCTAAAATAAAAGAGAACTTCTAAAAGATATTCGTGTAATCTATTTTAAACTTAGGCTTTGCTTCAATAACATTACGTCATATTGTTTTCGTCCGTAATGGGATTATCTTTGTAGGTGTACCAACTTAACAAAAAAGTAGATTTTTTTTCGCCATAGTGTTTGCATTTCCTTGCCTCTTTGGGGTATTAGGGTCGGAAATGAATAATTTGCCTTAACATAATTTCATTGCGGTAGTAGGTATGATGTAAAAATATCACTGTTGTATTTCTATTCATAATATTATTATGTAAAAGGCCCATAAGTATTTCTTTGTTCTTATAACAAACTAGCGACCCGCCCCGGCTTCTCCCGTGACAAATTATACACAAGAACCTTCCTCGTTTCTCACTCTTTCTATTGGTGCAAACCGCATCAAATTCCGTTCAGTAGTTTTTGAGTATATCGCGTACAGACGCGGCGGGGGACTTGTAGTGATAGTAATACTTGCTAAGATAAAGTTTTAAATTTTTTGCGCCCCGGTTTTTACGATTAAATTACTAGTATCCACTCCAGAAGGAATATTTGGACACAAAAACTATCTAACAGTGAAATATCTACAATCGGCCAAAGCTATATCTGATCACCGTAAGGACTATTTTAGCTTGCAGGGCTCGCCCGCTAAATTAACGCCGACATACTCATCAACCAATAGCATCGCAGCATCGGGTGTCTGTTTCTCTAGTACCTGTCAGCCCTTTATTTTTGTAATTAAAAAAAGACGGCAAAAAAATCAAATAAGTCATGTGGCTATGGTCGACGCAAAAAGGGCGGGCACAACTGTGGTCATCTTGTGCACAGGATTTTGTTTTCAAAGTGATCAGATGTAGCTTTGGCCCATAGTACCTACATTAAAGGCACAAAGAAATGGTCCATAATAAAAACTTTAACTTATGTAATGTATCCCACACACATGTGAATACATGTTACTACTGAAGCCCAAAATACTAAGTTTATTACAATTACCCTTTTGATCTCTTTGGTATATAAATAACAAAGGCTTTGTAAACAATTTCGACTATTAGACGTAGATACGCTCCACCGAACATTTTCAGATCTTCATACATCTTTTATGTAGATGATGTATTTATTATATCCATATTTTTAAGACATCAATCATTTGTTCAGACACTAGTTCGCTGTTAGTGTTACGTTATTCATGACCCGTCCTGGTTTCCAGGCAATCGGATCGATCACTACTTGCATACAGTAATACGAATGTTCCACAAAGAGGCCGATGGTAATTTACTTCATCTATACTAATATTATAAAGAGGTAAAGTTTGTGAGTTTGTGACGTTGTAAGGGGTAATCTCTGGATCTATTGAACCGATTATGAAAATTCTTTCACCAGTAGAAAGCTGCATTATTCCTGAGTGTCTTAGACTATAAAATGTTTTCAAAAAAATTAGAGATAATTAAGAAAATTGCAATAATGGAACTCAAGGTAGCAACATGTTTCCTATAAAATTCATTCTTTGGCTTGCGCTGAGAAAACTATTGATGATAGATAAAAATTAGTAGGTAGGTAGGTAGGGTAGAGTAAGCAAATTAGGCAGGGTAGGCATGGTAGGTAGGTAGGTAGCCAATTGACGGGTGCGAAGCCCCGTGGGTCAGCTAGTCGATTATATACAATTAGTTTCGGAAATGCATCGTTAGCTCTTCGGTTAGAATAGCTTCTGGTTTCAACGTTTACGTTTCTGGCCAGTTTATCACGATATTTGTTTCACACTTTTCAAAATTCATTGAACATTCTACTGTGTAGTTACTATGCTCAGCTGAACAAATACGAGAAATTTCAAGCATGTGAGGGTAGTACGGTTATTTTTTTTTTCGGACAAAAGATTTAATGATCCACATATAACACGGCTAAAGCCTCTTTTTTTCGAGGTAATGCGGGTTTCTAGTCCGCGATCAAAAGTAATAAATTCCGTGTGTTCCAGAAGCTGAAACCTACGGATTTAGCCGTGCGGGTAGTTGTGTTGGGAGGGCCGCCTGCCTATAAAACATTTACGTCTAGAATTTATTTATATGTGGAGGTTATGACATTATCATAATATGAATGCAATAAACCGGACGCAAATGTATTCACTCGCTATAAAATTTATTGGCCACCCAAATATAAACTGATGGTAAAGTTGATGCTCTACTAAAACCACCACAAGTCTTGATCAAATGAAAAGTTTCTAATATCTTAGACACTTTAAATATCTCTCTACATCTTATTTTTGTGATAATAAGCTCTCTTCCGCTAAGAGTTTGCCCTCAAGATAAGACCGTTTGTCAATAAGTACTCAATATAGTATTAAGGCTGGGCGCGCCGCCCGCCGAGACGGCCTTCCGCCCGCCTACGCCGCGCGCCCTACCAACAAACGCTCATAAAAATAATTAATGCCGAGTATAAGAACGTTCGTATCGTGGCTACTATAATATCCACTCTACCACATATCAGGTTGTGATAGATTAAGCTAAATAAGTTATTTAAGCAATTCTGGAATCGTACAATATTTGGTAGATAGGATCATGGTAGAGGTTGCGTCGCCGAAAAGCTCGTCGATCAGTAGGGGCTGTCAACGTACCGGTTGTGGAAGGTTAGCGGCGGGGCGGTGGCGGCAGAGGGCGCCGCGCGCAGCGGGTTGCGCGCGTCGCTGTGCGCGGCGCTGGCGTCGTGACGCAGTGTGACGTCAGTGCGCCGTCGGCTCGATGCGCGCCGGCCCCACCGCCAGTCGCCGCCCGAAGCAGGCCGCCGAACGTCGCGCCCTACGCGCCTCCGCCATCCGCGCACCTCTCTCATACCGGGTTTTAGTTTCGTACAAAGATGACATAGCCAGTGCCGTGCGACGAGACTACGTGAACGCGCACACTTTTTAAGTTTTTACGTTGGAACGAGGAAACCGTAACGGTCCCGTTGTTGCAGAACTAGCGACGACCCACCCCATCCGTTGAGGGAAAGAGGCGAGACCGAGAGGCGGCTTGTTCCTTTTTATCCGCCTTTACATAAAGACTAGCGAAAATGGGCGAGGTGAGTGCGGTGCTTGCAGTAGTGCTTGCCTTAGCCTTTACAGTAGCGTGCCGAGTCGGCGAGACAGTGCTTTCGTGAAGGTGTAAGTGCATGTCGCGAACAGTGAGTGCGGAAAGGTAACGAAGGAGCCCCGGCTGGCAGCGGGGGCTCGGCTGCTCGTGGACAGTGCTTGCGATCCTCGTCTCATGTCTCTGTGCAGTCTCACCGCAGGAAACCATTTGCACGATCCATCGCCTTTGTTCAGTCACAAAATGTCAACCGGTCCATCAACCTATGCACGTAGCCGAAAAGTCGTCGTTTTTCTCCTTGTACATTACGCTTGAGTTCCTTTGTACATTTAATTAAGATAATGCACTGAATGTGATTTAGTCTGTAGTTCTTTGGATAGTTTTTAAGGAGATTTAAGGATATCATTGCAAAGTTCGGGCGCCTGAAGAGGAGCAGTGTGTTGGAGACGGCGCCGGTCGGGTTGCGTAACTCGGCGTATCGATCTGTGCGGAGAGGGACACTCCGCGCGGTCCCTCACATGCCAGTACCGAAACACTTCCTTGAAGCATCCTGATATATTTTTATTTCATATTTCTACAAGAATCCCCTCAAATAAAAAAATACATAGACACATCTTTAACAAATCGGCATTTCGGCGATTTTATCTTGATTGCGTTTTCGTACAAATCTTCGCGCATCTCTTCCATAATCTTAATAAAAGAAAAAGCCGATTTAAAAAAAATACTATGGCCTAAAAAAACTTCACTTTAAAAAAAAAGACAATGGGATTCTAAAAATCTAATCGAAATCTTTTTCAAAAGGGACGAAGTATTTTAGGCCAGCCAATTGCTCTTTCCTAAAATGTACTAAATTATGGTTCACCACATGGCACCGCGCCGTTTGATTTTTTTTTATTCCCCATTGCGATTTGAATACTCAACAAAATCCCAATCTTCAAGACTTTTCAACTCTCTTGGTACTCATTGGTACCTAATTATCTCGCTAACATAAAATCATGCACTTCGCTGATCACACGCCCAGAAATAGAATATATCGATCAAAGAAAGATAAAAAGTATCCATGTCCCAATTTTGGATGCAGCATCAAATATAACAGAAAGCGCAATCCACAAAATCTGTACATTTCGCGCAGTACAATTCCTGTAAGCTGAAAATATTGATTTCAACTCAGCCTGCCCTAGTTTCACCCGCCCATTTAGGTCGAATGTCCTGTCTTACGAACGTCATATCCTGATCACGTGACCATATTGCTAAGGCGAAAAGTCAATTCCTCACTAGGTGTTCTGGAGGAAGTGGCTAACAGGTTGTCGCGGGAGCCAACCGTGGTTCGGACACGACAACTATAAGAGTACCGAAGGTTTATTAGAAAATTGCCTTCGTCATTATGTCGTTTAAATCGCATAGAGTACCGTCGCTCTATTGAAGTATTTCCTTTATCCTTTATGACGACAGCACGCATCAATTAGGATGCTAGACGTGGTCCTTGAAGGTGTTTCCTAATGTTCTAAAGTTCTTCTGTTGTCTTGAGACATATGCAATCTTCTCTTTGCAATGTTATAGCTCTTTAGTTAATTGGATTCTGAACAAACAATGGCTTCGCTGTCATTTCCCTCAGGCATACTCCGGCTAGTCTTCTTTGATGAAATCTTTTCATAATTAACGCGGATAGATGGCTCTTTGGATTTATGAGCCATTGTTTAAATATTTCGGGTCAGATTTTGAAATGAAGCTGACTCTCATTTTAAAACTTATGAAGAATTGAACATCATTATCTACAAAATGCATAGTTTGTGTTTAACAGCGATGTACTCGTATACCAATCTGGCCATTAATGAATTCATTATGATTAAAGGACACATCTGCAGTAGATTGTCTCCTGATAGTTGTCCAGCATTTGTTGCCACGGTCACAGTGCCATGGACTTCTGCCATGCATTACGCAATTACTGAACTATTGTCATCCTTTGCAGACTTGTCTTCATCTTAATCACTTCCTCTTGCATTCCTGTCAGATACACTCGGTCCTCCGTCCTATTCGGACCTCATCTTTATATCTCCCTTCGGTATTTACTTATAGTTTTTTTGCATTTGCATTTCAAAATATTTTTCGCCGCGAATTATATTTCGGGCTCTTGGTTCAATGATCTTCATTGAAAACAACAGCATACTTATGACTTCATTGTTCTTGATTGGTCAACTATATTACACATAGGTTATCAAAACAAAATAATTCGCTTGTAACTTTCAACCTTATCTTCGGAATAATTTTGACCAGTTAAATTTTTTTGCGGTCAATGTTTGGGCACAATCCGAATGAACTGATTGTTTCTTATATTAATAATAACAATAGAAATGAATTATAATCGTTTTCTCAAATAAAGATTGATTGCTATTGCTTGTTATTTAATCAAACATTCGAGATATATAGCACTTTTAAGATTCTAAAAAGAAGCTCTGCAATATTCCGGTTGATTTAGATAGTTGTAAATGAAAAATATGTTCGCTAAAAGTTTTCTTTCAAAGATAAATTGTTTAAGCATTACAATCAATCGGCAGTGCTGCTAATGGAAGATTATTAAATAAATGTAATATCGATAAATTTTTCGTTGCTTCTGGAATTCAATGTCGGTTCGCCTACGTTAGGTGTTTATTGTTCCTTGCTCGTCTAGATCTCCAGATAGGCCACGGGAAAGTAGGGTTTAGATAATAATAGTGTTTTGGCAACGATCGAGGATCGCGGCGTCACGGGGATCCGGCACGTCACATTCGCCGCGCTTCATTAATGTTAAAAATAAGTGTCTCATTCATACGTCACGTATCTACTACAGTAGTAACCACAAATTTTCGGTATAAAGCAGTTTTGCGGCCGTGGCAATGAATCTTCGCCGGCCGCCTGACACATGACATGGCATTTGTATGCCATTCGTTGACTGTATCACCTCTATTTAATGTTTTATCTCGGCAATTTTGATTCTACTGACTTAATTGTATGCGTTCTTGTCAGTATTATTATTATTTCAACCTATTCGTCTAAAGAAATATGCTTCACACGTTCACACGTGCTACAGAAGACCCTCCAACAACAGAATTACTTTTAACCGATCCCTCGTTTCAAGGTTTGAAAGTGGGTCAATCATCCCCATGCAGACGTTGCTGTTTTATTCTTGCTAGAACCAGTTTCGATTTTCCATCAGATATTCCGGTTTAACCTTTATAGGAGATTATAAATGCGGTCGCCGGGGCCCCGGGGTGGCAACCTTGTCTTTTAGCTATTTATGTCGAGGGTAGAGCGCGGGGGTTGGGCCGCAGTGCGCATGCGCGATGTGCGCGCCGCTTATGTAACTCGGGAAAAGCCGCCGCGCCGCACCGCCTCCGTCGCTTCTGCCGCATGTCAATCCCAGTGTAGCCCCTGCCTTGCATCTAGTCATACAAGGCAGGAACTACACCATGTTATACACTCAATAGACCCCTCAATATTATGAATATTCCGTTTTCATCATTCTCTCTCGCGCCACGGATCTATCGGCATCCCTTCTGTTAACTTCAATCCATCTTGGGCATCCATTATTCATACCACCCCTACCCGTAACGGAACTCGGACTTCTCAGGTTACTTGAAGGTTCCCTTAATTATACAATCCATTACTCGTAGCATTTTCCGGCACGAGTGCATTTCATTCCAGTTATTCTCGCGATAACCTTCACGGAAATTCAGGGCGCGGTTTAATGAGGCCTGCTATGAAAACGTTCATCAATTATCGACGGCGACGGCTGGCTTGTTTACGGCACCGCGGACGCATTTAGACTTTGTGACATTACTCCCCTTTAGCACATATAGCGCACTCGTTGGTTACGTAAGAGCCCATATCCAGGCAATTTTAGATCGACCGTTACTGAGTGACTAGTTGGACAGTTAACAATAACACACCCTGACGATAGGACGTACTACCTGAAGTATAAATAATCCAGAATACAATGGAAAAAGATAATGTGAGTATTCAGTTTTACTGTGGACACTTATACTTTGGTGTTTGAGGTTCTACGTGTGGAACCGTCCATGCGTAGAGGTGTTCGCCTGTCCGGTGTCCTTACATTCGCTCAGGTTCGCACGCGCAACTAGTTCAGACCAATTGAGCGCCATTGAGGCGTTGGTCCCTAGCTCTATAGAGTACACGGTCGGCAAGGTTATGCCTCATACGCTCTGTTGCTGTATAATGCTTTGCAATTGTACGATTTTCAAATGAATACGTATTTCTATTGAATTTTTCCCTACACTCCCTTACAAATTGTAGTTTATTACATCATAGTTAGCACAATCATTCTTAGATGCAATTGCCACCCTTTGTCTTATTTTAACATCATTTCAATATGCATTACTTTTTTATTTTATACAAAGTGCCTGGATTGTTTCATGTTTATTGATTGAAGATACAGCATCCAGATGCTTTATGATTTTTCCTTTTACATGTTTTGTTTTTGAGTATCGATCTTGCATGCTTCTTACTTTTGTTGTTCATGCATATCATGAGTTCCTTTTAGGATGTTTCCATGCGATATCGATGCTCTTCACTGCCACCCATTCATCCATGAGTGCATGGCCCATAGGGTCGCCTTGTAGAATGTGTCTAGCCCCTAGTTGTGTTTACAGCATGGCCGTACCGACTCGTACCGCGTCGCCACCATTGGACCCATTAAGGACGATAATAGAACTGCTGACGGACAGTACAAGGTTTTTATTTACATTACCATCTTTCATATAATCTTGCTAAGTGACCTATGACGCGAGCAGTCGTAAGACAAGCAGCTGTCAACGAGTCATCATTAAAGTATTGCATGGTTTTCAATTTATTTCGCATTGCATTTTGATTCATCATTTCGCTTGTATGATAGAAGCGAAAACTGTTAACTTTAATAATGTGTTAAAATATAGATCCGTGAAATATTACTATCACGTATTCATATATCTCTGTGTAAATATTTCAGACACGCCGGAAACCCCCCGCGAAAAAACGGAAACCAGGAGATTTAGATGATCTCAAACAGGAGTTGGACATCGATTTTCACAAAGTAACACCCGAAGAGCTCTACCAAAGATTTCAGACACATCCCGAAAATGTAAGGCTTCCATTTTTAAAATTTAGCTTGATGAAGAGTTAAGACTTGCCGTCTTCAAGTGTAACCTGGAGTACACATGCTATGTTCTTCTTTCCAGGGCCTTAGTCACGCAAAAGCGAAAGAGAACCTTGAACGAGATGGTCCAAACGCACTCACCCCGCCGAAACAGACGCCCGAATGGGTGAAGTTTTGTAAAAATCTGTTCGGCGGTTTCGCATTATTACTGTGGATTGGTGCTATCCTTTGCTTTATTGCCTACGGAATCCAGGTCAGTAGCAGTGCATTGAGAAAAGCTCATATTACTTAAATATTTAAGTGACGTAGCAATCCAATTGACACTGACTAATTTAATCCCCAGGCGAGTACCGTTGAAGAACCTGCGGATGATAACATGTACCTCGGAATCGTATTATCGGCTGTAGTTATCGTTACGGGCATCTTCTCATACTACCAGGAAAGCAAGTCTTCAAAGATTATGGAATCGTTCAAGAACATGGTACCTCAGTTTGCTACCGTCATTCGAGAGGGTGAAAAGCTGACGCTGCGCGCTGAAGATTTGGTGCTTGGTGATATTGTTGAGGTATGAACCGAAGAAAGAAAGTTATACATCATATAACTCTTACTAGGTCCTGAAAGTACAAGTAAGACTAAACTATGTTGAATTCCTAGGTGAAATTCGGTGACCGCATCCCTGCTGATATCCGTGTCATCGAAGCGCGAGGCTTCAAGGTCGACAACTCAAGTTTAACCGGCGAATCTGAACCTCAATCGCGTGGAGCCGATTTCACTCATGAAAACCCATTGGAAACCAAGAACTTGGCATTCTTCTCTACTAACGCGGTCGAGGGCACGGCGAAGGGCGTGGTCATCTGCTGTGGCGACAATACGGTAAGTCGGAATTACGAGAAAAGATGTGATACTATGAAAGTTCCCTTACAACAATGTTAATATTTGTGCTCTACAATAGGTGATGGGTCGTATCGCTGGTTTGGCTTCGGGATTGGACACTGGAGAGACCCCCATCGCCAAGGAAATCCATCATTTCATTCACTTGATTACTGGTGTAGCTGTGTTCCTAGGAGTTACCTTCTTCGTCATTGCCTTCATCCTCGGTTATCACTGGCTGGATGCCGTAATCTTCCTTATTGGTAAGTACCGAAGGCAGCAATGTATGGGCATTTGATATATTTGTATGTTATATGCTGAATGTTAATGCTCGGTTTCTTCCTCCAGGTATCATCGTAGCCAACGTACCTGAAGGTCTATTGGCCACTGTAACCGTATGTCTGACTTTGACTGCCAAGCGAATGGCTTCCAAGAACTGTCTGGTTAAGAATCTGGAGGCCGTCGAGACCCTCGGATCGACTTCCACCATCTGCTCTGACAAGACCGGAACCCTGACACAGAACAGGATGACTGTCGCCCACATGTGGTTCGATAACCAGATCATTGAAGCTGACACCACCGAAGATCAGTCTGGAGTTCAATATGGTATGTAACTGCAAGTTTGAGAATATCGCATAAACATTTTTGTTTGCAGATCGTAATAAAGGTGTCTTTGTCCTCAGACCGCACCAGCCCCGGATTCAAGGCCCTCGCTAAAATCGCTACTCTTTGCAACCGAGCTGAATTCAAGGGAGGTCAGGATGGTGTCCCTATTCTGAAGAAGGAAGTCGCCGGTGACGCGTCAGAGGCTGCTCTGCTCAAATGTATGGAACTGGCTCTTGGCGATGTCCTTTCGATCAGGAAGCGCAACAAGAAGGCGTCTGAGATTCCCTTCAACTCAACCAACAAGTACCAGGTTTCCATCCACGAGAGTGATGACCCCAGCGATCCTCGCCACCTGCTTGTCATGAAGGGTGCCCCCGAAAGGATTCTGGAACGTTGCAGCACTATCTTCATTGGCGGAAAGGAGAAGGTAAAACATCTGACTAAAAACAAATGACGTAACAATCAGATTCCTTTTTCAAAAACTAACACTACCCTCTTTTGTCAGGTTTTGGACGAGGAAATGAAGGAAGCCTTCAACAACGCTTACTTGGAACTCGGTGGACTTGGTGAACGTGTGCTTGGATTCTGCGATCTTCAACTGCCCTCAGACAAGTACCCTATTGGCTACAAGTTCAACACTGATGACCCTAACTTCCCATTGGACAACCTTCGTTTTGTTGGCCTCATGAGTATGATTGATCCTCCTCGTGCCGCCGTACCTGATGCAGTTGCTAAGTGCCGATCGGCTGGTATCAAGGTAGGATAAAACTACCCACAAAAGTGTTATTTCAATGTTGTATTTTTAGGAAAGTACTTACTAACCTTTATGTACCTTTGCCAGGTTATCATGGTAACTGGTGACCACCCCATCACTGCCAAGGCTATCGCCAAGTCAGTAGGTATCATCTCTGAAGGCAACGAGACCGTTGAAGACATTGCCGCTCGGCTGAACATCCCCGTTTCTGAAGTCAACCCTCGTGAAGCCAAGGCCGCCGTCGTTCATGGAACTGAGCTCAGGGAACTGAATTCTGATCAACTTGATGAGATTTTGAAGTAAGGACATCTATTTTTTATTCGATAAAGCATTAAAAATAAATTTCGCTGTTTCCGCTTAACGGATGTGTAGTATCGACAATGACGACAATACTCAGAAAAAAATGCAATTTTAATTATAATTTTATATCGCAATAAAGATATTTCCATACTAATAACTTCTTTTTATCAAACAGATACCACACGGAAATCGTATTCGCCCGTACGTCACCACAACAGAAGCTGATCATTGTTGAGGGTTGCCAGCGACTTGGAGCTATTGTGGCTGTAACTGGTGATGGTGTGAACGACTCGCCCGCTCTCAAGAAGGCCGACATCGGTGTTGCCATGGGTATCGCTGGCTCTGACGTGTCCAAGCAAGTAAGTGGAGCGAAAAACAAATGAACATCACAAGCGCGTGTCATGTGACTCTTATGACATTGGAATAAAGTATAAATTGAAATGATTGACGCAACACCTCTCAATATTGACCATCGAACTACCTTCTAGGCTGCAGACATGATCCTGCTTGACGACAACTTCGCATCCATTGTAACTGGCGTAGAGGAAGGCCGCCTGATCTTCGACAACTTGAAGAAATCTATTGCGTACACCCTGACCTCTAACATTCCCGAAATCTCGCCCTTCCTTGCCTTCATCCTCTGCGACATCCCACTGCCCTTAGGAACCGTTACCATCCTCTGCATCGACCTTGGAACTGACATGGTAAGTTCGATCTTATTTCTAGAGTATTACAATCTATTGTGGTACAAAACATGTTACATTGCAAGAGTGAGTTACTTTGTTTTTTGTATTAAATGAGAATTTGATACAAAGTTGAGTTTTGACTTGCTGGAATGGAACTAGAAATTGTGCTCTTACAATGTAGCATACAATATTACTATTTTTGTAAACTTACGTTATTTTTACTTATATTATTCACAGCTTTTGTTCATAACAAGAGACGTCAGCTTTGAAAATTGAAGGTAGTGAAAGATTGGTCATAATGAACAAGGGCTGTCGAATAAAAATATTTACTATATAAGATAGTATTTTACTTAAATATTTCAGCTGAAGAACCCTCGAGCTGGTACATTATTACAGTATATTAAATTAGTTATTGACTTAGGTGCCAGCCATCGCGCTGGCCTACGAGACGGCTGAGGCAGACATTATGAAACGTCCGCCTAGGAACCCATTTTGCGACAAACTAGTCAATGAGAGGTCTTTATTAAGTGATTACTGTTATGTTGCCAAATAACTACTAACTGGTTTTCAGCTAATAACGTCGCTGTTGTCTCGATATCGTGACGAGTGGGTGTTTTTCTAATGTGTACCTTATTCACGTGATCGTAACTATCAAATTAGCGGGTGTGCTATGCCAAACCGAATACCAAATAATCGAATATCAATTGATCGACTACTACAAATCGAACGCTTAAATACTCGAACGTTCATAATACCGAATGGTTAATAAATCGAACATGCAATATATCGTACACTCAATACATCGAGTGTTCAAAATATCGAATGTTTGTTTGATGAGCCATAGACATACTAAATAATATGGACTAGAAATACCTACAAAAAAAAGTGCCTACCTAAACCTTAAAATATCACTTAAAATAACTGCCGATGCTATTGTTGTGTCAATCACGGAACACACACACATTAATAATACAAAAAGTAAACAACCATTTGACAGCAGGACTACCACGAACACAAACACAAAATTCGTCACATAATATGGTGAATATGGCACGTACCTACAACTGTCACTACGTCATAACAAAATGTTGCCATAATGAGCAACAACCGAAATATTGTTGTCTTTTTTGTCAAATACTATTACTACATTAGAAAGAATGAAACAAAACGATGTTTCACATTCTGTCTCGTATTTCACTAATATTTGTATAAGCTAATGTATGTATAGAACATCGCGGCGCCTGCATGTTTTTCCTTGCTCAATGGATCGAGCATTCTATCAAAATATCAATTTACTGAATACTTGTTATAAAGAATACTTACCTCAGGAAGCCTCCTCCAAACATTCGATATTTTGAACACTCAATGTATTGAGTGTACGATTTATTGCATGTTCGATTTATTAACCATTCGGTATTATGAACGTTCGAGTATTTAAGTGGTCGATCAATTGATATTCGATTATTTGGCATTTTGATTTGGCAAAGCACACTTCAAATTAGTATATCAAAGATACTAAAATAACTTTTGTAATTATATTTCGCCAGGTTTAAAAGTTACGAATACGTGAATAACAATATTGTGTTACAGTGTTATAAAAATGTAGAGTCATGCATGATTCTACTAAAAACTGAGCAGACGAACTAATAGGCTGAGTTACTAATACGTGTTGTCCATATGATGTTGTTAAGTCTAGTAGGATGAGGGGATTATGTACGTAGATGTGTTATGTTCCAATTTATATAATGAAATAAACTTGCTGACATCCGATACTAGTCGTATTATAAGCCCAAGGCGGACAGTATGTGACGTCACCATAAAGGTCCACGTAGTAAGTCCTACAGCTAAGACAAACACAACACACTGATGTTACCCCACAGTCAATTCACTCCATCACCATCAATTCAAATCGAGAACGTCCATAGACATTGTGTTTTTTTTTTAAAACAACAACATTCTCATCCACATACCATACGGTCCATTTTATATTTTTTAAGTTACTAAAGAGTCCCGTCTGCAACTGAAGTCATCTCATGATCTACATTTTTTGTGTTTATTATTTTGTGTGATAGTTTTAAGCGTAACTGGTTGCAAGCATACGCTGCTGGGTGAGTGTGACAAATGTGTTAGTTGTGTTGCCAGCTTAATAGTGGCGTCTGTTTGCAACGGTGTTGCTATATGTTCGATGTTGTACACATGTGACATGTTGCACCACGCTTTCGTGCGAGTGCGTGAGCGCTTGTGGCGCGGGTTCCCTCGCGGTTCTCGCGCCGTCCGCTCACCTCGCTAGTGTTTGTGTAGGTGCCCGCCATTTCCCTGGCTTACGAGGAGGCCGAATCTGACATTATGAAGCGACAGCCGCGTAACCCTTTCACTGATAAACTCGTTAACGAGAGGTAAAAACATCACGAGTGACGAGACTCGTTCAAAGATATTATTCTATCCGCTACTTGCTTGCTACCACGTCTAGTCTTCAATATTGAGGTTTGGTTGTTGCCTGCAGTGTGTGGACGGTGTCCTGTAGGATCACGATTCTAGAACTCTCTGTGTGTGGATATTGAAGGCGACAATCGCACCGCTCTCCTAACTATGCCTTGCGATGTCTTTTTATATATTTTTCTATACTAACGTATCTCCTATTTCCTTTAACTATTTAGCTTGATGTGGTGATGGAATAACGTGTTTCGAACACGCGTCGTGCTCACAGATCAAACGCATTGTTCCATTGTATTTTTTGTGGTTTTTTAATACTCTTTTCTGCTATTCTGTGTTCGTGTGCCAAGGTAAGTTCGGTGTCTCCCTGTCTCTGTCATTTGTCTATCGTGCATGTATGAACACACTCGACGTCTTTACAATAATTACTGGTATTTATTTATTCTATACTTATTGTATTTTGACTTTCTCATTTTGTTATTTCTCATGATCTCATGACACGATATCTATCTCACAAATGACATCCTTTCATTCGGTATTCTTCTACACGATTACGCAACAGGCTTCATTACACGCATACTCATATATTATACACTACGTCTCTACGTATCTATATACTGTTAGGTACTGCGACACTGTATGATAACATACATGATACAAACATCCCGCTAGGGCTTATATTTGTAACTTCTTTCACTAGCGTAGTATTTCAGATATTTTGTCTCCTCAAGGCTACTACCAGCTGCCGTAATTTTTGAATCTCAATCACGCCAATTTTTCCACTTTTATATTTACTAGCTAATTTTATGCGTAATTTAAGTACCTACGATAAATAGTTTAATGTATATTTTTTTTGATATTAATTAATTTCTATAACGCTAGTTGTAGATATAGGTTGCGGCGTAGCCGAGGGCTGTCTGTACGTATATTTATTATGTATAAGTCGGTGCGTGCCAGTCGCGCAAGTGTTGGTTTGTCCTGATTGCTTGTGTTACCAAAGGTGCCTGCTATATCATTGGCGTACGAGGCGCCAGAATCCGATATCATGAAGCGGCAGCCGCGGGACCCTTACCGTGACAACCTCGTCAACAGAAGGTTGGCTTCGCACCCACTCCGCCACCGGCCACCGAGCCCTGCGCTTACTAGATCCTCATTTGGGTGTTAACACAACGACTAGCCCACCGTCATAACTTGTGCATACTACCACCTTCATTGGTGACATTAAATATTTGAGAGTGGTGCGGCTACTTGTGGTTCAACAGTACCATTTGAAACTGGATGTGGAAGAGTGATTATGACGATCCGACCCCCCCTACCTTGTCCATCGTATTGCAATTGGCTGTCAACCCGATATATCAATTAGAGTAAACCCTTATGCCGATAGAAATCATAGACGCGACGCTTTTAAGTACATAATACAAAATAAATATACCGAATTCTTCTTAGCAACAGTATATATTTTAATTAAATCTATTATCTTTATTTAGATTTATTCAAAATTACCTTAGAAGTCTCTAGAACTAGACGACCTAGTACTTTCTGTATCTGTATAATCTTCACTCTTCCATATTTCAATATTAGAAGTTCAATTTAAAGTTAGCGATGCAATGCTGTGTCGAAAAAAAAAGTTGCACGTTTTAGTGAACAATTAGCGAAATGTTTTTTTTAGTCTCTGTCATAGAGAGCGCACTAGTGGTTATTATTGTGTGTGAGTTTACATGTTAGCCATAGTAGAATAGTGGTGGTCGAATGGTTCATAACTAATATTAAAAAAAAACGTTTTTTGTTGAAGGAATGTCTTAGGCGACATGGAGCATCTTTTTATATTGTAACATTTTATTTTTATATTTTCTTCTTAGTATATCATTTAAGTATATTTTGGTTTATATTATGTAGTATATTCTTCATAGACGCACGTTGTAGTGCCGAGATCACACCGCTGATAGTGCTTCCAAGCCCCACATGTTACATACACCACGGTTAGGATTTTTTGTACAGCTATCGTTACATTTCCTTTCTATTTATTTAAACTCTTCTTGCTTATTCTTCCATATATTTTTATTTAATTTATTACTTCCTTATTAACAACAAAATTGTAAAAAAAATGCTTGAGCTTTCTTCGCCAAATAGTTGAAAATAACTTGCATGCTTGTGTGACCTTCAATGGATTGTCTTACAACCTAACCTGACATTAAAAATATTGTTAATAGCTTGAAAAACGGAATATTTTGTGCTAGATGAACTTGGTGTAAATAAAACAAAAATATATTTAAAAAATTAATAAAATGTATTCTGGTTTTCAAAGCATGAATTGGTGATTAACAAACTTATGACAAATCAGACTGAAAATATAATTAAAACAGAACTTTAAAACTAGGAATACAAAACAGTAGACTAACAAAAGGATATTAATTTTTAATTGCACAAAAAGTCTTATTTGTCATACAAAAATTGACATTTGCCTAAAACTAACTGCTACAAAAGTTTTAACTAGAGCTTGGTCCCTTATCAGAGTAAAAATTAATTATCACCGAATTTTCAATTCTTATACAAGCACATTTGCACATAAATAACATATTTTGAATTTAAAATTAGAAGCCCCGAAAGAAAAAAGCAATACTAACTTGCAAGACTTGAAAAGTTCAAAATTTGACACTATGCCCGGGTGTATACAGGCTGATTTCGATGGCGTACGGCCAGATCGGCATGATCCAAGCCGCGGCTGGTTTCTTCGTGTACTTCGTCATCATGGCTGAGAACGGCTTCCTGCCGATGTATCTCTTCGGTATCAGAAAGCATTGGGACTCGAAGGCCATCAACGATTTGACTGACTCCTATGGGCAGGAATGGGTACGTTATCCTTTCACTTCAAATTCGGAATTGCGGAACAATGAGAAAGGCAACTGAAAACAGCAGAATATCGCTTTGTCTCGTCATCTGAACAGCATGAAAAAAATTACCAGTAATTTTGCATCACAGCCTTTCCCATTGTGCTAGCAAAGACAAATCAATTTAATAATTACCTTCAACTATTATCCAGTTCATAATGAGTCTTCCTCACATTCCAGACGTACCGCGACCGCAAGGCTCTCGAGTTCACCTGCCACACCGCGTTCTTCGTCTCCATCGTGGTAGTACAATGGGCTGATCTGATCATCTGCAAGACGCGCCGTAATTCCATCATCCACCAGGGAATGCGCAACTGGGCTCTGAACTTCGGTCTCATCTTCGAAACCGCGCTTGCTGCATTCCTTTCCTACACACCTGGAATGGACAAGGGATTGAGGATGTATCCTCTCAAGTGAGTATCATGGACTGGTTCGATACGAAGGATTCAAATACTCAATGAGTGCTCATGTGTGATCTGTTTGTCTCCAGGTTCGTGTGGTGGCTGCCTGCCATTCCCTTCATGCTGTCGATCTTCATCTACGATGAGATCCGACGCTTCTACCTGCGCCGCAACCCCGGCGGCTGGCTCGAACAAGAGACTTACTACTAAACCGCACCGACCACTGTCCACACCGTCGTGCATCAGTTAGTTACTGCGTACATAAAGTTCATTTGTGTTCTTATATCAGACTGACAGAGGTTTGCGGTGCCGTTCCGGTATATGTGTAATCGCTGTCGTGTACGCTTCTCACCGCTTGTTACCGCATCGCTCCGCACAGGGGCACCCGTGTCTGTACCTGTCGAGTGTTCTATGTTATCTGATGTTTCCTTGCGTAACGTGACCGAGAGGACGCGGCTGCGCTGGCGGCCTCGCCACCGCACACTTACACTATCGTTTTAAAGAACTATGTATGTATATATGCACAGTGGAGAATGAAGTTGATATTTGTGATGATATAAAAAATATTATACACATAATTATTTTAAATCGTGAATCATGTTATTTTTATATCGAGATCGTTTAAAACGTTCGAGTATCTCGACTGTCATGCGACAATTTGATGAATCTTTTCGATATTTGTTTGAATCTCTGTCTGATATTTTATGAGTTAATCGCTAGGCGGCGGCGGGCGCGCCGTGTGCGGCCCGGGGCGGTCAGGCCGCCGCGAGCCTGCGGCCCGGCCCGCTCGCCGCCGGCTCGCGGCCCGCCCGCTGCGGCCCAGGCCGCACGGCTCGTCACGCGCAAGCGGCCGCCGACTCGGATTTCATGTTACAGTAGTACGCCCTCAGTGACACTGATGACATTATAAGATAGATTAAAAGTAATACTAATAAAATTGTTTTTCACATACTTATGTAATAAGTAATAAATTATCGTTTAGCGGTAGTTCATCGTTCGTGAATCGAGTGGGCAGAAGTATGACGCCCGCCGCGCTCCGTGCTCGGCGGCCAACGAAACGCATTTGTTGTAAAATTAACAGTTAAGAAGCCATTATTATTATTATAATTTAAGTGAATTAGATTTAAGTTGAATTTTTCGAGTGAAAAAAGTTTAGTTGACGATTCGATCGGGTGCATGATGTATGAAAGATCGATGTGGAGTGCCTGAGTTTTAGTGTACTACTGCTTACTGTTAGGTAGGTAGTTGAAATTTTGATGCCGTATTTTCAATTGTAAAAGTAGATAAATAAAGCATACACAGTCGCGAACGCTTAGAGGCGCGGGGGGCGGTGCGCGCGCGTCGCACCGCACACGTTCATACAGCACTGCCGTCGACTATTGTTCGTTGTACTCGTACTCGTACTCGTACTACTCGTCACGAGCCCGGCCACGGCCCGGAGCCGACGCTTTTCTTTTCTAAAAATAATCAGATTATTAGCGAATTTTGTCAAATTTATTAAAATAGGCTGCTCATGGTATTACGTAAGATTTTATTTCTTAATTAAAAGATAATAACAAAACGTAGGGATGCGTAATTAGAAATTTTTAAAATTATACAGTTATGATAGAGTCATCTTGTTTTAGTCCGCACTTGGCCCTTGTGCGGCGCGGTAGGTGGCGGCTCAGTGCCGGGAGCGGGCAGCCCGCAGCTGCCACGGCCGGAGAGGGGGCGGTGCACCCGCCGGGAACGGGCAGCCCGCAGCTGCCACGGCCGGAGAGGGGGCGGTGCACCCGCCGGGAACGGGCAGCCCGCAGCTGCCACGGCCGGAGAGGGGGCGGTGCACCCGCCAAGGACCAAGTGGAGCGATTCATTTCAATTTTTCGTAACGAATACATATAACATTATAATAATGGTTACAAAAGTAAAATATAACATTATAGCGACTAATAAAATCTAAATTATATGAAATGTTTATAGATTTAAATGAAGTTCGTTTCTTTAGAGTGACCTTCTGTGCTTATTTGATGAGAACGATGTACATCTCACTGACAATAGTCGTTGATGATATTATTGTAATGATCTGATCTTTGTAAGCGGTTTGTTTATCGTACACTGTAGAACTAACATTGTTTTGCGTTCGACAGTTCTTTACACCGATTCATTTTATAGTATTACTCTGTTGGCTAGGAGCGCTGTAAAAATGTAAGTGTTAATAAAAAAAACATTTTCAAAATATTAATGTGGTCTTTCATTGTTGAGTTTTTAATTATTATTTTCTACCCTGATTATTTTTAATACTTGCAACACAGTCGAGTGACAGGCAACACTGGTGTAAATCGATAGACTTGACCACGCCCACTCACACAAACACACTCGAAAAGCTTTCAAAATACCAATAGCAGTGGATTTCTAAAATAAATAAGGTACACACTTTAATTGATTTCCCCTTTTATTCAATTGAATTGGTATAAAATTAAATAATAGACAAACAATTCGGTGAAAGTCATCGCTATTCTAGTCAGTCTTTCAGTGCAAAAATAAATCATTGATACATTGAATATCCATTTGTAGTTATTTTGGTTTATTTTTTTCTTATTTTTGTTTGATATAACTCTTAGCTGGAAACTAAGGCGGAGGATTTTAGAATACATGGCACTATCAATTCTGTAGTAAACCTAAAGCAAAAGAAGGATACAACTTACTTTACTGGACATGAGCCTAGCTGATTAGATTCTAGAGAGGCTACATAGATATAAAATCCAGACTTAATGATAAATATTGTGGGTATGCTTAGATGAGAGAAAGTATGAGGATATTAGTCTTAAAATAATAGAAAAGGCTCTTGTACAGTACGACCGATGAGTCTTGGCCCGTCTGAATTTAGCGCTAAGTGGTTACGCAGATCATACTTTACGAATCAAATGGCTGTTTTCTTCACGAGTGTACATGCGCGAAAGTTCGCAAAACCTATATTCAGACGGACCACGACTCATCGGTCGTACTATACGACAAATTACTCTTATTAGTCGCGTCTTCTTAATCGCAGAGGCACAGGAAATAAAGGGCATTTGAATTAATATTTGTTTCGGGATATTTACCATGTAAATTTAGATTTTAGTTGACAGCTCGATATTTCGGCACCGTTACAAGCGCCATGATCACGAGAACCCATGAATCGAGAGAAATCTAAATATACATGGTAAATATCCCGAAACAAATATTAATTCTAATTATTGTGACCATGTCAGCTTAAAAACTTATAAGGGGCATTTGGTTATTTAGAATAGGTACTATTGAATGTACCTACATTTTTATAAAAATACAAGTAAAATTTAAAAAGCCCCGACATATTTATCTTGCGAAACATCACGATCTAAACAGTAAAACGCGCATAACTTTTGAACGGCTGAACCGATTTTACTCAAACATAGCTAAGAACACTCTCGATACAATCACCTTTCAAACAAAAAAAAACTAAATCAAAATCGGTTCATCCGTTGAGGCGCTATGATGCCACAGACAGATACACAGACACACAGATACACAGCAACACGCCTCAAACTTATAACACCCCTCTTTTTCCGTCGGGGGTTAAAAACAAGAAGTAATGTCGTTAGTCCGCATTATTTTTATTTTTTTAAACATTAGATGGAATATGTACAACTAATTTCTTAATAGAAGAAGTCCAATACCACCACCAACTTATAAATAAAGCAAAAAGTCAGGTATTCTATAAGGAAGTGATAATGAGTAATGAATAGTAACAAAATATATCGGAAAACATAATAAAGACACAGTAGCTGTCATTAAAAACAAGACAAATCGGTTACCTACATATGTGCTCAATAATATCAAATATTCGTCTGTTTGCAGACTACTCTAGTGTTTGATACCACTTCGAATTCATAAACCTACTACAGAGGAACTCAAATCTATAAAGTAAAAGTATGTACTATCTATATAGAAAGCACCATAGGTATGCAAGGGAAAATAACCCTTGTATATTCCACTTTCAATATAGAAAGCCTTTTATATTCCAATACGGCAATAAAGCTTCCATTAGCGGAGCTATTACTCACTAATGGATTTAGAACTCTCATTTTAATCCGGAAATAAACGACTTGGATTTCAGTATTGCGATTTTCTTTTATTTATCTTACCCGTGTCTCATTTTTATGCCAAAGTGCCGTGTAATTCCAATACGTTTTCGACACCTGAATAATGTCCAATTTGCTAAAAGCCTTTCCATATTGATGGATAGTTTGTTTATGTTTTCGCAAATCCCTGTTGATTTAAGTGTGGGTGACGTATTGCTGCAGTTCTATGGCTCTGGCAGAACTCCAATGTCCTAATTGCAACATTGGGATGTGCTTACTGAGAGTGCGTAGGTGTTGGTACCAATAGAAATTTCCTTAATGTTTGTAGCTGTTTCTATTTGGTTTTAGGTTCTCATGAATAATTTTAAATAAAATGTTACTAATAAACTTTCTGTCCTTGGCGAGTTAATTTCTACCTTGCCATTGCCAGCCATATACATGGAATTTTTATTTATTTAGTTACTTAAGTAGATATATAAGTACTGAATTCTAGAAGTATGTAGGTAACCGAAGGGTGCGAGGGCACGTGCCGCCCTCGGCCTTGACGACAAGCTTCTCATCTATACGTATTTATACAGACACGAAGTACAGGTGTGAGCGAAGTCCTTCGTCCTATAGCCGCGCAGAATATTCCACACGCCCCGTCGTGCCCCTCGCGTACCGCGCATGTGCACCACTGACAGTCCGACCGTGCCAACACGTCCCAATTATTTCCCTCAGTTCACTTTATCGTCGCATTATATTCAACTGAGATATTCGTCGAATTTTTCATATGAAATAAGTGAGAGCAGGAGCGTGACCACGGCGCGCAACGATGCTCCCCGCGGGCTCCCAGTGAGCCAGAATGGTGGCCAACATCGGCGTCATCAACCCGTCTAATGGTAAACATCTTTGTCACAAGGTCGTGTTTGAAGTTTGAGCGGAGGCTTAGTGTTTGTGGTGTGCTACAGTGGAGGCGACAGCGTACATAAGCGCGGTAGCGGCCTTCGCCGTGGTGGTGCTGGTGGTTCTGCTGTTCCTGGGCAGGCGCTGGTGCCATGCCGCCGTCTTCAACCGCAAGGCCTGCGATGACATCCTCGCGGTGAACCCGCGGATACCCGACCCCTGTCTTCCCCACGACAATGCTCAGTTCGGTAAGCACAAAACCTTTGTTTTGCTTCTGTGTTACTAAGCTACTGTATGTCTTATCATATTTCATTAGAACGGTACGAAAGTTTTCTTTGTTGCTAACACAATAGATGTTGAAATTACACGTTACAATATTTTTCCATTTCAAGTATAGATATATAAAGTCCTTCAACTTTATAAATATACCCATGGCTATTGATTTTGTGATTAATTATTAACATTTGGGCTTCGTGATAGAGCGAAGTCATTAAATAGTATAGAAGAACTAACATTTGTTTAGTATTAAATGTACCGTCAAGGGCGTCGTGTGCGTCACCAAGGTCTCGTATTAATTTCTTTACCTGTTATACCTATCTAGGTGTTTGTTTGTTTACACACATAGAAAATGTAGAGGACGATATACGCTAGAACTTAGTGATAACAAATTAGCGTAGTTTAGTTCGGGTTAGGGAAATAATGTATATCGATTGACGTTGTCCGTACGTCTGTGTTGTTATAGATGCTTTGTCGAAACCGAACCATTATCCCGAACGAATATTCACGTTCGAGGCGTCCGACTCGGATGAAGAGCTGCGTTTGCGCATCCAACAGGTGAGACAGTAGACCGTTCGACATTTGAATTTGAATCTCTTCTGCTATGACTAGTTTCACGCTTTTATTGTGTTAATACTTGCATTCCTTGAATCCGGAGATCTCTTTAAATCAGTCGTTTATTAGGTACGACTCACCGCGATGATATTTTAACTGTTAATAAACCTCTCATTTAACTCTGGTATACTGGTATTTAGGGCACCTGAGAATTATATTAACTCACACGTCTCTGCGGATATAAATGGAATTGCAATAATTTACATAATTTAACTCCCCACCACGCAATATCCTGTTATCCTGAGTGCATCACTACTAAATGTATGAAAATCTAGCGTCTGGACTATAAATACAGTCCGCGGATTTGGTATTTCAGTGACCACCTTACTCGAATAAGATTCTCATTCCCATTTTTAAACCCTGTTAAATCAGTCCTTCCAGATGGAAAACCTTACAATCAGGCGATTTATCTAGCCATTCCCGCGGTATTCATGAATTGCAAATGTGATATTAAATTATTTGATTACCATCTTGATATGCGCTGCATTTTAGAGGAGTCTCTTAACATTATTATCTACGTAGTTAACGTTTTAGTTTTATTAATTAAATTATAATGGCATGTGAATTTTATTCTCTTTTGTACTTACTTCGTTCTCTACTACTTATGTTGTGTCTAATTCTTAAATGTACTTGATCACCTCTATATTCGGACATTCTAACTGTATTTCATTTGAGGTTATGGCCTGCAACATTGCTGGAGAAGGAGAAGCGAGCGAAGTGGTGGGACTAAAACAAAGGAATATCTACGTTGCTTTGTTCGAGCTCATAGATGAAACGTTAAGCTAAGAACAAATTATCGGACGCGGCTGACGGACGCGACTTACAGCCGCGACTGATATGTGTGCACAGTCGTTTGGGACGCGGCTTGCGGACGCGTCCGAGCGCTTATTCCATAGACGATATTATAGCTTATTCAACGAAGATTATGTTTACTTAGAAACATGTCGACTAGTAAAAGTGAGGAAGCAATCCTCGGCTACGAACACACTCGATATTTTTTTCTATAATTTTATTTATAACCTCGCACGCACGTGCGAGATATCGCGTAGTCTGAGTTGTTCTGACGCTCGGACGCGTCCCGTACCCCGTGCACACCGTCCGCGGACGTTTTCGGCTGACACAAACATCCAGCGGGCCAGATGTCTATCAGACGTCTGAACGCCCAAGTCCAGGTCCGCGACTTACGTCCGATAGTTTGCACAAAGTAATGTTCATTCATTACACAGATACTCTATAAGTCGTAGCTGCCAGTCGCATCCGTCAGCCGCGTCCGATAATTTGTTCCCAGCTTTAAACTCGCCCAGTGCACTCATTTGTTTTTCTCTCGCTAACCAGAGGCCCTAGACAAATGAGATTCTATCGCGTGGCGATAGCGATTGTCAAAAAGGCAAAATTGTATGGGATTGACAAGCGATATCGATATAAAAATCGCGTGATCAATCTCTTTGACATTTCTGTAGTGTATCTATCTCACCCGCACGTTCGCTTAGTCATCCCCACTTTCCCCCACAAAGACATACACAATCTCGTGCGCACCGCGTTATTATTACGAGAGCCGTTGGCGAGAGTGACGTGTTGAAGTGTGGTCATTTAGTGCGTGTACGAGCCTGTCAATTGCCCTAAAATAGAACCGGTAACAACAATTTCGACTATCGCCTTCGCTGACATCGAATACCACTTGTTTAGAGCCTCAGGGCTCAACCCCACTAATTTTATAACGTGTCAGTGGTATCTCGTATTTGTCAGATTTGTCATACCGAATGTGTCAAAAATAAAGAATCGTGAAAACACAGAAAAATTTTGGGGCCCTGCCATTTTCACCTAGTGAAAAGGTGGTGGTGTGGTTTTAGTGGTCAAGCGTGAGTCTATCAATAATAAAAATACAAAAAAAATAATACCTTCTTTCCATGAGATGCATGTCGCAGGCCGTAGTCTTCCATCCAATCATTAACCTATGCCCGCCAACTTACAACTTAAAGGAGCCTTCACACCACTAGCCAATTGTGAGTGTGTGATAGCTGGAATAAGGCTGATCCGTGGCGGTCCAGAGTCCAACAATCCTACCCATATGTTCTAAACTCTCTAACTCCCTAGGATAAGGAAGAGGTGGAATGCCACTACGAGGAGAAGAACGAGAACGCGGCAGCTCCCAAACTGGATGTAGAACTGGTGGAAAGCAAGCTTCGGGAGACCAGTCTCAGGGAGACTGCGCTCCGGGAGACCAGGATTGATGAGGTGGTGCCGAAGAGGACGGAGTACATTCACACGCTGGAGGCGCAGAGCAGCGTGGATAGCGATGTAATTGCTCATAATGTAAGTCTCAAAATTATAAGGATCTACAGTTTTACATATTTAACCGATTTTCCAAAAAGGAGGAGGTTCTATGTTCGACTTCATGTATGTATTTTTTTTTTCACCGATTACTCCGTCAATTGTGGACCGATTTTGATAATTATTTTTTTATTTGAAAGAGTTAGTCCGTGGTAATCCGAAATTTCCATTTTCATTTGGTTTAGATCTGATGAAGAACTTAGAAGATATGTAACAGCAGAACTCTTCAATAAATAACGGCAAATCTCTCGGGATTGCTGCAATCGCATGTCTGTTTATTGTTTATGTAAATCACGCCAGTAAACTCTTAAGGAGTATCTCTCAATTCACCGGTTATGTTCAAGTTTCATGATATTCGGGTAATATATTCTGGCATTATAGTTACCTTACTAAAAAACTTGCATGCTTTGCAAAAAAAATTTTTTGCTTAAAAATACTACCGACTTCCAAATACAAAACTACAAAGTGAAAAATAACTTCATTTTTGGAAGTCGGTGTCCATAACGCAAAAAATTGGTACCTACGAAAGACACCGACTTCCAAAAATAAAGTTATTTTTCACTTTGTAGTTTTTTATTTAGAAGTCGGTAGAATTTTTTTGAAAAAAATTTTTTGATTATCGTTTGCATTAAAAAATCCCGACTGCTTAAGAAGCGAATTATAAGACGTAAACAAGAAGACAATAATGCTATGCAGTCGGAGGATACGATGAACTAGAAAAAAAAAATAGGACTCCCACAATACGGCGCCCAAAAGCCGCCATTTTTCTATTTTCTAATTTAAAACAGGCAAGGTTATTAAGACGAATCGATTGAAGTAAGAGTCATCAAAATCGGCCAACGCGTTTGGTCTCTAGAACGCCACATAGGAACAAACATACTTACATTCCTAGACTGATAAACACATTACCCTCCTTGGACAGTCGGGTAAACAACGTCCGATGCGCCGCGCGACTGCCTCTCCTCAAACAGGGCGTTAGAGTCCCTGGTGAAAGTATAATGTGGTTGTAAATTATGCACCAATCGGATGTATGTCTGATAGGTGCCAGGGACATGAAGGATGCTTTTAAATCAGCGAATTTACTTGCTTGTGTCACCAAAATACTCTGTTACGAGGTTTTGTTTTTTGTATATTTTACATTCTAAAAGATAAATCTTCTTCGTCAGGACACCTCCCTTCTCTGTGGCGAAAGCAGCAGTTCCCAAGAACGTGGTTCCTTGGAACTGACGCTGCTGTACGATGCACCAGTTCGCAGCATGACCGTCCACATCCTGCAAGCGAGAACCCTACCACAAAGGAGTACGGGGCAAATATTGCAGAGCCAGGTAAGTGTTTGGTACAGTTCTAAGGTCATTGTGGGCAGATTACAATCAGTATGTACCGTTCCCACTGCTGGACCACAGAACTCCTCTCTATAAGAAAAAAGTTATAAAAAATACAGAAACCCGACTGCTTAAAAAGCGAGTTCTTTTTAAGACGTAAAGAAGAAGAAAATCAGGCTGACCAAAACTAGATGTATCCTCCGACTGCACAGCATGATTTTCTTCTTGTTTACGTCTTTAGTTCGCTTTTTAAGCAGTCGAGTTTTTTTATATTTTTTTGTTTATTTAAACTTATAACTTTTTTGTTATTTTTTTTTTATAAGTGTTATATATTTTTGAAATCACCTCTTAAAACCCTTTATTGTTTTTCTTCGAAATTTTTTTTTCTTCGTTTCTTCCCAACGTGTGGGAAAAACAAATTTGGGCCCCCACAATATATCGCCCAAATTCCGCCATTTTGAATGTAGCCAGTGAGACTCGCAGGGTTAAGACGAATCGATTGAATGCAATTGCTGATATGTTTATTATATTCAATCTAGCACTAGCATGCCTTCAGTGTGCTTTGGTTACCTTATTCACCGCACGACAAGCAAGAGTGAAATTGAAGAAAGAAGAGGAAAGAAGAAGATGGATGAATTCACTTTTAATTTATTATACCTAACCAGTAGTTTATGAGAAAATTGCGATGATACATACGTAGGTACCTACATACTCAGTCGAAAAGTGTTTTTTTTTTTTTTTATCTTTTTAAATTTTATTGGGCTTGCCTTATTTTGAAACCCTAGGCACGCCACTGGATTGACGTAAGAATCATCAAAATCGGCCAACACGTTTGGTCTCTAGAACGCCTCATAGGAACAAACATACATACATAGACTAATAAACACATTACCCTCCTTCGGTAGTCGGGTAAAAAGGAGAAGGCCACATTGCACAATACAAGCCCAGTGCTTGTGTGTGGCCATAGAACTAAAGTCTAAAGAAGTAAAGTTACGTTATCTTGGTTGAGACCTTCAAAAAGGGAGAATTTTATTTATGTAAGGGAATCATATATATTGCCGAATCGATAGCACTTCTTGTTATATTTAAACTATTTAACATTTCTTTTATTTAACTATATTTTTTTACTATATACTAAAATAGATACGTTAATATCATCATCATCATATCAGCCGAAAGTCCACTGCTGTACATAGGCCGATACATAAAAAGAAAATTGTACATATAAATATACAGGCAAGAAAACAATACAGCTCCAAAAAGAAAAAAATCGTTAGTTATTGCGCGCGTTTTATTGTTACAGGTTCAAGTTAAGTTCAAGTTATTTATTTCATAAAAAAAATTACATTTATGTCGAAATATTAGCACAGTAGGTACATAAAAAGAAGCAACATAAGAAAAATACAACACAAGCAACCTCGTTCCTCACCCATCATCGAAGTTAGAACATATATCCAAATCAAAAAAAAAAAAAAAAATATACAGAGCAAAGTCCCTTGCAAAAATCTACAAAAATACATTCAATGTCAAATATTAAGTACAAAACAAAAAATTAAAACACTTAAAACAAAGTCAAAAGAGATCTAAAAAACTAGTTTTAAGGTCTTTGTCATAACAAAATTCGTCAATGCTATAATAGGCTTTATTAATTAACAAAGCCCTAAGTTTACATTTAAACATGTTCACATTCTCTCTTCTTTAATTCCGCTGGTAATTTGTTAAACAGATTGACAGACTACACGCGTGACGAGTGTTTGACAACATTAAGCTTTGCCTGCAGAATAGTAGGAAGATCTTTTCTGCGAGTATCTACTCTAGTTTTTCTTTCTTCGTCTGTTTCAAACAATGCAATGCATTCCACAGACGAGCGGCCTGGAAAGTAAAGAATAAGAATAATATTTATTTACAGAAATTTTGTACATATTAAACAAATGAAGTGCTTAAACATAATGTAAATTACACAAAATATTAGCATTTGAGGCCAAACTAAGCATAGCCTATATTTCAGCCTTCAACGCCGATCCCCTTGAATTGGAGATTATAGTAATTTGTTAAGCTGTACATAGAATTATAAAGATCCCATCTTAATTAAACATATCCAATATAAAGTAGCCATGAAAATATATATATATATATAAAAATATTGAAATAACAAAAAAAATACAAATTGAAAGTAAAATATTTTTCTTTTGGCATTTTAAGTTTCATGTTATCCTTTTACCTAAGAACTTCATTGAATTGCGGCAAAGAAACTTGGCGTCCTAAACAGAGTGAAGCGATACTTTATGCCTGGACAGCTGTTAACTCTTTACAAGGCGCAAGTCCGATCCTGCATGGAGTATTGCAGCCACCTCTGGGATGGCTCAGCTAAATATCAGCTTGCCGCGCTTGACGGTGGAACGCAGAGCTAAGAGACTAATTGGCGACGTCAAACTGGTAGATGCAAAGCTTCACAGCTTGGCTCATCGACGCAAGGTTGCCTGCTTGTCGGTCTTCTACAGACTGTATTTTGGCGAGTGTGCTCATGAACTCCACGATCTGATCCCACCGGCCCCCTTCTACCATCGGACATCTAGACGCACTGCAAGTTACCATCCTCACATAGTTGCCATTCCACCAATTCGCACCAAGCGCTTCAAAGCATCCTTCATAATGCGGACGGCAAAAGAGTGGAACTCACTGCCTGCGTCTGTGTTTCCGAACGCTTACAACCCGAATCTCTTCAAAGTTAGAGTGAACAGGCATCTTCTGGGTAAGCTCACTCCATCGTCGACTTTGTCTCTGTCACCTCTGACCTAGACTAGAGTCAAGAGCAAACCCATCATAAATAAAAAAATAAAATAAAAAAAACATACATAAACTTTTTAAGCCTTTTTCCATGGGGGTAGGCAGAAACTATGTGTAACTGCCTTATTACAAGCTTTTATTTAATTTGGCTTATTAATTAGTATGTATGGGACAAATCTTCTCCGATCTTTCAGTGCATCCAATGGTTGTCTGTAAGAGATTGCCTAGTGCGATAAGACCGCCCATTGTACACTTGTATATTTGAACAATTGTCCTGTATGTTTTTTTGTGGTGTACAATAAAGTATAAAATAAATCTTAAACACTTATCCCAGACATTTAAGCAAAAATTTTGCATATATTTTTGGTTTGAATGACAATGCACGGTTAGCTCCACTGAAGTCCACTTAGCTGACACTCCATCATTGTAATTACAATATGGCGGTCTCCCAAAGATGGCGGACCAAGTATTTTTATGTATCCCCATAATATGGATATGCTGATAGATATATAGATAAACTTGTTTTAAAAAAGGTTTTCTTATTTATATTTATTGCATCCTTCTTTCGCAGGTCCGAGTTGTTTTACTGCCTTTGAAAAAGCAAAAATACAAATCGAAAATACGGAATGGCGAAAATCCGCAGTACATGGAAAGCTTCGTTTTTCACAAGATCAATCCAGGTAAATAATTTATTTAGTTAACAGTTTATTTAGTTATAACTCTTTGTAATAATGTGGCTGTGGTATATGTGCGCAAGGTTAGATCTTGAGGTTAAGCAATGCCTGCCGAGGTCTGTCCGTGGATGGGTGATCGTGTTTCGGCAAGCACGTTAAGCCGTTTCATAATAAAGTTCCATAAAGGCTATGTAGTTTAATCTTTGAAATTAAAATCGCTGTCAGAATGTAACTACTTAGTTATTTTTAACCCCCGACGGAAAAGAGGGATGTTATAAGTTTGATGTGTGTTGCTGTGTGTCTGTCTGTGGCAGAGGCGGCTGGTGACATTTATTTACGGGAGTTCACAAAAAAAACTAGAGCTTATTTTTGTACAGAAAATTCATTCTGATCTGTTCTGTTCAGTATTTCTGTTCTGGAAACTTCATAAATAGCATCTAAAATGTCATTCTGAATGGTTTTAGACGTACTTTTAAAAACGGACCTGCTGGATAAATGCTGTTTCATAGCCAAATCGATCTCTAACCCGAAATCTTCCAAACCTCTATAGATTCCGGAATGCCGTAGATTCATCCTAACCTCGTAAAGCAACTTGAAATGCACCACACAATCTATTAAACGCCGTAAAATATATCGATTTTCATCAACGCGTTCATTGAACTCTCTAATAGATTTTCGATACGCAGAATCGAGCGCTTTACGAAATTTTGAGTAAGAGCAATTTTAGGACCCTAGCAACCAGGCCATAAAAAATCATAAAAAAAATTCAGGACGTGGTGGCCCCTTAGCTTTAAGTTCGAGACGCATTTCAAGAGCCTTTTCATATTTTTTTATAAAAGGCACACTGTATTGTTCCATTTTTAACACAAATATCGCGCAAAACTATATTTAATACATAATTAAAAGAAAAACTGCGAAGAATCTACATTCTACCGTAAAGTAACTGATTTCGAGTGTTTGTTTTATTGTTTACATAAGTTTGACAACGGCGCACAGGCAAAAGTCTCCCGCGCCGCCTTGCGCGATTTGGCAACATCGCGTGAGCGGCGCTCCAGATTAGGCTAATTTCCCATACAAAATCTTCTGTTTCACGCGTCGGACCGTGTCGATGTTTCTCTTTCGCATTCATTGAATACATGAATTTTGTTTCATAGGAGCGCAATCGCTGGTGCTCCACTCCACACGTTAGGCACATACAACTTGACGCCAAATGTGCGCGTAGGTAATAGTTAGTTTCTACTACGTTTCTAGTAAACTGCTAGTAACTGAGTGTATTGTATAGGCATTGTAGAAATAATGTATGTATAGGATTTTATGGAAATACTAGCTTTTGCCCGCGACTTCGTTCGCGTGGAATAGTGACTTCCGGCAGATTTTTGGTTTTACCCACATAGTTCCCGATCTCGCGGGATCTCTTCAAAAATGAAATGTGGAAGATATTCTAGGGAACTCTTCAAAAATCAACATAATGAGCTCTGCGTTTGAATTGAAGATATGTATACTCACTTAGGGCATTAAAGCCGTTATTGCCGATCGAAAAAGGCGAAAATGTAATTTTTCCCTTATTTTCAAAATATTATTTTGATTTGCCATTTCAGAAAAAAATACTGTTTCTCTCTTGACAAATTTTCTATTATTTTAGGCTTTAAAGAGACAACCCAACAAATAAACCTTTTAATCGACAAATACAACGGGACCAATTTTGAATTACAATACTTTTAATCTACTAATACATCGGAGCCAATTTTATATTTACGAAACGATCAATCCACAATTCCACGACAGAACCGAAGCGCTCGGCCGATAACCAACCAAATGCGTGTAACGAAACCATAGCACGATCTATTTCGATCCCAACGCCATCTATCGAGCATAGTGACAACTCGGATTATTTATCTATACTCCGTTCGGGCATTTTCTTTGTACTAAAAGTTTTATTATATTGATATTATTTTTTCATACCTTTTTACTATTTATTTACTTTTTTCCGATGAATTAAAACAATAACATGAACCGAACTCGTGTAACGATCGACACCATTGCGCGATCACCAACTCGACATATAGTACTAATAGAATTATCTATACTCCGTTAGAGCATTTTCTTTGTACTAAAAGTTGTATTGTTACAAGATAGGCCAACGCCATCTAGTAACGAGAGGAATAACTAGGTAGTAACTAGTGGCGCCATCTAGTATCGAATAGCGGAACTAATGTTCTCGAAAGCTCGTGTCGAATGGAATTTTCCAGAAGGTTCGAACCGAACATTCTGGAAGTTTCTAGTCGCTTCGGGAACAATTAGTTCGAAAGTCGATTGTTCTGGAAGTTTCTCGGATTATCTGGAACAGTGTGGAACGTTCTAGAAACTTCCTCCGTGCTTTATAAAGAGCGGTCGGGTTCGTCGTGAGTCAGTTTCGATTGAGAAGCGATACAGAGCGATCAAATCGGAAAATAGTGCGAAGTAATAGAATTGTTTAAGAAGTGTTTTTGTAATAAATAGTGATTAATTGAAGTCTGCTGTTTAATTAATTTATCCCTGAACCCCAGCTCGTAACAAATTGGTGTCAGAAGTGCGGGATAAATTATGCCGGTTCTACCGAAGGAAGAAACGGAAGGGATGCGTACCAGGAGTCAGCGCCAGCAAGACTTAGACCAGAGGCGCTTTGGAGACGCTCCCTCACCGTCATCAAGTGGACATCGAGACTCCGCGGCTGCAGCGGAACCAGCTCTATCGTCGGCGTCGCCTGACCTAGCCGCCCTTATGGCATTCATGCAAGAGCAGGCTCGCCGTCAGGAGGAGCAAGCTCGCCGCATGGAGGAGCAGATGCAGCGCGACAAGGAGGAGCAGGCTCGCCGTCAAGAGGAGCAGGCTCGCCGCTTGGAAGAGCAGCTGCAGCGCGACAAGGAGGAACAGGCTCGCCGTCAGGAGGAGCAGGCTCGCCGCTTAGAGGAGCAGCTACAGCGTGACAAGGAAGAGCAAGCTCGCCGTCAGGAGGAGCAGCTTTTGGTAATTAAGGACCTCCGCGGAGCCATTGGTAAGGAGATGAAAGAGGTAAAGGACCAGATCCAGCAGCAGGAGATCCGTATCGCCGAATTGGAAAGGATTGTTCGTGGGCTCAAATCTGGAGAAGAGGCCGTGGTACCTGCGGTAGTTGCGCCCTCGCCAGGTGGTTTTAAAGTGCCACCATTCGACGGATCTTCGTCATGGTCTGCCTACAAGATACAGTTCGAGGCCGTCATGAAATCGAATAGGTGGACCAAAGAACAGGCCTTGACTGCTCTAACCTTGGGTCTTCGCGACCAGGCCTTGATTGTGTTAGATGCACTTGGACAGGACGTTACTTTCGAAAAGCTTTTGGAAGCATTGGAAGCTAGATACGGCGACGCGCACCTGGAACATTTGTTTCGCGCCCAGCTAAAGGACCGATCGCAACGTGTTGGTGAAACCCTACAGCAGTGGGCTCTGGAGGTGGAAAAGCTGGTCCGGAAGGCTTACAAGTCTTCACCTGTGCTGATCGACGGGAATCTCGTACAGGCTTTCACGGATGGGATCCGTGACCTGGAGGTTAGGGCTGCCGTAAGGCTAGGCCATTTTAAGAACATTAAGAACGCCCTAGCCTACGCTTTGGAGGTGGAAGCTGTACGACGGGACGATCGAGCTCACCGCATAAGGCAGGTTGTGACTTCACCCCGGTGCTATAGCTGTGGAGAGAGAGGCCACATCCGGTTGAGCTGCCCAAAGCGAAGGAGTCCCTATTGTGGAAGTCAGTCACCAGCAGCAGGAAAACCAGTAGACGCCAGGAGTAAGTGGCAGTTAGTGGCTGGTGATGAAAGAGCCCCAAGGAACTCGATTTCACAGATTGTGTGTGAGTCACAATCATGTGACGGGAACAGAAAACCACACAATAATGCAGATGCTCTCTCGCGTAGGTCGTGTTCCGATCAATGTAAGCCCTGTGCCAGGCAAGAGGCTGAGCAAGCGACATTTGTGAGAATGTTGAGGACGGATCTTAGCGAAGATTGGAAGGGAATTTTGCAGAGTGCTCAGCAAGATGACAGAGACATAAACCCGATCCTCGAATGGAAGAAATCAGGTGCTCCCAGGCCTCACTGGAGTGATGTCGCAGCAACCAGTTCCATCACCAAGGTTATTGGGCACAGTGGGAAAGCTTGGTTATCCAGGATGGAGTTCTGTGCAGGAAATGGGAGAACGCTCGCGGTGACCAGTGTCATCTACAAATGGTCGTACCTAAAGTTAAGGTGCCGGAGATCCTACAGCTCTACCACAATGGATGTTCAGGGGGTCACATGGGAGTTAAGAGGACTTTAATCAAGATCCGAGAACGATTTTACTGGATCCATTGTCGAGAGGACGTTGAGGAATGGTGCCGCAAATGCACAAGTTGTGCGGCTGTGAAAGGACCACAAACTCGTAGCAGAGGGGCACTAAAGGTTTACAATGTTGGTGCACCGTGGGAACGTATAGCATTAGATGTTGCTGGACCATTTCCAGAAAGCCAAAACGGAAACAAGTACTTCTTGGTCGTCATGGACTACTTCACAAAATGGCCGGAAGTGTTTGCAATCCCCAATCAAGAAGCCGTTACGGTGGCTGATAAGTTAGTTCACGAAGTGTTTTGTCGGTTCGGGGTACCCTTGGAAATCCACAGTGACCAAGGCCGGAACTTCGAGTCAGAAGTGTTTAAGGAGACGTGCCGTGTGATGGGTGCTCACAAAACCAGAACTACTGCTTATCATCCGCAATCAGACGGGATGGTTGAACGATTCAACCAGTCACTAGAGAGATATCTTGCAAAGGTTGTGGAAAACAGACAGAAGGATTGGGACAAACACATTCAACCATATCTCATGGCATATCGCAGTGCTGTTCATGAAACTACAATGGTAACACCAGCTTTTGCTAATTTTGGCAGAGAACTACGATTACCTGCAGATCTAATCCCCGGTATCCCGCCTGAGTCTCCACGCAATGTAACAGATTATGCGAATGAGCTACGAAACAGGATGGATGATGTATATGAGCATATGAGACAGACAGGTCAACAGATGTCTGAGAGGATGAAGACCCGCTACGATCGGAAAGCGAACAATAAGGGCTTCGATGAAGGATCTCTTGTATGGTTACATAACCCGGCACGGAGCAAAGGAAAATCGCCTAAATTACAAGCAAAATGGGATGGACCTTATCGCGTAGTTACCAAGATCAATGACGTCACCTACCGAATTCAAAAGGGACCCCGAGGTGCATCAAAGGTCGTTCATGTGGATCGGTTGGCCCGTTATCATGGGTCTAACAATGCTCGGGACGAGCATGTCTAAGAGGGAGGCAATGTTACAAGATAGGCCAACGCCATCTAGTAACGAGAGGAATAACTAGGTAGTAACTAGTGGCGCCATCTAGTATCGAATAGCGGAACTAATGTTCTCGAAAGCTCGTGTCGAATGGAATTTTCCAGAAGGTTCGAACCGAACATTCTGGAAGTTTCTAGTCGCTTCGGGAACAATTAGTTCGAAAGTCGATTGTTCTGGAAGTTTCTCGGATTATCTGGAACAGTGTGGAACGTTCTAGAAACTTCCTCCGTGCTTTATAAAGAGCGGTCGGGTTCGTCGTGAGTCAGTTTCGATTGAGAAGCGATACAGAGCGATCAAATCGGAAAATAGTGCGAAGTAATAGAATTGTTTAAGAAGTGTTTTTGTAATAAATAGTGATTAATTGAAGTCTGCTGTTTAATTAATTTATCCCTGAACCCCAGCTCGTAACAGTATTATATTATATTTTCATACCTTTTTACTATTTATTTACATTTTTCCGATTTCCGATGAATTTTCAGTACTGAATTGATGCCGACTCTTGACCAATAGATGGCGCTGTATGTCCGGAATAAATTTTATTTTATATTTTATTTTTTGTAATAAAAACTATCCTATGTCCATTCTCAAGTTCCAAACTATGTCTGTACCAAATTTCACACAAATCGGTTCAGTAGTTTAGGCGTGAAGCAAAGACAGACAGACAGACAGACAGAAAGACAGACAGACAGGAAATAAAGATTATACAATTTTTGTGGGAGTGCACTGCACCAGCGCTCTTTAGGACGAGCCGCCTCTGGTCTGTGGCATCATAGCTCCTAAACAGATGAACCGATTTTGATTTAGTTTTTTTTGTTTGGAAGGTGATTTTGTCGAGAGTGAATAAAATCGATTCAGCCGTTCAAAAGTTATGGGCGTATACGTGTTTAATAGATTGCCGATCGAAGCGTATCTACTATGTATTAGATAAATTATGTAGCATGAAATAAAAATGTGACGTGGGTTTATTTAATTTCGAAATTTTACTTGTATTGTTGAATATTTTCTTTGTAATTGTAATATTTCGGTTGGGTAGCTTTCTATAATACACCATCTCAAAGTCAAACCACCCTGTCTAATTCCATTTGAGCACACCAGAGTGATTTTCTTATTGTTTTAAACAAAATTCAATTTCGGAACCGACAGTTTTGAAATGTAAACGAATTATTCGACAGATTTATTTAATTATGCAAATTTCGAACATTAAGTACGCTGCCGGGTATCGGTTTGTTTATCCTGAAATCAGTAAATTTTGAATATAAACAAACTGTATTAATAGAAATGAGGAGTTGATATTATCATACATACAGACATACCTATAGGGCTGTAGATTGAATATACGATATTCAAATAGAAGCAAGATTCCAATTACTGGAATATACCAATAAGTATCCATAATTTCCATTACTGGTCAATTCCAATATCAAATAACACTCGAGTCTGATCAGAATATCTAATTATTATTAGAAATCAATAGGCACATTATGAGTATAAGCGCTCTTTCACTTTTGTTGTTTGGTGGTGCGGTGAGCAGTGGGTGATAAAACCCGCTGCCATATTTGCAAAATATTCACAACAATGAAAAAGTAGTGAATAAACTCGCGCTAAAAGCCAAAAAACCGGCCAAGTGCGAGTCGGACTCGCGCACGAAGGGTTCCATACCATGATCGCAAAAAACGGCAATTAAATCACGTTTGTTGTATGGGAGCCCCACTTAAATATGTATTTTATTCTGTTTTTAGTATTTGCTGTTATAGCGGCAACAGAAATACATCATCTGTGAAAATTTCAACTGTCTAGCTATCACGGTTCATGAGATACAGCCTGTGACAGACAGACAGACGGATCGTGGAGTTTTAGTATTAGGGTCCCGTTTTTACCCTTTGGGTACGGAACCCTAAAAACTATAAAATATGACATTTTGAAGACCTCACTTTACATCAGCGCCCCTAACGGCAAATTCAAATACGATAGCCCTCATGGACCATGGTACTAACGTAAACATTAAAAACTCCTTTCTCAGAGGACGTCCACGGTCTCGGCTTACGTATTCGCATCTACGGCTGCGAGCGGATGCGTCGCCAGCGCCTCCTGGGCGAAGCAGCCGTCAGCTTCGCCACCCTCAACCTGGAGCTGGAGAACAGCTTGTGGATGCAGCTGATGCCAAGGCAGCATCATCAGCCTAGCTTGCAGGTTAATAAGGTAAGCAAAGTAAAGGATCCTGTCTGGGTCGCGGATAAAATTGAAAGAGAGTTACCGCCTGGCACAAGCAACTGAAGGAACACGGGTGGGTTTTAGTCAGTAAAAGTCTGACACGCCCTCCCGCCAGGACCCAGAGCAGGAGAAGTCATTGGATGATTTCCCACACCAAAAAAAATAAAAAAATGGTAGGGAAGGATCCTTTTAGCAGAAAACCAATCCTCGTATTTTAAAACTGTTTACATTCAAGTCGCAATCTCAGAAAAAAAAACAATGTATCTTGTTTTGAACAGAGATTAAAATGCGTATGTTCTTAAAAGAACGTGGATTGAAAATCAGGTTAAGATTTTTTCAGAATAGATGAAAATTTTACTAACTCGATGTTAAACACGTACAAATATTTCACGTTTGTTTCTAATTTATAAAATTCGCCACAGTCTTGCAACCCACTCTATCCTCTTTCTATAAGGATATCCTATTGAAATAAATCATCATAAATTACTTACAAACTGAAACTAATTTTCATTTATAAACAGACGGATGTGACATTAATATGTCACGAAAATGCTGAAAAGCTGTTCATCGAATAATGTTTTGTCCATTATGAAATATTTTATCTGTAAATGTATAATATTCACAGCGGATGTTTGTGTCTCTGAAGTTAGCTCTGTCAACTATTCCGCAAGAAACAGTTTATCTACATAGAGTAAGCGAGATATGATGAAGAGACAAACGTAAGCGAGTGAAAGAGACAGTTATACAATGATATAATCTTCACTTTCAATATTGACTCAAAAATAGCTACTGCGCAGGGTCTTGCAGCCAATTCAGAGACACAAAGATCTGTTGTGAATATTATAAGTGTGTATAGATAGTTTAACTCATCTGTGCGCGCGGCGCCATGTGTGCGTGCGCTTGTTATCATACATTATGCATTTGTGTGGCGGTGTCGCGGCAGTCGTCGTCTTAGCAAACAACCACCCACACAACCTTACACACACATAGCGCTGCGCGCAAAGATGAGTTGAGCTATCTATACCAATATTCGTTTTTAATTGCATACATACAGAAACTCACGCCTTCTTCCCATGGGGGTAGCCAGAAACTACAGAACGCCACCTGCTATAATACTTACTTACTCCTTTTGCTTCAATTCTTTCATTTTGTCTTTCGGTTGAATTTTGTTTTTACTAGTTGATTGTTTACAGTTTAATTATTTATTTATTTAACCATTAATGTAAACACACATAATAAATAGACAAGAAGAAGGAACAGAAAATAGGTACAGAGATATGCTTATTTATAACGAAATATCTTCCAGCATACCTGCGAGAGGAGAGTTGAAAAAAAACTGTAGATGTATGTATATCTACATACATTAAATATACTTTGTTTATTAGCAGCTCCCGAAACTAGAACTCAACCACTCAATGTCGGGCGTGCTAGCCAGTCCTTCGTCCATAGCAACAGTCACCACTCCAGGGGCAGGTGGGCCCGGGGGCGAAGCCTGCAGCCTCGCCCGTTCTGATTCAGCATCTTCGTGCTGCAGCACCAGATCTGCCCCGGAACTGCTGCTAGGGTTGCAGTACAACTCTTCTACCGGACATCTTTCTGTAGAGGTAAACTAAGATAAGATACCTCAGTTCTACTATATTATTTTATTAACAAATTAAATTTAAAAAAACCCGGTTCCTTTTTTATTTCATGCTACATAATTTATCTAGTAGTAGACACGCTTCGATCAACAGTCTATTGAACACGTAATAATTATGACACGATTTCTTGCGAAGACACCTTGATTCGAAAAGTAAAACTTTTGAACTGCTGAACCGATTTGAATCAAACATAGCTAAGCTAACAAAATTAACTAAATCAATAGGTTCATCCGTTTAGGAGCTATGATGCAAAAAAGTCAAAAGTCAAAATATATTTATTCAACTAGGCCAATAAGCGGCACTTTTGAAAGTTAAACACAAATTAAAATTTACAAGTAATAAAATTTGATTCTACCGTGCATTCGGAAAAGTAGCTTGTTATGGAGAAGAATGCACAAGAAACTCCTAACTTACTCTTTTAAAAAAAATAGGTGTCTTACAATATTTACATAAGTATATACATTAATAAATTCATATATGTGAGTACCATGCACCCAGAATAGCACTACACACTATACTACGTTTAGGTATAAAGTATTAAAAGCATTAACAGGTAAATTTATTAATTTTATAAATAGGAACATGGTTCTCACATACTTACAAATATTACAAACATAGGTAAAACACCTAATTCAGCAACAACGGAACAGTGTGTGAGTCAATTTCTTAAAAATAAAATAAAAAAATGAATATAATAACTATTAATATAAATTAATAAATTTGATTTTGTCTACACTAAAGATTGCCCTATGGAGCAGGACCAGCATGTTTCCAAGCAACCTTATCTTGAATATAATCATCTAATTTGTAATATGCTTGTTTACAAAGTGTGCTTTTAACTAAAGTTTTAAATATACTTTCATTTAGTTTTAATAAATCACAAGGTATTACTTGTTTACAAAGTGTGATTTTAACTAAAGTTTTAAATTTACTTTCATTTAGTTTTAATAAATCACAAGGTATTACTTGTTTACAAAGTGTGATTTTAACTAAAGTTTTAAATTTACTTTCATTTAGTTTTAATAAATCACAAGGTATTGCTTGTTTACAAAGTGTGCTTTTAACTAAAGTTTTAAATTTACTTTCATTTAGTTTTAATATATCACAAGGTATTTTGTTATAGAATTTAACACAGTACCCCATGAAAGATGAGTGTACTTCAGCTAGTCTATAAGATGGTTGGTCTAACTTATGCCACACATAGATACACAAATACACATATATACAGGTACACACGTCAAACTTATAGCACCCCTCTTCTGCCGTCGGTGATCAGAAAGGTGTTACCAGGATAAGACGATATTTATGCATTCAGATTGCATTCATCTTCAGAATAAGTGCAGGGCCTGAAAGGCACAAAAACCGATTGGGAGATACAAAGCTTGTTCATAACTTCCTTAACGACCATATGACCATCGATCGTCATTGACCGCACTTAAAATACCATATAATAAGACGTGGCTAGGACAGAGCCAGCTCACGAAACTGAAGACCGACGATGGCAGGATCGTATCCGCCAAACCGGAGCTATTGAGATAGATCGAGAGATTCTATGGGCAGTTGTACACGTCAACCAGTAAACCCGTCGCGAATCTAGCAAAAGACCCTAGAGCTAGATTGACCCGGCACTATACCGAAGACATTCCGGACGTCAGCCTGTATGAGATTAGGATGACTCTTAAACAGCTTAAAAACAACAAGGCGCCGGGTTAAGACGTAATTACAGTCGAACTCCTGAAGGCGGGTGGAAAACCGGTCATTAAGGCCCTTCAGAAGCTGTTTGATTCCGTCATACTCGAGGGCAAAACGCCACAGGCATGGTGCAGGGGTGTGGTGGTACTCTTCTTCAAGAAGGGCGACAATGCCCTACTAAAGAAATATAGGCCCATCTCACTTCTTAGCCATGTCTACAAGCTGTTTTCAAGAGTCATCACGAATCGTCTCGCGCGCAGGTTTGACGATTTCCAGCCTCCTGAACAAGCCGGTTTGCGTAAGGGCTTTTACACCGTAGACCATATACATACGCTGCGGCAGGTTATACAGAAGACCGAAGAGTACAACCTGCCTCTCTGTTTAGCGTTTGTGGACTACGAGAAAGCCTTTGATTCGATCGAGACTTGGGCTGTGCTGCAGTCTCTCCAACGGTGCCAAATGACTACCGGTACATCGAGGTGTTGAAGTGTTTGTACAAAAACGCCACCATGTCAGTTCGACTTCAGGATCAGACCTCGGAACCTGTCTTTCTGCAGCGAGGTGTGAGGCAGGGAGATGTCATATCTCCGAAACTGTTCACCGCTGCACTGGAGGATGTCTTCAAGGTTCTGGACTGGAGAGGGCTAGGCATCAACGTCAATGGCGAGTACATCACTCACCTTCGGTTTGCCGACGATATTGTGGTCATGGCTGAGACTATGGAGGAACTCAATACAATGCTCGATGACCTCAGTAGAGCTTCCGAAATAGTGGGTCTTAGGATGAACATGGACAAAACCAAGGTGATGTTGAATGCCCATGTCACACCTACTCCTATCAGGGTCGGAGACTCTACTCTCGAAGTTGTGGATGACTATGTCTACCTGGGACAAACGATCCAGTTGGGTAGGGCCAACTTCGAGAAAGAGGTTAACCGTCGAATCCGACTCGGCTGGGCAGCGTTCGGGAAGTTGCGTGCGCAGTATCTTCACGTCCAACTTACCACAGTGTCTCGAGACGAAAGTCTATGACCAGTGTGTGTTGCCAGTTATGAACTATGGCTCTGAGACGTGGTCGCTCACAATGGGCCTCATCAGAAAGCTTACAGTCACCCAAAGGGCAATGGAGAGGGCTATGCTCGGAGTTTCCTTACGTGATCGAATCAGAAATGTAGAGATCCGCAAGAGAACCAGGGTTACCGACATAGCCCGAAGAATTCCCAAACTTAAGTGGCAGTGGGCAGAGCACATTGCTCGCAGAATGGATGGCCGATGGGGCAGAAAGGTTCTGGAGTGGCGACCGCGAACCGGTAGACGTTGCGTTGGAAGGCCTCCCACCAGGTGGACCGATGACCTAGTGAAAGTTGCGGGGAACCGCTGGATGCGGGACGCACGGGACCGGTCAATGTGGCGACGCTTGGGGGAGGCCTATGTCCAGCAGTGGACGTCTTGCGGCTGATATGATGATGATGATGATGAAGACGTGGCTATATAATAACAGCCGCAAGGGTCGATCTTCAAGGTTAAGCAACGCTTGCCGACGTCGGTCCGTGGATGGGTTACCATCTTTCCCGAAGGAGGGTAATGTGTTTATCAGTCTATGTATGTAAGTATGTATGTATGTTTGTTCCTATGTGGGGTTCTAGAGACCAAAGGCGTTGGCCGATTTTGATGATTCTTATGTCAATCGACTTGTCTTAACCCTGCGCTACATTAAAATTGAAAAAAATTAAAATGGCGGATTTTGGGCGCCATATTGTGGGGGACAACTTTTTTTTTTTCTTCCACACCCATCGTGTGGGGTATCAAAATAAAGGATTTTAAGAGGTGATTTCAAAAATATTTAACACTTACATGTTAAAATGTACCTAAATCTAAAAAAAAATAGCTAATAAGTTGTAAATAAAAAAAGTTAATACAAAAAATTCAAAAAACCCGACTGCTTAAAAAGCGAACTAAAAAGACAAGAAAATCATGATGTGCAGTCGGAGGATACATGTGGTTTTGGTCAGCCAGCTCGCGAAAACGTATCCTCCGACTGCACAGCATGATTTTCTTCTTGTTTACGTCTTTTTAGTTCACTTTTTAAGCAGTCGGGTTTTTTGATTTTTTGAATTAACTTTTTTTAGTTCCCAAACTCCGATTTAACCACGTTCTCGGCATTTGCTTCAGATAATAAAAGGCACGCACTTCCGCAAGCTGTCGCCCAACAAGGCGCCGGACACGTACGTGAAGCTGTGCCTCATCAGCTCGCTGGGCATGGAGATGGGGCGCTGCAAGTCCACCACGCGCCGCGCGCAGTCCAACCCTCTCTATAAGGAGCTCTTCATCTTCCAGGTAAACATTATTATTTTGGTACAGATAAACACACTCAATTATGGGTAACCACCGCTTACACATTATTGAGTATGCATGTTCTACATAAAAAATTATACATATTTAATTAATTAAATTTAAATCAAAATAACACTGAAATACAACTAGTATCAATTAATGTTTAGATTAAGGTTATATCAAATTAGCACTGAATATAGACAATGTCAAATTATATCATAACAATAAAAATACAGGAGTCAAATAAAAAAAAATACAGATTATGTCAAAGTAAAATAAAATTAAATCAAATGTAAATATAAATAATGTCAAATAAAATTAAAATAAATCAAAAATACAAATAAATCAAATTAAAATATACCATGTCAAATTAAATTAAAAAATTGATTAAATTAAAATCAACATTAAAATACATATTGAAAGCAAAAGTTAATTTTATTGGAGTGGAGTGATAAATCAAGTCAAATGTTCTCAGCCTGAAAATAACTATATAACTTTCTTTTAAATGCGTTAATGCTGTAGTTTGGATTATTGGGTGAATTATTGTACGAGAGGTAATTTTCTTGCTTTGTCTTGTATGGATAACCGTTATTTACATATCCACCCCTCGCCTCAAATCAGTTTAACCTAATGTATACCTAACGACCATCATAACTAACTTTATGCTGAAGTTTATGGATTATTGGGTGAATTATTGTACGCGAGGTAATTTTCTTGCTTTGTCTTGTATGGATGACCGTTATTTACATATCCACCCCTCGCCTCAAATCAGTTTAAGCTGTTATTTCGGTTTGAGACTGATCCCATATGCGACATCCTTCCAGTTCTCACCGACACCGACTTCCGAAAATAAAGTAATTTTAATTTTTCTTTTTGTAGTGTTTTGTTTTGGCAGTCGGTTTAATTTTTTTGTTAAAAAGTTTTTGTAACCGAGTGGTTGAATGCTTGTTACAGGTAGCTCTATTCCAACTAACGGAGGTGACTCTGATGGTGTCAGTTTGGTGGCGACGAAGCGTCAAGAAGAACGAGATGGTGGGCTGGTTCTCCATGGGACACAGTCCTTCTGGCAGGGAAGAGGAGAGGCACTGGCAGGAGCTGTGTGAAAGGCATGGCGAACAGGTATGTAACTATGATGGGTAGAATAAGAATGTCTGGCAGAAGATCTGTGGCCTTTATTACTCTATAAGAACCCGTATGAAAGATATGGGACCTTATGATGGACCATGTTCCAAAGATACTCGTATAATAATACTTTCATTGTGCGTACTGCTAAGGAGTGGAATTTCCTGCCGGAGTCTTTGTTTCCTGATAGCTACAAACCTAGAGTTCTTTAGGTCAAGAGTGAATAGGTTACTTCTAGGCAACCGTGCTTCACCGTCGACCACATCATCGCTTTCCATCAGGTGAGATAGTGGTTAAACGCGAGCCTATTATACTAATATTATAAAGAGGTAAAGTTTGTGAGGTTGTAGGGGGTGATCTCTAGATCTACTGAACCGATTTAGATGAGTTTTCGCATGGAGATAGTTTGAGACCCTGGGCTGGGGAGAACATAGGGTAGTTTGTATTCCCTTGGGATGACAAAACACTTTATACGCGGGCGAAGCTGCGGTCAGAAGCTATAGTCGTTAATTAAAAAATAATTGAAGGGCTAATTCATCATGTAGCTACACTCTGTTGTACTGGTACAATGAAGATTTTTGCACATCAGTTTATAGATATCAATAATTAGTCACATGATGAAACTCTTGTAATTGAATCGAAGATCGAAGACGAAACTTGTTCTGTTATCCAGGTGCAGCGCTGGCACGTCTTGCTGGACTCTTGACGTGCGGAGACATAGCGCGATGTGGACGCGCACGCATGAGCCTCTGTATGACGTCACGCGGGACCTCCCCCGCCCCCCGCCCCCCGCGACCGGCCCCCCTGTGTTATGTATGGTATGGCCCGCCGGTCGCCCCGCACCTTGTTCCGGTGCGTGTTGCTTTTGTTGTTAGCACGCGGTATGCTTTGACGTCGACCGGACCAACCCGTTGACCACGTTTGTCGCGATCAAGTGAATCACTCAGTTGCACTGTCGGCACGTTTTTGACTGAGTTTAGATAGGCGATTCTTCCAACGAAAGAATCTCGTACTTTCTCCAATATTATATTAAAAGCTTGTATTATTATGTATGTTGGACGGGAATTGTAACGATTGGGTACTTTCTGCTAACGCTTGTTTTCGAAAGTGTTTTAGAAGCTTAATTCCTCATTTTCGAAAGTTTGAAGGTAAAAGTTTTGTAATATTTATAATGAAGATGAAGACTTGGAGCGCACAATACATGTGAGATAGTATTATGGTAGTAGAAAGGATATTTATTGTATATTGATATATTATATTGTACCTTAACATATAGACATTCATTCTAATATGTCTTGAATATATTCTTCGTATATAAATGTGTAATGAAACTAACCATTTTGTATTGTAACTGGTATGAATTCATTGTTCACTCATTTATTAGGTAGTTAAAAATACATAATTACGAAGATAATAGGAATTCAATAATCATTTTCAGAAAAATACTATATTTAGTTTTGAATACTAATACTAATTTTGCCAATGATATTCAAATAAACAGATACGTTACACACTCACAAAACAATTGAAAAAAGTGTTCCGTGCAGCAGCGGCAGCACACATACACACTTTTCATTCATCTAACATTAAAAAATATTTATTTTAATCAATAAATAAATAAATTACAAATACACACGATGGCATTTTTTTTTATTTTGTTTTTGTTTAACAAAGCCTATCGCTCTTCGCCATGCGTGACATAAACTAAAGACTAAAGGTCACAATTGTGACCTATTCGAGTCTTCACAATGCGCGCGCTCATAACATATCTGTTTATTTGAATATCATTGAATTTTGCATACAATTAGTTTAAATACTTTAGCAATAATACATATTAATATTTCAATAAGCTACTTTCAAATATTATATATGTAATAAAACTTTATTATGAATCTATTTTACTTATAATATTGAAATTTAATTGTTATATTATGCCCTTGCTGATGAAATTAGAATTTTATAAAAGTAACCTTTATTATTTGCAATAGACAAAGTCAATTTAAGGCAAAACACACGAAATATTTACAAAATGTATACAAATATATTATATATTAATAAAATTATTATCTTTGAATTGCATTAGAATCTTGAAATTATACAAAATCTTACTAAAATATGAATTTAACGCCTGTATGCCTATTATTATAAATAATACAAAAAGGATGTATTCAAATATATATATGATGTAGTTGAAGGCAAGGAGACGAAATATTAGCTTAAATGCGGATCAAATAGATGTCTTTATAAATTATATAAATTGTATAACTAACACCAAAATGGAGTGTAAGGCAAGAAGCCTTTTTATAAATTATATATATGACTTACTAGAAATATTAACAAAGATTTGTCTAAATATTGGATAACTGAGGAGTAGGTACTTACTTGTTTACAGGCGGACATAGAAACGAAAGATAGTATAGTAATATTAGCGTTCTAATAAATTACGATCAATTCTATTTACCTGCATCTGTAAACCTTTTGTGGAAGTTGTTAAAAAAAAATGCTTTTTATAGTTGAAAATCATAGAGTTGTTATTATGATAATATAGTAGTTTATGCAACAGTCATTTATTAGGGTTTATTAAAACACGAGCGTAGGTTTATCACACGAGGCGAAGCCGAGTGTCATAATAATATAACGCGAGTGTTTAAATACCTAATGATATACCGTTGCATACACTATTTTATCTTCACTCATACAGTTGAAATGAAACAAAATTGGAAACGAAAAAAATATGTGGTATGGCGGGCAATTTAGATTCTCATTGCGCATGACTGCGCAGCGCGCGCGTTCATAGACAATGATACTATTTTGCTAAATTAAGTCAATGAGCCCATAAGCGCCAATAAATTAAAAAGTAAAAGTGTGCTATATAAACTTATTTTATGGTGCAGTTGTTTGAAAATCGAAGGAAAATGTTGCACTGTAATGGTTTTTTTTTAATTTTACCTTTCCACGAATATAAAGTACGTGTTTATACAACATTTTTTGAATTCATATTTGGAACATTACATTGTGTGTGTAGATAAAATATATTATGAGTACTGTCAACAGAACAAAAATGTATTCGGTATAAAAATAAAGATCCTAAAATGTTATTGTATGAAGAGCTCAATGTCTTTAAAGTTACTACATATTTACTCTGTGTCACATGCTTGACTTTTACTACATTTTTGACATATCTCTTTTGCTGACAGTACTCATAATGTCAACTTAAGTATTTAAATGTTGGCTTCTATAGTTCAGGGTCTTGTTGGTTTGGTGTTCGTATTGCAATGTCACAATAAATGTTGCAATCACAGACACTTTTAGTTGTATCGTAAGAACACTCAGTGTTGTGTATCATAAAATGCTGCATTTTTAATCTATCACACTTTATTAGAATAATTATTTTTTGTTTTAACGTAACAAATAATAATGTAAGAATACACATTCATTACCATTACTTTTTTCTACAGAATGTTTCACTCAATGTTTGCTCATCATAGACGTAGATAAAATCCAAAAAAAATGCGATATTTTTGAATTTCTGTATTTAATACTCAATTACATGACAGTATTCGGCCAAAATTATTATTTTATTTGAATTTTATGACTATGTAATTTAACTGAAATCCAATTAAATTTTAAGAATGTCTAATGAATTAATACTCTATTTTAGTTTTTATGAATGTATAATTTGATTGATATTTTATTTTAATGTTAACGAATATATAATTTAATTGATATTTTATTTTATTGTTCATGAAAATTAATTAATTTAACTGATATTCTATTATAAATATTTAATGAATGTTTATTTTAATAATTTTATATGTTTTTATAATGCATGTATTTGGATGTTATATTAATGATTGGAAATAAATGGATTTATTATTTATTATTATTCAACCAAAAATGTGTATTTTAAATTACAATAGTCTTCTATATTTTACTCAAATACTGAATGAATATGTATGTTGTATCACGGGAATATTTACAAGAGTTGCTCAGTTTTTGCGGCTCAACTTCGATGTAGTAAGTTGTCATTTAGCTTCATCAATATAGGCTTATTAAGACGACCAATTGTAGATATCGCATACAATTCCAGAACTAATAATGAATTCACAATTTTATATAATTATAGAATAACGGGTAAATATGAAATAGCGCGATTTTGTGGTTCGGAAAAATCTATATTAAATATTATGTCTAATATGTTCCTCAAAATCTAGATGCCCTGTACTTTACTTTTCATATTGTTAAAATCTCTTCAAGAAAGCCAAAATAGTACCTGCTCTTAAACATAGAAAATACTTAATAAGACATATAAAGCGAAAAAAAATTATCTACTTTATTATACGCTCTGTCAGTTTATCATTAAAATGTGGATATTAAACGTGATAAGCACTTGGAAAATATACGAGTATAAATATATGAAAACATATGAGTTATATGAAAGTATATGAGAATATATATTTTGTGTTATTGCATAAAATTGTAGTGTTAGTATGTTTTGAGTGTACGTTTGTGCACCAGTTTTTTGCAATGATTGTCGTTGGCGTAAAATGTTAGGGCACGATTTACCTTCTGAGAAAGGAAAATTATTTGAGTGGTATATTAATTACTCTTGTTGTGTGTTATATTTTTACGTGTATTTATAAATGTCACGCACCACACTTACGTGGAATATATGTATAAAATATTTACTTATTCAGTCCTAAACTGAATTTTCAATATCGACAATTTTTTAGATCGATATTTATAAATAATGTAACTGCATTCGTCACAAATATACATAAAAAGATATTAAAGTATATATTATATGATATATTAAAGTTAATTAAAACTGTAGTGTGCTATTATTTTCAATAGTAGTGCGTATTCTGTGGAACTTTATAATTTCTGTAGAAGCAAAGGGGTGATCCAAGCCTACCCTAACGAAAGATTAGCATATATTTATTTATGTATACCTAATTCTTATCAGTAAACGTTTGATGTATTTACTTTTAACACGAGTGACGATATTATGCACCGTGGATTCATAGATATATGTATAACATTATAATATATTTGTTTGGAAACGTCAACAGAAACTTTAGAACATTGTTACCCTATTAAAAATATGTAATGAGAATTTCTCAATAAACTCACTTTATACATTTTTCCTAAATATGATGTATTATTTATTGACGCACACACCCTTTAATCTATTAATGTTTAAACATATTTGTACAGTACATATTTGGCCGCACATAAGTGGTAACAAACATAATTCCAATATAAGCTGGCCTCTTATTTTATTGGAACGTACCTACTGCGCTAGCCTAACTCAAGGTCAAAGTATTACCACTGGTGACGTGTGGCCTACCTTTTCTGACTTTTCCTCTGACTGACTAAAACCACACGGTGTTCTACAGCTGGGCACTGTAGTACTTGTTGGCCCGCATGAATTCATGGGGATGCAGTGTTTCTTTCAGGCAAAATTCTCCGGCGGTTAAGAGATCTGGGGGGGCGGAGTAAATAAAGGAAACGAAGTAATATTTAAAAGCAATTCCAATTATTATTAATATTTTAATGAATAAAAGATGGTATAAGCTGAACCAAAATTGTCAAAGTAACATTGTAAAAAGTCACGAAGAATAATATTCTTTACAAAAATCTTATTCTTCGTGGCTTTTTTCTTGCGTACACATAACGATAAGGACACAGCTATAATTTTTTCATTCTACAAATTTCGCAAAATTACTATCTATAACCAGCTGTTTAGAGTGGGAGAGCCATATGGGATAGCATTAGAGGAGAAGGGATGGCGATATTTTCGAAAGTGTGTAGTTCTTTCTAGGAGCTATTCTGGTTTCTGATTGGCTACTTTAATATGTCATGCACTACTCAACTCCTGATTGGCGTTGAGTGCCACGTCACGTCAATAAAGGGTTTCCAGCTCTAAAATGAAACCATGTTTACATAATTTGCCAAATTGTAGGGATATTCGTCGCGAATATACGTAAATCTGCTGTAGACGCGCGAAAGTGAGCGTGCGGCAACCTATTGCTATTGATTAAGTTCCAAACGCCCTGGGGGGCAGTAAGGCTACTCCGGGGGGGCAAAGCCCACCAGGAGTAGTACCTGAAAGAAACACTGTGGGGATGCTATTATTTGGCCGGCTTAGCCGCAGATGGTGACGGTGAAGGGTTCTACTTGCGGCCTACTGTACCTACAATGAGTGACATTGACAAAAAATTAACATGAATGCCATGAAACACAGCTGCTGTTTCACAGTAGATTCAGAGATTAAAATGATTTAACTATTCATAATTATAATTAATTTGTATATCGTGACCGTTTGCAGTGGTTTTAAATTACCGATATGATTTTACTGATAGATTACAATACCTATTTAAATAAACTTTTGATAAAGCATTTAATTGCAATCCTATAAAAGAGAAAACGTAGCACATTATTTGAATGGTATATTAACATTTAAGACGAATTATTTTAATAGTATAACATTAAATATGATGGAAAACTTTAGGCGTCTGCTTCGGACTTATTGTTTGCAGAGCACTATAGTAGGACTCAAGTATTTCTATCTCTATCCGGATATTATATCAAGGTATTTGTTACATTATTTCTTTTCACTCTACAGCTAGTGCTAATCAAATACTACGTTTTCATTTTACCTAAGTGACATCTAAAAGGAAGCACTGTTCGATTTTTAACGGTTAGCTTAGAGCCAAGGGGTGAAAATCCAACCGTGGCATTTAGACGCGTGCAAAAATTAAAATTTTATACAATAGTTTCGGCAAATTATAGCTATAAAAGGAAAATAATATTGTTACGTAATATTGTAACCACAGATGGTTCACTGATAATTTATTACCTCTTAAACAATTCTATTATTTCGCACTATTTTCCTTTTGATCGCAATCGTATCGCTTCTCAACCGAAACTGACCCACGACGAACCCGACCGCTCTTTACATAGCACGGAAGATGTTTCTAGAACGTTCCATACTGTTCTAGATAATTCGACAATCTTCTGCAAGATTCAATCGACTTTCGAACCCATTGTGCCCGAATCGAAGAGAAAATTCCATTCGACGCGAGTTTTCGAGAAGATTAGTTCCGCTATTCGATACTAGTGGCGCTACTAGCTACTACTAATTCTTCCTCTCGTCACTAGGTGGCGTTGCCTGATCTTGTAACAATATTTATTTCATCATCTTCCTGCCACGTTTAGGTACTCCTCACACAGTCCATCCATCTTTTCTTTGACTTTCCCCTCTAAGAATAATATTTTGTATTGATGCAAAACTGAGCGTATCCTAACTACGGCCCTACGACACAAGATAAGGACAATAGTGTCATTTTAAAAGCCTTCAGGCTTTGAGTTTCGCTTCTATACGAAGGAAACACAAACAGCTACAAACAAACTCTTTCTATACCACGACTCAGCGAATGAATACTCTAATGTCTTAAGTATATTTTTTAATAACACAGATGCTTCTGGGCGATAAACATGATAGCAGTCCTAGCGATGTCGTTTCTGCTTACCCTCCTCCTATACAACCGCTTCAGCGAGATGCCGACGAGGGTGACCATCGAGAGTCAGTTTGAGCCGGTGATAAGCCTCCCCTACCCGGCCATCACTCTCTGTGGTCCTAACCAGATGACCGTCTCTTCTTTGAATTATTTTAAAAGGAATCTTGTGTAAGTCAGTCTTTAATTAGTTATTTAGGATTTTTATTTCTATGTTGAGAAACTAATTTTGGACCTCAAGTGGAATTGGGCAGGACACCTGGCAAGGTGCGGTAATGATAGGTGGAGTAAGGCTGTGGTCGAGTGGTGCCCAAGGATTGGAAGAAAAAGTATCAGTCGTCCGACGCCAAGATGTCATTGTTACCCTCGCGGGTAGAACCTGGATTGGCACAAGAACAGAGAGGCCTGTGCTCGGCATTGGGTGATGTTGAGGATTTAGGCCAAACCTTGAAGTGATTTTCAAGTATTCATTAGGGCAGTAGGTATTTGGAAGAAGAAAGAGTAATTTAGTATTTTTCTCTTTGCCGCTGCTGCTTCATCATTTGTTATTTCAAAGTCATCATAACTTAGCTTAGCTCTCGGTCCGCAACCCTGAATGCACTTTGACCAATTCGGTATAAGCCTTTTCTCCCTATGAAAACGATTGGATCGTTATCTTGTGATAATAGATAAGAAGCACCCGGGCCACAGATTACCTCCCAATAGATTCCGCATAGAAGACAACACACATCAGCATATTTAGGCTGATATAACTCAGTGCTCGGTATGTTCTCTTTAGTGTCGACCAGACATTAGACCTGTAGGTATGCAAGCGATTTCTAGTTTTAATTCTGTTTAAAAAATAGTTATAAGCGGTTTGCCTTAAAAAAAAATGACGAATTGCGCAGTAAAATGGTGTGGAAAATCAACCAGCCCTTCAAGTTCAAAAAATGATGGGATAACATTCCACCAGTAGGCAAAGTAATAAATATTGACCAATCTAAAAAGGGTCAAGTTATAATGGTTAGCAAATCAAAATTGCACACTTTACAGTAGCGCTCGTTGATGTCTTTTGTGAAAGTCCCTTTCACTCATAAGGAATTAATATATTGCTATCTTTTTCCCACAGAAGTAAAATGTTGAGACAAATACGTTTTTTGCTTATCGAAAAGTATCGATGATCGATGTATAATACGGTATATAGGAGAATTAAATAATTTTGATAAAATTGATTCGTTAAAAATTAACAAATTAGTTTATTTTTACTTTGAACTAATTGTGATAAACTCATAACAAGAGCTTAGAGTGGCTTTGTTTACATAGGATAACAATTAAATTAAATCACCTTTGGCCAAAATCAAAATCTTTTCTTGATCGATGTTTTTCTTTATCATTATTAAAGTAATTATAAAATCGTCGGATAAGAAATTTTACATAAAATATCATTCTGTTTGAAAAATATCGATATTTCATCGACTTATAATGCGCATGTCCCATCACTACGACAGGTACCGTGACCTTGAATAGCCAATCACGGCGCACTTGTCACTCTCCGCGCATCCCGTGCCTTCCGCCAATTTTGGTGAACTCGGAATCCATCAAAACAGTAGGCATGCGGTATCTATTGGGAGGTAATCTGTGACCCGGGCCAACTTGGTTTGACAGAAAAAAAAATGTGTTCAATCGGGGGACAACCGTCAGGAACCATGTTCCTCACGCCTTTTCTTCAACACCAAATGTAATTTGATATGGATAATTTGATTGTTGATATTTATTAATTTTTGTGATTTAAGGAAAAAGCATTATGTTCAGACGAAAGTAACATGTAACTAAATGATACATGATGTAAACAAGTATGGCGGACAGCGCTTGACGATAATATCCGAACTACGCCGGACGGAACCGAACGTCTCGAGAGGCATAATACCAAAGACCTTATAGAAATACGTATAAGGTCTTTGCATAATGCTATTTCGTTATGAGACGGTATCTACCAAGCAACTCCTACCGCAAGCACCGTTAGGGAACATCGTTCAAATAATTGGGCTTGGTATTTCTTGTATAAAATAAATTATGAGTGTGTCATACTTTTCAGATAACTATCCTCTTTGCGCTATTGATGTGTTTTCAGAGACGGTAACGTAACAATCGACCTGGAAAAGGCACTACCCGTGATCCTAGGTTTTTACGAAGTCATAAACGATTTAGATGAGAACATGCTGGAACACTTGCAGCTTCTTCTGGACCAGAACCGGTACACTGTACGTATGCAACTCCGTCATCAAATATAAATAAAAAACGTCGGACTGGGACTCAAAAAACTACCGGGACTTTTTAGGGTTCCGTAACCCAAAGGGTAAAAACGGGACCCTATTACTAAGACTCCGCGGTCCGTCTGTCTGTCTGTCTGTCTGTCACCAGGCTGTATCTCAAGAACCGTGATAGCTAGAGAGTTGAAATTTTCACAGATGATGTATCTGTGTATCTGTTGCCGCTATAACAACAAATAATAAAACAGAATAAAATAAATATTTAAGGGGTGCTCCCATACAAAAACGTGATTTTTATGCCGTTTTTTGCTATAATGGTACGGAACCCTTCGTGCGCGAGTCTGACTCGCACTTGGTCGGTTTTTTTAAACTGCCACACACGGAGCACCGGGAAAAGTCCCGGTGCTCCCGTATGGCCAGTCCGACCCTGTAAGTAAATCAAATCAGAAATGGGGAAATCTCTACAGATTTCCCCATTTCTGATTTGATTTTCCTACGAATCCAACTGGAATAGACCGAAGACAGGCCAAACTTAAGTGGCAGCAGCGAAAACTATCTTCTTTCATGAGGGTCCTTGGATGGATGCGAATATTGCGATCTTCGGTGTTAGACCCAGTTTTCATGTTGCCTTATTATGTTTAAGTGCTTCAGCGGATGGCGTTGTCGTGTCGAAATCTGGGTCAGGCAAGGGTTTTAAATAAGGAGAGTCTTATGTTTGCCATCGATACGTTAAGAAAATGAAGTGGCAGTCAGTAAACGGGTCACATTGTTCGCAGACCCGAAAATGTAGAAAAGTTATGTAGTGGCAACGTGGCGTGGGTAGGGGAGGCCTACAAGGTGAATTGACGATCGGGGGAATTCTGGTCTGGGAAGTATAAGCCATTATATTGGAGATGTATGTCCTGTAGGGGATATCTTTAGGATGTATGATAGCAATAATGCATTTTAATATTATACATACTTTCGCAGTAACTCTGTCTGTCTGTTAGCTTTTCACGTCTCAACGATTACGGATTTACATGAATCTTGGTACACGGGTAGGTAGACCTTGTCCTAGATTTGGACAGAGGATCCTTTTTTATCCCAGGACTATGTCCCCTTCGGATAATTTACAATCACGCGGGCGAAGTGGCTGGCAAAACTTCAGTTATCTTTTTAGGGTTCCGTACCAACCAGAAGGGTCCAAACGGAACCCTATTTCTGTCACTCACGTGTCCGTCTGTCTGTCCGTCGTCTGTCATACATTTTTTTCCGAAGTTTTTTTTAACTTCCCTTTGACCTACGAACTTGAAATTTGTTGATAATGTTTATTATTACGTAAATTTTACTAACAAATACCAATATATTGATACATTGGGACAGAACACTGAACGTGCGAAGTCCATTGAGCTAGGAAAAACATGGAGGCGCCGTAATGTTCTACATACATTAGCATATACAAATATGAGTGAAATACGACACAGAATGTGAAACATCGTTTTGTTTCATTCTTTCTAATGTAGTATTCGTATATGACAAAAGAGACAACAATATTTCTGTTGTTGCTCATTATAGCAACAATTTGTTATGACGTAGTGACAGTTGTAGGTACGTGCCATATTCGCCATACTAAGTGTCGAATTTTGTGGTTGTGTTCGTGGTAGTCCTGCTGTCAAATGGTTGTCTACTTTTTGTATTATTAATGTGTGTGTGTTTCGTGATTGACACAACCATAGCATCGGCAGCCATTTTAAGTGACATTTTAAGGTTTAGATAGGCACGTTTTTTTTGTAGGTATTGCCAGTCTATATTATTTAGTATGTCTATGGCGAAGTCCGACACGCACTTCACCGGTTTGTCTATTTCTTTTACAGATAACAGAAGTAATGGGCACGATGGCTCAGAGTTGCGACAAGTTCCTGAAGCGATGTTATTTGGAAGGCAAGCGTTATGAGAACTGTTCTGATCTGTTCAAACCCATTCTTACTACTCATGGGTACTGCTGTGCCTTTAATAGTCTTTACACTTTTAATGGGAAGAGGTACCTACTTATACGTATTATGCTTATTTATTTTTAAGTGCTCTACCTAAAAGCTTAAAATAACGCGACTGCTGTGTGCAATATCAACTGTCCTGAATCAAAGCTTTCGCTAACAATTGAGAGCGAGTTTCTGTCGTCTCAACCCATGCTTTACGCCAAAGTTTGAGAGGTTTTCAAATTAAAGTAGAATTGAATATATGTATACTTAATTCAGAAATCGGGAATAACAGTTTGTTAGACTGTTTCGTCAATCTAAGTTGGTCCTTACATTGGAAAGCCGGATTAGGAAAATCTCAAAAGTCTAAATTGCCTGGTTAGTTACAAAAGACTCGATTTAAATTTAAAACTAAATATGGTTATTATGTTTTTATTTCAGAAACATGATGACCCCACACTTCAGCAACCGAACGGTACAGGCGGTAGGATTCACTAACGCGCTGATAGTGGTCACAGATTACGAAGTCGAAGACGCCATACCCGGCACTCTGATCAATGCTGGAGCTATTATGGTATTACCTATATCTGTGTATTTTTTTATTTTATTAATTGGATGTATAATACGATTTATAAAGAAGAACAGGGCTGGTTTGTTTTCAAATTATTATGTCTCATCCTAAAACCCCTATCAAGGTCGGAGAATCTACACCCGAAGTTGCGGGCGTCTATGTCTATCTGGGACAAACGATCCATTTGGGTAGGGCCAACTTCGAGAAAGAGGTCAAACGTCGAATACGACTCGGCTGGGCAGCGTACGGGAAGTTGCGCGGTATCTTCTCGTCAAACATTCCACAGTGTCTCAAGACGAAAGTCTATGACCAGTGTGTGTCGCCAGTGATGAAATACGGCTCTGAGACGTGGTCGCTCACAATGGGCCTCATCAGAAAGCTTACAGTCACCCATAGGGCAATGGAGAGGGCTATGCTCGGAGTTTCCTTGCGTGATCGAATCAGAAATGTAGAGATCCGCAAGAGAGCCAGGGTTACCGACACAGCCCAAAGAATTGCCAAACTTAAGCGGCAGTGGGCAGGGCACATTGCTCGCAGAACGGATGACCGACGGGGCAGAAAGTTTTAGGAGTGGCGACCGCGAACCGCAAGACGTTGCGTTGGAAGGCCTCCAACCAGGTGGACCGATGACCTGGTGAAGGTTGCGGGGATCCACTGGATGCGAGACGCACGGGACCGATCAATGTGACGACGCTTGGGGGAGGCCTATGTCCAGCAGTGGACGTCTTTCGGGTAATATGATGATTATGATGATCCTAAAGCCCAATGGAAACTTTTACCATGTCATTATCATGTTTTTTGAAAGAAATGATGATGAAAAAAATACAATATAATCAATCATGTAAGGACCTTCAAAGAAGCACCAATTTTCAAGTAAAGACAACTGCTTTTTAAGCATTCAGCTAATTTCCCAGAATACGATATAGAACTCTCATTCACAGAATCTAATCGAATGTTAACTGTCTAAAAAGTCGGCGATAAACAAAAACTAAGCTTACATCGCCGCACATGAAGGTCTAACTTTCTGCCACGTAACTTAAGGTCAGAAAACTGTTTCATAAATCCGTTTGCACTGCTATCCTCAATCCTCCCTTTCACCCAGGTGATGTACACGGACTGGTCTGAATTCCCGTCGGACGACGAGATGTTTATGGTGGACTCGAGAGCAGAGTCCTTCCACATTCTTCGTGCTACTTACACCTACTGCTCTGATGATGTGCAGTCTCTACCTGAGTGGAGGTAACGTTGCTTTTGTGTGACTTAGTCGGAGTTTCCAGAAGCTAATCCAGAAGGAGGTGCGAGAGAAAATGTAGGAAATAGCTATTTTCTGTGCGATTTCGGGGTAAAATACTTATTAGCGCCTACTTCAGCGAATTAAAAGTCACGCTGTGCAGCATGAACATGAGTCCGTTTCCTTCCAGTCGTAAATGCTACTTCGAGGATGAGCACCAGCTGGCGTTCTTCAGGAAGTACCACAACTCTGACTGCGACCACATGTGTTACGTGTCGGCGGTGCATAAGGCTTGCGGATGCTTTCCTTCGTTCCTGCCCAACGTGAGGGCCGATACGGCCTGCAAGATCACCAGTATTCCGTGTATTCAGAATGTTAAGAGTGAGTTTAACTTGTTTGCCTATTTTTATAATAGTCTGGTCAAAATATATCTATATTATTATTTTAGTTTGCATTTATTGTTTCTTTTTTTTAAAACGTTGCCCCATACTAGGCATTTCTGCCTGTATCGTGGGTGCGCTTACAAACATTTAAACTCACTTACACAAGACACCCAGAGCCGGAACAACTATCTGTAGTCCATACAAATATTTGTTCCGTGCGGGAATCGAACCCGCGACACACAGCGCAGCAGCCGATCGCTCAACCATTACGCCAACCGTGTCGTCGATCATCGTGCATTCATTTGCATACAAATGTAAATTAGTAGATCTTAAGTAAACTATTACAAAGTCCCTATTGATCCCACATCTGCTAAAAAAATATTCAAGGTCAAAAGATCGTATTTTCTTGAATTTTCTCATAACATCAAGCCAGTGCTCCCCGGAGAGTAAGGCAGACCTGCAATTACAGTAGGTACACCTACATTTCGCCGGTCTAGAGGGAGGGGGGGGGGGGGGGGGGGCACTGCCCCTATTGCCATTAACTGGGCATAGAACCAGACTCTGGGCTGATAGCTGCTACTGAGGAGTTCGAGTTGGGAAGACCCAGTAGGACACACCACGAATTGTTATGTACAAAACATTTTATTGCACATAGTCATCTATAGGGCAAAGTTCTTAAGGTCAGGTTACCGCAAACTTTCCTAACAGAAAAACCCAAGAATACCTACAAATCTACAACTTTAATTGGGTTTTTTGTTTGCAAAGTCAAGATAGTTTAAATTCGGTCAATATCGCGGGTAACACCTAAGTTGGGCCATTAATTCAATAGACCTTGTATATTAATGTATTGCATTTGACGGGTACCTTTAAATAGTAGGTAGGTAATTCATTGCACAATATTATGAAATATTACTGAATCACGATTAATTATGAAAAAGCACAAAGGAGAATGACCTCTCTTGGGCGTCTTATGTGTTTAAGGAAAAGATATCTAAATAGGTCAAATAACATGAATTCCTTGCTGTTGCAAAGGAGAAAGACATCTCTTAGGGTAACTCATGTTTTCACATAGGGTAAAGATATCTTTCAAGGTCAAATAACATGAATTCCTCGGCGCGGTCGAACGATTGCCGAGTGTTGGTCCAGGGGACCTCGGGTCGAATAAATATTGTTTGGTTTTCCCTTAGACAATTCTCGTTAAAGGCCAATAATTGGAATTCCTAATTGCCCCCTACTTCATTAAATTGAACAATGTGATTCACGAACATTTGGCCGCACGACTGTTGTACCAATTTGACAATTGCCCACAATTATGATATGGTTCGTACTATGTGCTCTCACTGCTACTTACACAATTCATTTGGACATGAAATCTTTATAATTGGATTATTTTACGAGGATCAGAGCTTTATTTCTAATTTAAGATAATTTTTATTTGTATTTCACATATTTTGTTAACAAAAATAATGTAAGTATTTGCATTGTGATTGGGTATTATAATTTTAATATTGTATCTTAAATTTTTAGTAAATTAACTATTCTGTAGTCCTAGTCTGTGAATGCTGTGCATTCCTGTAACTGACTTATATGTTTGTCTATATAATGTAATTGCAATTAAGTTGTTGGCATGCCTTATTTGAAATAAATAAATAGCACTAAATATGGTTACTTTTCAGAGGATATGCATACCTGGCTGTCAGCTAAGCAGTGCGAGTGTCCTCGAGACTGCGTGTCACGGAGATACCGCGCGGAACTCATCATGGGCAATTTTAATGCACTGCCTTACGTGCTCAGGAACCCTTAGTGAGTACCACTGTTTTGCAACGACATTTAGAACCACGCAATGGGAGCAAGAGGATGGAAGGCATCGCTGGAGTGCAGATTCCGCCACCAATACATCTCGTCGGTGACGGCGGTGACGAGTTGATCTTGTCGCCAACCACGAATGCTGTTTCGATTCATTTAGATTATTTAATGATGATTCAGATCAGCTGCTAAGTCTAAAGTAAATTAACCCAGCCTGATGGTTAAGTATGGTCAGGCCTACACGGTCAGCCTTTAACTAATTGTACATCGCTCTCGATATAATCTTCCAAGTTACCTTTGCAGTGCGGGATTGGTTATGAACATCAGCACCAGTGCGATGCATTTCTTCTTCAGCAACCCGGTGTATATGAAGCAGAAACAAGAGACGGTCATGTCGATCATCAGTTTAGTTTGTAAGTAACTTTATATAACCGTTTTCGATAAACTGCTTCGTTGATAACTATATCCTACTATGGCTTGGCAAATTCGTACGTGACAATCTCATGATCCGCGCGGGTGGTGGGGGACGTTACTACCCAATGACGTGACTACGACGCCCCCGTCAGATGACTTTGTACCACCCCCGCTGCCTTACGCCCCCCGCACCCGCGGTCTATGGGATTACCACGTAAGAATTTGCCAAACTATAGCTCTCTAGGACATAGGCCCGATTTTTGTGCATTCTAGATTTGATCTTTATCTCTGGCCCTCGTTTATTTGTGGTCCATACTTCTCTATTACAGCACGGTCTAAATATCTGTGCACCCGAAATGTCAGACGACGGAGTGGGCTCCCGCCAACCCGCGCCATTAGCAAGAGTCGAACGCCAGTGTTACATTGACATTTCGGGTGCTCAGTTACGTTTACCGTGTAGTAGTCGTCATTTTGGCAGCCCTTTCTAGTTGTTTTTTAATATTCACCCCATAATTCTTCGTTTCTTCGGTCTTTCCCAACTTTCACATTCATAATTTTCCTCAAGTTTTTTTTTTGGCATGTCATGTAGTAATTCTGAAAGTTGAAATATGTAATAGGATTTGTTTGAAACAAAACGTTTCGTTCCCTTTTTGATACTTTGTTGCTACACCATGTCACTTAGCTGTCAGCGATTTTGTCAACTTTTGATTGAATTCACCCACCGTGGTTTATAATTGCGCCCGCAATTATAAATCAGTATTGTGCAGTCGGATTTGTGTATATTTCACGCGCAGCAAAGTGCTTTTGACGGGAACGTGCTGCCTGGTGGACGCCGGAGCCTCCGATCCAGAAAGCCGTAGGTTATCCCTCATCTTCCTAACTAACCTAGAGTTAGTTCGTGTATTCGTCCGACTTCCCACCTGTCAGACAGGAACCAGCATCTCTCCCAATAAGGAACAGAACCCTCGTTTTCCACTGCTGCGAACCACAGTTTCGTGGGTACAAGATCTGATAGGATCCAGGAGTCGCAAAACAATATCAACATTGTGGGCCTTAAAATAAAGTCTAGAATACAATGTCAGCAAAAACCCGCCTGCTAAATTGGAGTTAGCCTGTAGATATGTTAAGTGAGGCATTCTTGTGTTTTCTTTCAGCAAATCTAGGCGGTGTATTTGGCCTGTTCATGGGATGTAGCTGCATCAGCGTGTTGGAGATATTCTTTTACATCTATCTCGGCATCAAGAACTACATCCGATGCAGACTTAGCAAATGGATGCAAAATTCTTTGAGGAACAATTGAAAGAGTCGCAGAGGTACTTCTCCTTGTTTTTTTTTTGGCAATATTACATTATTATGGTGATGTAAAAAAAAAAGAAATGTCAAGTCGAAGGTAGGAGGTTCGTCAAAAAAATAAAAAGCCAGAACTCAGGTGTATGTAAACAAAATTTATATTTTCTGATTTACATATATATTTTACTACATCTGCTTATAAATTCCAATAATTTTATCAAATATATTGCTTTGCTAATTTCCATGAAAAAATACAAAAGTATTGTACAATTATTGCGTTAAGAAAAATCGTCTAGAAAAATGACATGTTTATTAATCCTAGATGATTATGCGTAATCATATTTCAAGTGAGTAATAAGTTCATAGCAAAAATGGCCGCTTATGCGTCCATGGGCAATGTTCTCAGTATTGCACTAGATACGGTCCATGGTTCACGATAAGTCGCAGTTACTAAATAAATACTCTCCGCTCTCGGCGCGTAGACAATAATACTTTCACGGGAAACCTAAAGTAACAACATAAACTCAATATTTGGCTTAGATTTTAATTACAACTACGATAAAGCACATGAAGTAATAATTTGGTCTAAGTTATGCATATAATAGGTATATAATTAAATCGTTAAGTGCCCTTACACTAATTATTGCCTTAAACTAATTTATTTTTTATTCCAGTGGACTCCCTAGGAAACTCATGCCACGGATCAGTATAATTGACTTATATTTATTTACTGTAACAATGTAATAACTGTAATAGTTTAGAAAATAGTTAATTTCATGTAGTTAACGTTAGATAGAGTGAGTATAAAGATGCAGTCAGTGCAGCTGTACAACGATATTACTCGTACAATATGTAATGGCATGAGTTACAATACATAATATTAGACAACCGCGCTCTTGGCGCTCACAATTCACTGGACGTATCACAAAAGGCTTAACAATAAGTTTACACTACCAGTACCTAATCCAATGGAACGGTAAGACGTTACATCAACATTGAGCTAACTTACATTCAATATATTAATTATTCTTTAAGTAATATTGCTGGTTAACTAAACATTTCGTACTCGTAATTATTGTATTCCTGAGTGTAGACGTAGTAAATGGCACGAGGGTTATTATGACAAGATACTTTGAGGATCGTTCAATACAATAAATACATGTGTGCCGAAATATTCCGAAGTGATCAGTGTAAAAGAGATCTTTTACAAATATTACCTTACTAATATAAAACGCACCGTCTATTCTAGTCTAGCCTCGCTAGACATTAAGCACAACACGAAAATAAATCCCTGAAATGCTTCAAATAAAACTCTGTTTTATTTATCGATCACAATTATTATTTATAAAAATATTTTTCTTTAGAATGTTATAAAACAGCTCGTAAATTGACTTCAGTAGGCCGGCCGACACTAACTTTAACAAGACTACCAAAGCACAAGTGAGCAAGTTATTTACTTAAAATAGCTCTCAATAAATAAAGAGTAATATGTATAAGATAAGTAGAAGAGAGATTCGGCGCTGCCGATACAGAAGAATAAATAGGTGTAGCGTAGTCTTTAGAAGACTGGAGTGAGTGGTCGTCACGTACCGCAGTGCAGGTCGTGCAGGTCGTGCAGGTCGTGCAGGTCGTGCAGGTCGTGCAGGTCTCAGAGACTCACGAGCGAGTTGTGCGCGTCGGGGGAGGCGGCGTCGGGCGCGGCGCGCTGCTGGTGCGCGCACGGGTGCGGGTGCGGGTGCACCGGCGTCAGGCCCGTGCCGCCCTCCATGAGGCTGTCGAAGTTGAAGGGGATGCCGTTCGAGGGGGTGCTGATCTCTATGCGGCTATCTTGTTATCGTGTAACTGCAATAGAGAGAGGGTTTTGTTAGCTATAGCTGTTTAGGTGCTTCAAGTAAAACTAACAAATACAGTTGTATGGCTTTAGACAGGGATTACCCCCACTTCTCCTCCTTGCAATTTAAGCGCAATCTTTTACATTTTTTTCATATTGTGCACAACATTTTCCTAAATGTTATGTATTATATATTTACTCACACGCCCCTTAATCTATTAATGTTTAAACATATTTGTACAGTAGGCCGCACATAAGTGGTAACAAACTTAATTCCAATATAAGCTGGCCTCTTATTTTATTGGAACGTACCTACTACGCTAAAGTATTACCACTGGTGTCGTGTGGCCTACCTTTTCTGACTTTTCCTCTGACTGACTAAAACCACACGGTGTTTTACAGCTGGGCACTGTAGTACCTAAGCAGTTCGTCATGACCCTGCGGCCTGCTATTGGCCCGCATGAATTCATTCCGCGTATTTGGCCGCAGATGGTGACGGCGAAGGGTTCTACTTGCGGCCTACTGTTCCTACAATGAGTGACATTGACAAAAAATTAACATGAATGCCGTGAAACACAGCTGCTGTTTCACAGTAGATTCAGAGATTAAAATAATTTAATTATTCATAATTACAATTAATTTGCATATCGTGACCGTTTGCAGTGGTTTTAAATTACCGGTATGATTTTACTGATAGATTACAATACCTATTTAAATATACTTCTGATAAAGCATTTAATTGCAATCCTATAAAAGAGAAAACGTGGCACATTATTTTACATTTTTTTTTGTTTTTATATTTACATTTAAGACGAATTATTTTAATAATATAACATTAAATATGATGGCAAACTTTAGGCGTCTGCTTCGGACTTATTGTTTGCAGAGCACAATAGTAGGACTCAAGTATTTCTACCTCTATCCGGATATTATATCAAGGTATTTGTTACACTATTTCTTTTCATTCTACAGCTAATGCTATTAGTCAAATACTACGTTTTAACTTTATCTAAGTGACATCTAAAAGATTGCACAGTTCGATTTTAAACGGTTAGCTTAGAGCCAAGGGGTGAACATCCAACCGTGGCATTTAGACGCGTGCAATAATTAAAATGTTTTGCAATAGTTTCAGCAAATTATAGCTATAAAGGGAAATAATATTGTTACGATCTGGTGTTCAGGGATAAATTATGTATACAGCAGACTTCACATTTCATTACAAAAACACTTCTTAAACAAAGATTTCAATTAATCACACTTCATTACAAAAACACTTCTTAAACAAAGATTTCAATTAATCACACTTCATTACAAAAACACTTCTCAAACAAAGATTTCAATTAATCACACTTCATTACAAAAACACTTCTTAAACAATTCTATTATCGCACTATTTTTGATATTCGATACTAGATGGCGCTACTAGCTACTACTAATTCTTCCTCTCGTCACTAGATGGCGTTGCCTGATCTTGTAACAATATTTATTTCGTCATCTTCCTGCCCTTGTCCCAATGTTACTTGTGGTCAGTGCAACACGTTAAGTTACTTCTTCCATACCGTCCTGTCCCCTATCACGCTATCACTGACGCCCTTTTCTTTTATATCACTCCTCTCCTCACACAGTCCATCTATCTTTTCTTTTAGTTTCCCCTTTAAGAAAAATATTTTGTATTGATGCTAAACTGAGCGTATCCTAACTACGGCCCTAAGACACAAGACTAGGACAATAAGTAGTGTCATTTTAAAAGGCTTTGAGTTTCGCTTCTATACGAAGGAAACACAAACAGCTACAAACACATTCTATAGGTACCACGACTCAGCGAATGAATCCTCTAATGTCTTAAGTATTATTTTAATAATCCTCACAGATGCTTCTGGGCGATAAACATGATAGCAGTCCTAGCGATGTCGTTTCTGCTCACCCTCCTCCTATACAACCGCTTCAGCGAGATGCCGACGAGGGTGACCATCGAGAGTCAGTTTGAGCCGGTGATAAGCCTCCCCTACCCGGCCATCACTCTCTGTGGTCCTAACCAGATGACCGTCTCTTCTTTGAATTATTTTAAAAGGAATCTTGTGTAAGTCAGTCTTTAATTAGTTATTTAGGATTTTTATTTCTATGTTAAAACTAATTTTGGACCTCAAATGGAAATGGGCAGGACACCTGGCAAGGTGCGGTAATGATAGGTGGAGTAAGGCTGTGGTCGAGTGGTGCCCAAGGATTGGAAGAAAAAGTATAAGTCATCCGACGCCAAGATGGATAGATGACATTGTTACCCTCGCGGGTAGAACCTGGATTGGTACAAGAACAGAGAGGTCTGTGCTCGGCAGTGGGCGATGTTGAGGATTTAGGCCAAACCTTAAATTTATTTTTATTAGGGCAGTAGGTATTTGGAAGAAGATAGAGTTAATTTAGTATTTTTCTCTTGGCCGCTGCTGCTGCATCATATATATTATGGACATATAGCGGCACCAACGCCGCCACTGACGAACTAATGGCATGACGTCACACAAATCCTGCATCGCGCAAGCAAAGTTTTCGGCGGGATTAGAACACATACAACAGTCCGACAAAAACCGACGGGCAGAAAAAATTTTTTTTACAATCGCGGGATCCCCGTCAGGAACCATGTTCCTCACGCCTTTTATTCAACTCCAAATGTAATTTGATATGGATATTTTGATTGTTGATACTTATTTATAAATTTTCGTGACATAAGGAAAAAACATTATGTCCAGATGAATGTCACATTTAACTAAATGATACATGATGTAAACAAGTATGGCGGCCAGAGCTTGACGATATTATCTGAACTACGCCGTACGGAACCGAACGTCTCGAGTGGCATAACGCTATTTCGTTACGTGACGGTTTCTACCAAGCAAGTCCAACCGTAAGCGTCGTTAAGAAACTTCGTTCCAAAAATGGGGCTTGGTACCTTGTATAAAATAAATTATGAATGTGTCATACTTTTCAGATAACTATCCTCTTAACGCTATTGATGTGTTTTCAGAGACGGTAACGTAACAATCGACCTGGAAAAGGCACTACCCGCGATCCTAGGATTCTACGAAGTCATAAACGATTTAGATGAGAAAATGCTAGAACACTTGCAGCTTCTTCTGGACCAGAACCGGTACACTGTACGTATGCAACTCTGTCATCAAATATAAGTAAATCAATCCTGGGTCAGACAAGGGATTTAAACAATCGGGGGAAGTCTGTTCTGGGAAATATAAGCCATTATATTGGAGATGTATGTCCTGTAGGGGATATCATATATATGATAGCAATAATGCATTTTAATATTATACATGCGAAAGTAACTCTGTCTGTCTGTTTGTTAGCTTTTCACGTCTCAACGGATTTTCATGAAACTTGGTACACAGGTAGGTAGACCTTGTCCTAGATTTAGACAGAGGATACTTTTTATCCCAGGACTATTTTCCCTTCGGATAATTGCCGACTGTCACGCGGGCGAAGTGACTGACAAAACATCGGTTGTCTTTTTAGGGTTCCGTACCAACCAGAAGAGTCCAAACGGAACGCCATTGCTGTCACTCACGTGTCCGTCTGTCTGTCCTTCGTCTGTCACACATTTTGTTCCGAAGATTTTTTTAACTTCCCTTTGACCTATGAACTTGAAATTTGTTGATAATTTTTATTATTACGTATATTTTACTAACAAATACCAATATATTGATAAATTGGTACGGAACCTTAAATGTGTGAAGTCCGACACGCACTTAACCGGTCTTTTTCTATTTCTTTTACAGATAACAGAAGTAATGGGCACGATGGCTCAGAGTTGCGACAAGTTCCTGAAGCGATGTTATTTGGAAGGCAAGCGTTATGAGAACTGTTCTGATCTGTTCAAACCCATTCTTACTACTCATGGGTACTGCTGTGCCTTTAATAGTCTTTACACTTTTAATGGGAAGAGGTACCTACTTATACCTATTATGCTTATTTATTGTTAAATGCTCTACCTAAATGCTTGAAATAACGCGACTGCTGTATGCAATATCAATTGTCCTGAATCAAAGCTTTCGCTAACAATTGAGAGCGAGTTTCTGTCGTCTCAACCCACACTTTACGCCAAAGTTTGAGTGGTTTTCAAATTAAAGTAGAATTGAATAAATACATAATTCAGAAATCGGGAGTAAGAGTTTGTTAGACTGTTTCGCCAATCTAAGTTGGTCCTTACATTGGCAAGCTGGACTAGGAAAATCTCAAAAGCTCTGTGTCTAGATTTCCTGGTTAGTGACAAAAGACTCGACCACTATTACATGGGGGTTTTAACTAGCAATATTTAGCTTTACTTTAAACCTTCCCCCATTCCTTCAAGACTATACGCCGGTGATGTTATTAAATAAATCAACAAACTTGAGTATTAAAATAGAAATTCGGTATTATATTTAAAACTAAATATATTATGTCTGTATTTCAGAAACATGATGACCCCACACTTCAGCAACCGAACGGTACAGGCGGTAGGATTCACTAACGCGCTGATAGTGGTCACAGATTACGAAGTCGAAGACGCCATACCCGGCACTCTGATCAATGCTGGAGCTATTATGGTATTACCTATATCTGTGTATATTTACTATAATTTTTAATAACTGGATGCATAACACGATATATAATAAAAGAACAGCGCTGGTTTGCCTTAAAATAATTATGTCTCATCATTTGGGTAGGGCCAACTTCGAGAAAGAGGTTAACCGTCGAATCCGACTCGCAGCGTTCGGGAAGTTCCGCGGTATTTTCTCGTCAAACGAAGTCTATGACCAGTGTCACCACACAGTGTCTCAAGACGAAAGTCTATGACCAGTGTGTGTCGCGAGTGATGACATACGGCTCTGAGAAGTGGTTGCTCACAATGGGCCTCATCAGAAGGCTTACAGTCACCCAAAGGCCACGGCACGGGACCGATCAATGTGGCGTCGCTTGGTGGAGGCCTATGTCCAGCAGTGGACGTCTTTCGGGTGATATGATGATGATGATGATCCTAAAACCCAATGGAAACTTTTATCATGTCATTTTCATGGTTTTTGAAAGAGATGATGACGAAAAAATATCATGTAAGGGGACGGGGACCTTCTCAAAGAGGCACCAATTTTCAAGTGAAGACAAGCTTTTTATAAATTATTCAGCTAATTTCCCAGAATACGATAAAGAACTCTTATTCACAGAATCGAATCGAATGTTTACTGTCTAAGAAGTCGACGATAAACAAAAACTAAGCTTGCATCGTCGTACTTATGAAGATATAACTTTCTGCCACGTAAACCATAAATCCGTTTGCACTGCTATCCTCAATCCTCCCTTTCACCCAGGTGATGTACACGGACTGGTCTGAATTCCCGTCGGACGACGAGATGTTTATGGTGGACTCGAGAGCAGAGTCCTTCCACATTCTTCGTGCTACTTACACCTACTGCTCTGATGATGTGCAGTCTCTACCTGAGTGGAGGTAACGTTGCTTTTGTGTGACTTAGTCGGAGTTTCCAGAAGCTAATCCAGAAGGAGGTGCGAGAGAAAATGTAGGAAATAGCTATTTTCTGTGCGATTTCGGGGTAAAATACTTATTAGCGCCTACTTCAGCGAATTAAAAGTCACGCTGTGCAGCATGAACATGAGTCCGTTTCCTTCCAGTCGTAAATGCTACTTCGAGGATGAGCACCAGCTGCCGTTCTTCAGGAAGTACCACAACTCTGACTGCGACCACATGTGTTACGTGTCGGCGGTGCATAAGGCTTGCGGATGCTTTCCTTCGTTCCTGCCCAACGTGAGGGCCGATACGGCCTGCAAGATCACCAGTATTCCGTGTATTCAGAATGTTAAGAGTGAGTTTAACTTGTTTGCCTATTTTTATAATAGTCTGGTCAAAATATATCTATATTATTATTTTAGTTTGCATGTATTGTTTTTTTTTATAAAATAGTTGCCCCACACTAGGCATTTCTGCCTGTATCGTGGGTGCGTTTACAAACATTTAAACTCACATACACAAAACACCCAGAGCCGGAACAACTATCTGTAGTCCACACAAATATTTTTACCGTGCGCGAAATAAACCCGCGACACACAGCGCAGCAGCCGATAGCTCAACCACTACGCCAACCGTGTCGTCGAACATCGTGCATTCATTTACATAGAAATGTAAATTAATAAATCTTAAGTAAACTATTATTAAGTCCCTATTGATCCCACATCTGCTATAAAAATATTCAAGGTCAAAAGATCGTATTTTTTTGCTCCCTGAAGAGAAAGGCAGAGCTAGAATTACAGTAGGTACCTACACCTACATTTCGCCGGTCTAGGGGGAGGGGGGTGCATTGACCCTATTGTCATTAACTGGGCATAGAACCAGACTCTGGACTGATAGCTGCTACTGAGGAGTTCGAGGTGGGAAGACCCAGTAAGTAACGCTGCAACAACACCACGAATTGTTATATACAAAACATTTTATAGCACATTGTCATCTACAGGGCAAAGTTCTTAAGGTCAGGCTACCGCAAACTTTCCTAACAGAAAAACCCAAGCAATACCTACAAATCTACAACTTTATTATTAATTGGGTTTTTTGTTTGCAAAGTCAAGATAGTTTAAATTCGGTCAATATCGCGGGTAATACCTAAGTTGGGCCATTAATTCAATAGACCTTGTATATTAATGTCTTGCATTTGACGGGTACCTTTAAATAGTAGGTAGGTAATTCATTGCACAATATTATGAAATATTACTGAATCACGATGAATTATGAAAAAGCACAAAGGAGAATGACCTCTCTTGGGCGTCTTATGTGTTTAAGGAAAAGATATCTAAATAGGTCAAATAACATGAATTCCTTGCTGTTGCAAAGGAGAAAGACATCTCTTAGGGTAACTCATGTTTTCACATAGGGTAAAGATATCTTTCAAGGTCAAATAACATGAATTCCTCGGCGCGGTCGAACGATTGCCGAGTGTGGGTCCAGGGAGCCTCGGGTCGTTATTGTTAATAATATAAATATTGTTTGGTTTTTGCCTTAGAAAAGGCCCCTAGTCGTCCCTCGTTAAAGGCCAATAGTCGGGATTCCTAATTGATCCCACTTCATTAAAGTGAAAAATGTGACTGACGTACATTTGACCGCACGACTTTTGTAACAGTTTGACCTTGAACTGGCCTAACATATTACAGATTAAGCTTATTTATTTTTTCACTTTTGATATAATGCCCTATGCAATCATACATCACACATATATGCCTGAAGAATTAGGTATAGACTTACCTATAACACCTACTCCCACTTTTCGCCAGATTTACTTAAGTCCAGTGTACCTAGTAGGGTTTGTTGCCATAATTATGATATATGGATCTTACCGTGTGCTCTCACTGCTACTTACACAATTCATTTGAACATAAAATCTTTATATTTGGATTATTTTGTTTTTTTATACGATGATCAGAGCTTTATTTGTAATTTAAGATCATTTTTATTTGTATTTCACATATTTTGTTAACAAAAATAATGTAAGTATTTGCATTGTGATTAGGTATTATAATTTTAATATTGTATCTTAAATTTTTATTAAATTAACCATTCTGTATTCCTAGTCTGTGAATGCTGTACTACATTCCTGTAACTGACTTATATGTTTGTCTATATAATGTAATTGCAATTAAGTTGTTGGCATGCCTTATTTGAAATAAATAAATAGCACTAAATGTGGTTACTTTTCAGAGGATATGCATACCTGGCTGTCAGCTAAGCAGTGCGAGTGTCCTCGAGACTGCGTTTCACGGAGATACCGCGCGGAACTCATCATGGGCAACTTCAATGCGCTGCCTTACGTGCTCAGGAACCCTTAGTAAGTACCACTGTTTTGCTACGACATTTAGAACCACGCAATGGGAGCCAGAGGATGGAAGGCATCGCTGGAGTACAGGTTCCGCCACCAATACATCTCGTCGGTGACGGCGGTGACGAGATGAGCTTGTCGCCAACCACGAAGGCTGTTTGCTGAAATAACATATTATATCTCTACCCACCTGTGGGACACTATAGGCTAATAAAAAACAAACCAAATTTATATCTTTGCAGCTTCAAATAATTTAAATTTGTTCTTCTCTAATTTCATTTAGATCATTTAATGATGATTCAGATCAGCTGCTAAGTCTAAAGTAAATTAACCCGGCCTGATGGTTAAGTAAGGTCAGGCCTAAACCATCAGCCTTTAACTAATTGTACATCGCTCACGATATAATCTTCCAAGTTACCTTTGCAGTGCGGGATTGGTTATGAACGTCAGCACCAGTGCGATGCATTTCTTCTTCAGCAACCCGGTGTATATGAAGCAGAAACAAGAGACGGTCATGTCGATCATCAGTTTAGTTTGTAAGTAACTTTATATATAAACTGCTTCTTTGATAACTATATCCTACTACACCTTGGCAAATTCGTACGTTACAATCTCATGGTCCGCGCGGGTGGTGGGGGACGTTACTACCCAATGACGTGATTACGACGCCCCCGTCAGGTGACCCCCGCCCCGCGCGCACTGTGTACCACCCCCGCTGCCTTACGTCCCCCGCGCCCGCGGTCTATGGGAGTGCCACGTAAGAATTTGCCAAACTATAGCTCTCTAGGACTTAGGCCCGATTTTTGTGCATTCTAGATTTGATCTTTATCTCTGGCCCTCTTTTATTTGTGGTCCATAGTTCTCTATTACAGCACGGTCTAAATATCTGTGCACCCGTATTGTCAGACGATGGAGTGGGCTCCCGCCAACCCGCGCCATTAGCAAGAGTCGAACGCCAGAGTTAGATTGACATTTCAGGTGCTCAGTTATCAGTTAGTTTTGGTAACAGGTTTACGCTTTATATGTCATCCTTAAATTTACGGATAAAATTCTAAATCGGTTGGACGGACTGTAAAAAGGGGTTATAAAAATTTCTAATGTTATTTCAAATGGAGTTACCTCGTATTTGCTGCATCTCTTGTACCAATAAAAGAATACTATAATACTTAAAAAGAGAGGTAGCGCATATGGTTCCTATCGTTTGTGAAATTTGCATTTTGTTCGTAGTTTGTACGTTTTCGCAATGTTACAGTTTTAAGTTTTAACTTATTCGTTCTCGCACGCAAGCAGAGGTTTTGATTCGATACAGTTTTTGTGATATCGGTTATTATGATATAGATATCGATATGATATCTAACAATTATCCGATATAAGTACCCATCCCTAGAAAATTTGTAACGGGCACACGGAGAAATCGGGTTCTCGTGGAATTATATGGTAATCGACCCACCGTGGTTTGTAATTGCGCCCGCCATTCGCGATCGGTATTGTGCGGCGCCCGTGCAGTCGGATTTGTGTATATTTCACGCGCAGCGAAGTGCTTTTGACGTGAACGTGCTGCCTGGTGGACGCCGGAGTCTCCGGTCCAGAAAGCCGTCGGTTATCCCTCATCTTCCTAATATATATATTCTCCTACCCCTAATCTCCCGACCTGGCACGGTATCCATCGACCACCAGGAGCCCACCGCAGGAATCAAGGTGAGTCCTAGTGTTAATTTGTGTATTCGTCACACTTCCCACCTGTCAGACAGAAACCTACATCTCTCCCAATAAGAAACAGACCTCTAGCTTTCCACTGCTGCGAACCGCAGTTTCGTGGGTACAAGATCTGATAGGATCCAGGAGTCGCAGCATTGCTCATGCATGGGCCCCAGTGCTGCCTCCTGGCTTGGGATCCGCAGACCTGTATTTAACAGGATTAGTTTCGCCGACCTGTACCCATCCTTTTCCCTCGCAAAACAATATCAACATTGTGGGCCTTAAAATAAAGTCTAGAATACAATGTCAGCAAAAACCCGCCTGCTAAATTGGAGTTAGCCTGTAGATATGTTAAGTGAGGCATTCTTGTGTTTTCTTTCAGCAAATCTAGGCGGTGTATTTGGCCTGTTCATGGGATGTAGCTGCATCAGCGTGTTGGAGATATTCTTTTACATCTATCTCGGCATCAAGAACTACATCCGATGCAGACTTAGCAAATGGATGCAAAATTCTTTGAGGAACAATTGAAAAAGTCGCAGAGGTACTTCTTCTTTTTTTTTTGGGCAATATTATATTATATGGTGATGTAAAAAAAACATGAAATGTCAAGTCAAAGGTGGGAGGTTCGTCAAAAAAATAAAAAGCCAGAACTCAGGTGTATGTAAACAAAATTTATATTTTCTGATTTACATATATATTTTACTACATCTGCTTATAAATTCCAATAATTTTATCAAATATATTGCTTTGCTAATTTCCATGAAAAAATACAAAAGTATTGTACAATTATTGCGTTAAGAAAAATCGTCTAGAAAAAATGACATGTTTTATTAATCCTAGATGATTATGCGTAATCATATTTCAAATGAGTAATAAGTTCATAGCAAAAATGGCCGCTTATGCGTCCATGGGCAATGTTCTCAGTATTGCACTAGATACGGTCCATGGTTCACGATAAGTCGCAGTTACTAAATAAATACTCTCCGCTCTCGGCGCGTAGACAATAATACTTTCACGGGAAACCTAAAGTAACAACATAAACTCAATATTTGGCTTAGATTTTAATTACAACTACGATAAAGCACATGAAGTAATAATTTGGTCTAAGTTATGCATATAATAGGTATATAATTAAATCGTTAAGTGCCCTTACACTAATTATTGCCTTAAACTAATTTATTTTTTATTCCAGTGGACTCCCTAGGAAACTCATGCCACGGATCAGTATAATTGACTTATATTTATTTACTGTAACAATGTAATAACTGTAATAGTTTAGAAAATAGTTAATTTCATGTAGTTAACGTTAGATAGAGTGAGTATAAAAATGCAGTCAGTGCAGCTGTACAACGATATTACTCGTACAATATGTAATGGCATGAGTTACAATACATAATATTAGACAACCGCGCTCTTGGCGCTCACAATTCACTGGACGTATCACAAAAGGCTTAACAATAAGTTTACACTACCAGTACCTAATCCAATGGAACGGTAAGACGTTACATCAACATTGAGCTAACTTACATTCAATATATTAATTATTCTTTAAGTAATATTGCTGGTTAACTAAACATTTCGTACTCGTAATTATTGTATTCCTGAGTGTAGACGTAGTAAATGGCACGAGGGTTATTATGACAAGATACTTTGAGGATCGTTCAATACAATAAATACATTTGTGCCGAAATATTCCGAAGTGATCAGTGTAAAAGAGATCTTTTACAAATATTACCTTACTAATATAAAACGCACCGTCTATTCTAGTCTAGCCTCGCTAGACATTAAGCACAACACGAAAATAAATCCCTGAAATGCTTCAAATAAAACTCTGTTTTATTTATCGATCACAATTATTATTTATAAAAATATTTTTCTTTAGAATGTTATAAAACAGCTCGTAAATTGACTTCAGTAGGCCGGCCGACACTAACTTTAACAAGACTACCAAAGCACAAGTGAGCAAGTTATTTACTTAAAATAGCTCTCAATAAATAAAGAGTAATATGTATAAGATAAGTAGAAGAGAGATTCGGCGCTGCCGATACAGAAGAATAAATAGGTGTAGCGTAGTCTTTAGAAGACTGGAGTGAGTGGTCGTCACGTACCGCAGTGCAGGTCGTGCAGGTCGTGCAGGTCGTGCAGGTCGTGCAGGTCGTGCAGGTCTCAGAGACTCACGAGCGAGTTGTGCGCGTCGGGGGAGGCGGCGTCGGGCGCGGCGCGCTGCTGGTGCGCGCACGGGTGCGGGTGCGGGTGCACCGGCGTCAGGCCCGTGCCGCCCTCCATGAGGCTGTCGAAGTTGAAGGGGATGCCGTTCGAGGGGGTGCTGATCTCTATGCCGGCTATCTTGTTGTTGCCGAGTGCTTTGTTATTGTGTAACTGGAATAGAGAGAGTGTATGTTAGTTATTAGCAACAAGTAAAATTCTTCGAAACAAATCAAGGTTTCGTTTTTTTTGTTTTGTTATTTTGATGCAACACTGTGTCAACTCGCTGTCATCGATATTGACAGTTTTTGGTTGGGTTAGGTTAGTTGACAACACTTGAAGAATTGTCATTGATATCGCGTACGCGTACTATACGTAAACGTTGGTCTTGATTTGGTTTTGTTGAAATTGGTTGATAGCAAGCCAATCGTTATCCGAAATTACGTTCGCTATCCGCGAGTGTTACTGTGAATATCCCGTGCATTTGTTTGTGTATATATTTCGCGCGCAGCGAAGTATTTTTTATCGGAAACGGGTCTAGATTGTCTGCAGGGAATCTCGTCCAGACCATGTCGGTTATCCCAAATTTATTATATATATTTTCCCCCTATAACTCCCGACCGGACACGGGATTGAACGAGACCAGGAGACCACCACGGGGACAAATGTGAGTTGTAGCTGTAAGTTGTGTATGCTTTTATCACTTTCCGGGCATCGCTATCCCAAAAAACAAAACCCTAGTTACCACTGCCGCGTATCACGATTTCGCGGGTATAGACCTTGTAGGATCCAAGAGACGCAGCATTGCTCATGGGCCCCAGTGTTGCCTCTTGGCTTGTGATCCGCAGGCCTGTATTCAACATTTGGTAGCAGAGCGTGGTTTGCATTCCACCATCATAGTATACAGACAGAATTAAAATAATTTCTAATACCTTAGGATTAAATATAACATGAAGTATGCCAAGGTTTCGCACCTTATTTTAGAAAAAAGGAGGATAACATTTTTCGAATCATAAAACTCTATAAAAGCAGTGGTTGGTAAATCCCGTACCTATTTCAATCTGCCATATTTGGAAGATATTCACAACAATAAACTACCAGTATTAAACTTGAACTAAAAACCAAAAATCGGTGACATTTGACATTTTGAAGACCTCACACTACACCAGCGCCCCTAGCGGCAAATTCAAACGCGGTAGCCTTCATTAGACTGAAACCGACTCCAAGGAGGTAAAGGCTATCCAGGATCAACTTTTCTAGACATCCAATCTGGCTTATATTTATAGATAAATATAATAAAAAGCCTTAATACCTGTGCGGGCGTAAGGCTGAGCGGCACCTGTAAGGAGTTGGGTCGGTTGGGTCTGCTGAGCACGGGCGGCGTGTCCAGCGTCGCGCCCGCCGCACTCGTCACCACCGCGGGGTTGGCCGCCGACAACATTATTCTGGAAAGAGAAGAGGACACGGTTATTTCATTGAAAAAACAAATATTTTGAATAATCTGATGGTTTAAGCAAGAAAAGAAGTAAAAATAAGCTCTCGTTTCGGGATGTACAATGGTAGAATCATGGGGTTTAAAAGTTACTAAGGCAAACCACCGGTGTTAAAGTCTCATAAAATTTCGTTTTCCACAAATGACATTATATGCCTGCTAATTGACATAAAACTTTAATCTTCTTAGTCAGAACACTCAAATAAATCGTCTTTAGTTTTCAATATTTTTTGCTACCCTGTTCTGACTCCTGGACCCAATTTTAACCCTATATGCAGCCAAAAATCTAAAACACAAGTATAAGTACTCACTTCTTGTCATTCGCCGGCGAAGTAAAAATATTATCCAACACCATGACGTGGTCTACTACAGGTTCAACAACTTCTACTTTGACTCGCACACCGTCTTCGGGCATCTCCGGGTACGCATACTCTTGGAAGGGCTTCACATCGGGAGGACTCGTCGACCGCTTACCCAAAGGACACGACAGCATATGAGTCTGTAAAATCGACTCTAACTGCTCCCGATCATGGTTCAATTTCCGGATCTCCTCCTGAAGGGATTGTTTCTTTTCTTCAAGTTTGTCAGTCTCATCTTGCAGTTCGTTTGTGTGGTCGAGCCTGCGTTTACGGCAGCGAGCGGCGGCCATCTTGTTTCGTTCTCTCCGGACCTTGCGTCTCTCTTCTTCTTCTGGGGAGATGTCCGTGGGTGTTTTGGTAGGGCGGCGGCCGCCCATGTTGCGTCTCTTGGGGGTAGGCAGGCCGGGGCTGCTGCTGCTGTCGCCGCTGGCGGAGAGCGGGCCCGGCGACACATGCAGCGCCGTCGTCGGGCCCGAATCGCAGTACCCTACCGAATTCAGGATGCCTGGAATTGGAGAATGGATGTTATAGTTTGATATTGCAAAAGCAGCAGAGTCCAAATTTTCCATTTTAATTCCCGAAATCTCGTTTCTAATTCACCAAATATTCCTTCAAATCCTTTATTAGTTCCAACAACATACCGTACATACCGTAGTTGTTGGCGTGCGTGACTGAAGGTGGTACGAAGCCGGCGTGCGTGGTCGGCTCGCTGCGGCAGTTAGTCAGCTCGATGTAGGTCTGCTCGAAGTTCCGCAGCTGAGTGGGCGTGATGGTGGCCGTGGTGCGGGTTGGGACCCCCGACTGGAGGCCCTCAAGGTTTGCCAACTGGAATAGAGAAGGAAGCTTATGAGTATTGGAAAAAAATGGTTGGAATAGTTGAAAAGTTGCTATATAGATTTCGAAGAGCCAAGAGCTCGCTAGACATAGTCAATGATATCACGTAACTTCCTATACAACTTATCTTCGTAAGATTCTCGAGTCAAAGCCCCAATGGAGACTGCAATAAAAAATTAACCACGAAGGAATCTTAAAGTGAATTGCGGATCTCTTTCTTCAATTTCTTGAGAGGCAATGTTTAACGAGTTTTAAAACTAGACTAGAATGTCAACCTGTTACAACTTGTTTGTGGAACTCAAGACTAAACAAATTATTTAAGTAAGGAGTCAGACCTAAACAAGTCATCGTGCATCGTCATCAAATCATGATCCCGACCAATCATTCGTAGAAGTTCAACTAGGTAATATAATCGATTAAATTGACTGATAATATTTGCAACTTTTCAATAAATTCATTGCAAAATTATAACAATTTGTTATGCAATATTTATTGTTGTGATCGAACCGTGGTTGCTTCCACATTCCGATCGGGGTTTATCAGCAAAATATTTTCACAACACATGTATCGTAACAACAACATAACAAATTTTATTTACATATTAATTCAACATTCTTCCGTAAATGTAAATAGTTTAATGATCATTTTAAAGGTTTTTTATATACTCTCTAGTATTGTTTATTTCAAAGAGTCCGCGTAAGTATAGTAGTGAGTACGCTAATGGCATGTGCGTTGAAAGCCGACCAATAAATCTGTCACCTCAAAACTAACGCTCTAGTAACAAACGTACTGCTCTCGTTACTTGCCTTGCAAATTACTTGTGATAAGGATTAATTAACATAAATTAGAGAGTTCTATTTGTACTAAATTACACTGTTGAGCCGAATGCGGAAAGACACCTTTACCTACTCAACATTTGTGACACCTTTAAATGGAGCAAAAGCCAATTTTCTGTGCGAACAACAGGATCCTAGAATGTGGAACACATTGGCTAGAGCTCTTGAGTCTAGCATACAATAGAAGCAGTGGGCTATATACCTGCTGGCACCACAGCTCCGTGGCGAGGATGTTGGCGATCTCCAGAGGATCAATGTTCTGCATTTTGCGGTGCTAACTCAACCACGGTTAAAATTAGACGCTTACTCTATTGTGTAGCGCTTTTTGCGACGCGACACCTTCGTGCGTTCGAGTTTGTTAGTCGATTTGTTCGTTATAATCCGCCCTCGCAAAAGTGCAGTAGGTAATAACTACGTGAGGTCGATCCGTCTGTGCACCGTCGAGATTTTATATCGCGGGACTTTCGTATAGGGGTCGAAGTGAACGCGTGGTCAGGGGCGGATCGTAGGTCGTAATGTCGCGAATATCGCGTGGAGTATCGTGTGCGCGGGAGTGCGGGTCGTTCGTTCGTTGCGCGCGCGTACGGCGGCCGGCCGCGGCGGATCGCGCGCTACTGAACGCCGCGCCCGCGCACGCTCGCCCGAAATCTTCGCCCACGAGCGACGTCGAATCATTTATTAATAGAATACTCCTCTAACTCCGGAAATATTTCGCATCATTTCGCATCGCAGGCGGCGATGGTTACTTATCTGAGGTAACGCTTCATACTCAAAACAAAGCCTCTACAATCATACGATCCAGCGTCTTTCAAACAAAGCTTCAGAATTTTCCGCTAGTCAACAGATTTTCATTTTGCTTCAAAAGAGTTAGAGCCCATTTTAATGGGACAGTTAGGGCTACGGTATTTCGAACTTAATATAGTAGTATCGATTAACTATTGTAGATTTATGATGTTCACGGTGACGGCAACGGTGGGCGGGAGGCTTGGTCGGACCTTGTCGCAAGGACGCATTGGAACCGTGGGCGCGCTCATTACGGCCATAGACGCGCGTCAATACTACCTTAAAAGGCCTGTTGTAAAAGTGCAGAAATAATTTTTGAACATACCCAGTCAATGTATAACCTAATATAGCCATTTATTACTTTGTTAAAATTCCACGCAAGCCTTGCTAAGATTCGATTAAAATGATGGATATAAAAATAATCGTATAACAGATAGCCTGACATTCTCGACCTCGTGCATCAGTGCAAGTGAGGAGACAAAGCAGGCGGTTGCTCCGGAAGGCGCTCTGCCGGTCAATTACTACAATTGCTTTAATGAAATTCGTCTCAAATGCGCGCGCGCATTGTATAGCTAACATGTACGTTAATTGGTCACGGTGCTTTACCTAACAATTAACCAACGCTTTATTATCACATTCTTGCTTGCTAGTCTTGGTTATACTTTTAGGGTGTTGGAAATTAGATCCTTGTCCGCATTTCTCTTGTTTTCCGTTCTTCGAATAGCAGTTGGAGTCTACCGCTTTGTCTGGTCGTGTAAACGACAAAGGATTTCGCAAACATGTCACGAAGTTTTCTTTGTGTCGAGACCTCTCATTTCATATTGCTGTCACAGTGTATAAAGAAATTGTTACCTTGACCTATAGACTGCAGTGCGTCACTACTGCGTGAATTGTCTGCTAGGGCTTATTCAAATTTTCTTGGAAGCGCCGATGCTTCGCGACTTCGTACACGTTGAACCCTTGAGGGTTCTCAGAGAGCGTAGTACGCGGTGTTATCGCTAGCAGCACGCCAATGAGATCACCACTATATCTAGTTGTGACGTATCAACGTACAACGCTTCACCAATGTTTTGTTCTGTTACACTTGAACCATTATTTGGGGCACTAATTTTTGTTTACGTCACGAGACTAATGTAGTTTGAGCAGACAACGTTTCCTTTAGACTTTCTTAGAAAACGAATGAAAGAATTTCTAGAAATGATGAAGAAATAAACTAAGGTCATATGGTTACGATTTACATTTACAATTTGCACAATAATTTCGCAAGCGAGTTGCAATACTCTTGTTTTGCGAAATACGGATTTTCTTTTGTACAACTAGGTGAGGTTTGTAAGCTCAGTTGATAAGGCAAACCGTTATCCGCACGTGTGTGCCCTCCCACATAATGTAATATCTAATCGTGTGTGCAATGTCCACATACATTCGAAGTTTCACGTAAAACGGACCTCAATGACCCAAATAAAATCAAACCGTTTTCAGTTTAGTAAGTAAGCAAACAAGGGCGGACCCAGGATTTTTTTCTGGGCGGGGGCACAAGGGGCGGACGGGCAAAAAAATCAACAATAACTGTTAGACATAAAAAAACTTGAAGTATCATACTTCAAGTTTATTTCTACAAGTTCAAGTACAAGATTTAGTTAAAAAACAAGAGCTTTACTCATATTCTTTCTGTTATTTTATTCATATATTTTAACAACTCTGATAATTTGATTTGCTTCTAATTATGTACTGTGATGAAATCTCCACAGTACACAAAATACCGTCTGGGGGGGCACGTGCCCCCGTTCCCCTCCCCTTAAATCCGCCATTGTAACCAGAACATATCGTTAACAATATAATTATATATTTTCACTGTTTCCGCGGTAACTGGACACAGTAAAGGTTGGACATGGGACGATATCATTTTCCTTATAGATATGTAACAGATATCATAGATATGGCTGTAATCATTCGCCAGGTGCTTCGAGGAAGAGTTTATTTAATTTGTTTATATTTTCCTCAATTGAAAGTAGTGTCGCGATGTTTCCCGAACTGCGTCGTCACTCGTCAGAGTTTAATATAGATCCGTATCAGAGAGCGAGGTTCTCTGCGGCTTTCCGGGAACGATGCCCGATACTACATCTGCACACTGTTTCAGATTTTACTGTGCAAAACAAATAAAAACATAATTTCGTAAACGAATAAAATGGGTATTGACTGGAAACAGAAGCGGATCGTTGACGTAAATAAAACATGTATTTGATCTAAGTTTCGCCATGTGGCTGAGAGTTAAGAATTGTCCAGAACATCTGTAGTCTTTGAATTGGTAGCAAGTTCTCGTATCATAGAAACGGCTAGCAATATCTCCCTGTTTATTATTGGTCTCACAATTTGAACATATCAAACAACAAATTTTTGAGTAAATAACCATCCTAGATACTACCACATAAATATATATCAGATGAATGAGGTGCGTTACAGCAGAGGGCAGAACAAGACCCAGTCCCGCGCAAAATGATGGCGAGTTTCCTAACAGTCGCATAATATATCACGGGATAAGAAACCGGTAGTAGATCAGCTAATTAATGAAAAGCATAATTCTTGCCAAGTTCTTGGCCGCCCTGAAGTTGGTTACAACGGCTGCGCAATAGTAAATCTCATACAAAAACAGCACCGTTTCGTGTCTGCCGCATCGGAAAGCCAACTTCAGGGCGGCCCAGAAATTTGGCGAGAACTATAATTCATCTACTTAAAATTATTTGTTCAATGTGAGCACTGGCAGTAGGCCAGGCAACATGAGCATAAAGATGAAAGAACAACAAACTGTACAAAGACACTAGTTAAAGAGAATTGATAGAGTCGAAAAGCAGAAGACTACACATACATAAGTCCCATCATCCCATGTACCTAATACCCGGGCGCCAGTCCCATGGGACTAATGATGAGAAAATGAGAAAACTGATTTTTAGAACAGTCTGTTATACAAAACAACAACCGTTAAAACCAACAAAGGTTTAAAAATAAGACGCACATCATAATGTCAATATGTTTAACAATAACAAAGTTAAGGTGTATGACCCCATAGAATAGTGCGAAATTAGTATTCGGAAACCAATCGTGTCATACATAAACGGCACCGCGGTGTTTTATAGAGTTTGTATTGTTGTTTGTATGACCATTTGGGTGGCCATATAGGATAGATTTTCTCCATTGATAATATTGTTCAAGATCGTGATGCGTTTACTGATCGTGTCAAGCATGAACTCAATTTGGAGGATGTTAAATGGCAATTTTGAGATACAATTCGGTTTTTAAGCTCTGCTTATAAAAATGTATGTAACAAAACGAACTAAACCCATCAAATGCAAGGGTTTCCAGTCTATATGGCATGGGAATGGGAATATCTCCGTCATTTTATTAAGGTCAAGTTAACCCTAAAAACTTGGCCTATATTAAAATACGTGCGAATCCTCCGAGGCCTGGGATCGGTAATCGGTATGTGCGTCGCGTACATAGAACATGCGCGAGCGCACGTGGCGGCCGCGTGATGCGACAGGTGGTGCACGCCCACAGCACACAATATTTGGTCACCTTAGTAATGAGGTTAGAACTTGTAGATGAGGGAAGTCTTTCGGGTCTAGATTTCTTTAATTATCTAAGAAAATAAATAAATACTGCTGGAAATATAATGGTAGTAAGGGGCAAAATCCATCTATCGCCAGCCAAAGATATCGAGCAGAAACCTCTTTGAAGGGTTGCCAAAATACAAAGGTCAAGCGGGTAAACCATCTAAGAAAAGCAATTAGAGACGCAACTGAGGAAGATTACTAAGTCGGAAAAGCTGTTGACGTAAAGATGAAAGAGCAAGTAAAAAGGTTTCAACTGCTAAAAGAAAACAATAGACAGAATATAGTCTGGCAGTCAGAGCCACCGAGAACGATACTGCACAGGAGTACATAATGTGAAATTCTTAGCGCGCCATAACAAACCTTGAGCTGTTCGAAAAGTGACCCCAATTCCATGGAGATACGGAACTTATTGACATCGCTAACCACGGGCGCCATAAAGCACTCCCAGGCTATAACACCATCAAGTTTAAATGGCCAGTAAACCTCAAGATGTGTACTTCTAAAGCCGTCTCTTCGTATCTGGTCGGTTGTCTGGGAGCTCATTAACGGAACGCTAATTGCTCATACTAATAGCGACGCTCCGGCGAGTTAGAAAATTCCTTGAACTGATTCTAAATAAAATGAAGAACAGCTTGTATTGCATTACTTTATGTGATGAGGATAATTTGGAGCGCATAATTAAATTGAAATTGAATGCATAGACCACGGGCAATTTATTTGATTTATGTATAGCAATCGTATTCCAGTCCTAGACTAAAGCGATTAAATAAATAGCGCCTTTAAAATCTGTACTAGAAGCAGCAAAAAACTGATATATCCTTGATAAATTGTTCGTCCGGAAAGGAAAGGTGCGCGTCAAGGTTCCGTTAGATCATTATTTAAGGTAATAGAAGGCTGACTAAAGACCTAATCTAAGCAAACACGAGACTGAAACAAAAATTGAGCGATATAAAAAATCCGACCAACATTATAATGACAAATTGAATTGATTGAAATGATAGACTTGTCACACATGTAAGTAACAAAGTATAATAAAAGTTTAAAGTGTAGAAATAATAAGAGCAACACATGCAAGCGATGTGTGGCGCCGTCGACGGCCTGTCCCGACATTGACCGCTACCGAGCGAATAATAAAATAAAACGACGCCTGGCACCGCGCCAGCGTCCCTTCACTTTACCTTTATTGTACGAAACTAACGCTCGACCGAAAACCATCGCTGCAAACACGGGCACCATGGAAAGTGAAGCCAAACTTACCCAGCAATGAATAAAACACTAGATAGCGGTGAAAAATTAGTGTTTGTCTAAACGACGCGATCGATGCACTGTCGCTTTTCATATGCACCCTTCACATAAACCCTAGGGAGTTCTAAAGGACAAAGGGTTACGCAGTAATGTGACTAAATAGGTAAGCACATATTTCTTTGAAATTGGTACCAAAGAGTAAAGTTGGAAGTATATAGAAAATTGGTCTTTGTTGGCACAAAAGAGGTGGTCATTACAGCGACTGCCCGAGCGGAGTCGACCTTCGTTTTCACGAAAACTGCTCCATTCTGTGTTTCTCGGAAAACCCGTGTGACTCACCGTCACTCGCTCTCTATCGCGTTCGCGGGTCACTACGATCGCGTATTTACATTCGTCGTCGTCGGCTCAATTCAAAAACTCGATTACGTTGAATGATTCATTCTGAACTATGAATCATACAGCGACATCGGTGAAAACTAAAAAAATGAGGTAACAAAATATCATAATATATGAATTCCCAGAATTGCTTACTGAATGTTACGTGTGAAATTATAGGCTCGTATTTTATATATTTTACGAGAAAATACAAGGATTTTAAACAAGGAAGTAACAAATAACTTGCAAGAAACTGGAAAAACTAGTAGAGTCAAGGAAAATTGAATAGCTGATTCAGTAAGACAATAAACTATTTAAAGTATATTTTTTTATGAAGACATTATGATTCGTCTCATTTAAGAGAAAGATAAGGTTATCTTAAGCGCTCCGTATGGCGCCGAAGTATGGACCGGATATCGTCCGGAAATGGCGAACATTCCGCGCGGCGCCCGCCGCCGCCAGCTAACCGCACACTTGTCGAAAAAACTCGCGCTTTTTTACAGACATTACGTTCAATAAAATCATCATTCTCGACACAAAACATATTTTAATACTTCTGGGTTTTAGGTCATTGTTTGTTTCGTGGAACTTTGCAAAATTTTGGACAAAGACCAGCTAATTAAGATTGAATATTACAGAAGGGCATAACGGGTTATCTGCGGTGAGAACTGTTTTAAATCGGTATTTATTGTTCTGCGCCGATAAGGAACCAGCAGCTGCACGAATGCGGTAGAACAAAGAGGTATAATCCTAACGCGTTAAAAGGCGCGCAAATTATATTGCTGCGCTAATGGTTATTGTGTCTCTTCGCGTGGTCAGATTACGTACACTTATGTGCATTATCTCGAATTAATTAGCTGGAAGGAGTGACGCAATTACGAAATAAATATAAAGCGAACACTCAAGTACTCCCGAAGCGTTATTTTGACCAACTGAAACAAAACTAAATGACGAAAATATTATGGCCATACAAAGTCCAAATTACATGCATTAATATTTTGGTCATTTAGATAAATAATTTGATAGGTAAATCGCTTTAGCGTGTACCTACTTATATTTTATGTGGATGTTATCTACAAACATGATTGCGAAAATATTCACAATATTTATTCTTGTTATCAATGTTTTTACAAACGATTAATCCTACATGAAAGATTGCATGTCTGTGGAGCTAATAGAGTGGTGAATTAAATTAACACCACGTATTATGAGTCGAGATCCTCGGTAACCCGTCGCCGCGTCGCGACTGCCGACTTCAGACCGACGCCTACGCAAATGTATTCCTTGTTTTATTCATTTTTTAATTGCGTCGCCTACATTGCCATCAAAGAAATCGTCTTTGCAGTACTTAAGAATTTAATTTTATGTTAAATAAACTTCGACCAAAATACGATAAAAGTTGGCATATTCGGTTGAATGAAGTATCAATGTAGCAGACATTCTCAATATTAAAATGTTCCATTTTGCGTCTTGGAAATAATACGATACAAACGGAGAATTAAAGATTCGGAACGCGATAATAAAGCAGCTCCTTATGTGGGTATGGCATTTAAAATAAAATGCATACTAAAAGGTTAGGTGAAGCAGATAAAGAGTATGAAGTCAATGTAGGCATTACTTTCAGCCAGCAAAGTGCCGGGCAGTAATAAAAGGCAGTTGAGAACAAAGTTTACGCCACTCATACTGTTTAACGACATAGTGAACGTTTTTGGAATCGCAATGCAAAAATATGACCACTAATTCACTTTGTCGGTGCACATTTAAAGATACATTGTAAAACATAACGAAACAGTTATAGTAGGCGACGTATAGATGGATAGACAGACAAAGCCATTGTCTCGATGCTCGCTGTGTTTGGCGGCACTTATGCTAATTTCTTTTGAGGTATACTCGAGCCTTCATTGTGGGCTAACAAAATGCTTTATTACCTGTAATATTTTAGTGAAAACCAACACCGAGCGATAGATCTAGAACTCGAAAGTTTAATGTCAATGACATTAGGAGACATTTTGTGCAATTGGGAGAGTATTTTTAGCAAGAAAGATGGTGAAAATATTGACCTGATAAATTTTTGAATAGCTTAAGTTACAGAGATCATAATATTCCCACCAGATGAAACAATGATACAACTGCAAATCCCTGCATCAAGAACAGTCGTTGAGGGATCCCGTTAATCTGTTACAAAATGGGCTCAGCTGCGCGTGCGTCGTTGAAAGCATTTCGGTTTATCAGTTGGGTGCGGAAAGGCCGCCACTTCGCCGCGGCCCTGGCACCGCCTAGCACCATCGAGAGCCGACGAGATAATTGTACGCCCATCATCTGACGTCACACAGTATTTTGTTGTGTTCAAGGAAAAACGCGTTTTTATGTTTCGACATCAAGGCGTGGAAATTCCAAAATGTTATACACTTCCTTTTGCGTAGAAAGTTTGAAAAAAAAAACGGATTCAATATTGTTGGAATTCAAGTAGGAACATTACAATTTATACTATAGTTTACTAAATGTACTTTACCACTAAATAATTGCTAAGTAATTGATTTGAAACGGATCGTGGAATTATTTAAGTAAACAACATTTCCGTAAAATCTATTAAGCGATGCCGAACGCAATTTATTGATCTAAATATAATCTATTGTTTGCTTTGTCCGGGTTACGTCTCAATTTGCAGGACTCGTCCCTTCGTTATCAGTGCAGATAGCGGCATCCCAATCGCTGCCGACACCGGCACTATGCTTATCGCCCTTCCACGAACACTTAGCTGCACAAACACTTGCACTTATCGCAAAATGTTTCACAATTGCTCTTCTACAGAAAATACCGATGTCGCGGGAATCGACTGTACTAGCATTTTCTGAGATCTTTTTAGATTTTTGTTATTGTATGTTTTTTATCGCCATGTCCAAAGTCTAAAACTTTTTCACTGGCAAATAACATGATAAAGGATTACTGATTAATAACCTTTGACATCTAGCCATTTATCGAACTCAAATTCAAATCTAGTTACTGAGAACGAAAAAGTATTTGTAACTTTATGAACCTGAAGATACCGTTTAACAGGAACTTGTCTGGTGAAGAGATTATATTCATATGATAAAAGACGAATACATTTATTGCAGATACAATAAAGTATGATGTAAACGCAATACCTACTGGAAGTATTAGGAAGTTACAAGGCTTCCAATATTCCTTAAACATCAGACACTTTAGTGCGTAAATAACAAATGAGACTAAATGTGTGTAGATTCAACGTCACTACAAGCAACAATACATCAAGCAAAGAGTACAATCGTGTAACTGACATCAGGTTGGCAGAAGCCCAAGGTTTTGTCAAACGTACTTCATATCCGTGTATCAGAATGCAGACAGTTAACCGATTAGTATGTCATATTTTGTGTTCAACGCTTTCTACGTGAAAGGAAAATGTATTGGAAGACAGACCTGACCAGCCATTAAATTAATTGTGTTGTTCTTCTTCAAACTGCTTAGTCTTATGACAATATGCATTACGGTTTTTAGATAAACTAATCACATCATCTACATAGACGGCATTTATGGGACTTAAAATTTTACCATAAATCTTTAGTAATTTTATAATTGCTAAATTAGATATTAACTACACCGTATAAGAAACGTTATAGCAAAAGAAAAAATAATAGCACATGTCATGTGAAGTAAAGTAATAAAAGTTTGCCTACATACACAACTGTAGATAGTCTTTATGGATGTCATCAAGAGAGAAGAGACGCATTTAAACGACACACGACGAATAATAAGCCCGCATAAAATAGATTTTTATACATTTTTATGTGACCAAGAGAATAATGCCTCCTGCATAAAACTAATTTGAATAGTGCAACAGGATGCCCTGTTGCGCATGTATGTATATGTCCCCACATTTGTCTTAAATTACTTTGATAAATATTTATTTTATGCTGATAGATTCAACTTAATCAAGTCATTGTCGGGGCTGAAGATTTCTTCATTGATAGCTGCAACTAGAAATCTGTTTTTTTTTCTAGTAAGTACAAAACTGATGAATGCTGCTCAGAACTTGGAAACTTCTGAAGTTGTATAAGTAGTAATAATTGCCTATTTAACCAGTTGGTTTATCCTATTGTAATGTTATCGCAGTTTATATTGTGAGGAAGGCATAGCACCCATCGATGGCGTCAATGGATTCGACCCATTTCCTAGTTTTTATCTTATCATTTAGAATTATCATAAATGTTGAGCTATAATAGACTAGATAATATAAGAGGCATTATATTTTTGTTTTATTATGATGTAGATTTTTGATATTAGGTTTATATGAAAAATCTACAAAATAACTCTTTCAGAAACAAGAATGTAACCTTTACAGTATCATGAATTCATGATAGTAAGGAACGATGAGGCATTCAATAAAAATTATCAGCAGCGGCGCCGATAAAATAGAAAGCAAACAATGTTCCACAGTATTCTTATCATGATTGTAATACGACAACATTTATAATACCTCAACGTTTATTAAAAAAATAAGTCAACAACCGTAAACCAATGCTTTTTTCGCTCATTGATCTGTTGCTTCTGGGTTCATCCGCGCTCTCGGTGAGACAATTAGAGGCTCACTTACAGCCCACAGTGGGTACAATGGCGATGCAAATAATCGCGATTATGGCAAGGTTGACGTCGGTCGGCAGAGGGTTCGTTCAACTGACCGCGAACGATGACACGGTGCGCGCGCGCAGCGTCGCGGCGACACACGCGCGCATGCGCCGCGCCGCCTCCAACACGCTGCGACAACCATCTCAACAACGATGAGGCCTCATAATAACAATACAGGCTACGAGGAAAATCACCTGGATAGTGTGAACCGACAAGTGATTTCGTAAACCCCTACCCTTGGAACTGTTAAATGGTCATCATCAAGTTTTGATAATACAAGACAAACGGAAAATACGAAAAGCTGATGCAATAAAAAACAGATAATGACAAACAAAACAATCTCTGTTTGTGGTAGGCGCATCATTACAAAACGTCAAGGGAACTCCCGCCCAGCGCTGCGATATCTCGGCCTAATATAACAGATTAACACTTACCGAATTCCTCTAACTGCAATCCAAATAAAGCACTTCACAATGCAACAGGAAACTTCATTAAAAACTTCAAAAACTTGTCGTAACTTGATACAAGCGCGATTCCCGCGTGCGCGCAACTAAAACAATCGAATGACAGATGTCGGTCGGCGTCGGAAAACCCCTCAGAAACTACGCGGCGCAAAGCACGCAGTGTGTAAATATTATTGCCTCGACTGGACAAAGGTTTTTGTTATCTAAAACCGGTGTCAGCGAGCGTGCACGACACGCGCGGTCAGCGGTAGAACGTGGAGTGAGGCTCGCGCGCCGGCCCCGCCACCGTCTGATAAGCCTGGCGCGACGCCCCCCGGCGACGCCTACGCCCCACTCGGCGCCGCCGCACCGGTGCATCGTAAACACCACCGGCCGCCCCTCGGCTCCCGGCACCGGCGGTGCAGCCACCGCCGCCACCGCCGCCGCCGACTAGACGGGCCCCCGCGCATTATGCACCGCACCTACGCACAATTTCACAACTGCAAGGCACCTCGGCGCGTTGCAGAAAATCAACAACTTTCGATTCCTTAAAAAGACGAGGAAACAGAGACTTGCCAGTTGCGAAACTATGGCGGCAGCCCAGATACCGATGAGAACAATGAGGCGCAAACAAACGCAGCACCTTTTTAGTGTCCTCCTAATTGGGCTGGTGGTGCGTCGGGCAGAAATTCAATATGCAACGCGATCGGTGCAGTACATAAACGGAATAATTGAATTAGTGCAAGCATGTCGAGCACGACCAGCCGCTACGCCGCCGCCGCCGGCCCGTCACTGCATACATCTATAGACTCGATCATCGATACTCACATATAAAGTGTATGCAAATATATATATATATATATATATATTCAATAAAACATATAAAGTGTATGCAAATATATATATATATATAATTCATCTGTCTGTTATTGGATCTGTCATTTGCATTATATATATATATAATGCAAATGACAGATCCAATAACAAGTTATCAAATATAAAAAGGAGAACCATCGTAAACAATTATAATGTGCAGCTATTCAATTTATAGATCGTCAATCAACTGTGACCACTATCCATAAAAATTATAACAGAGACCATCATAATCAAATAAGAACATAAAATAATATACCCTGTCACACTAAATTCAATCGAAATATTTTTACGATCTAAAACTTAAAAGTGAAACGGGCTACTTATATTTTAATACGAGCTGTTGCCCGCGAATTTATCTGCGTAGCATTAGTACTTCGAATAGCATTTTTTTTATATCGCTCGATAATATTGTAGGTGTGTGGGATGCGTTATTTGAGAAATTATTAGTTCATCATACAAACTTCCACCCCCCTTTCAACCCCCTTAATCTTGCCTTCCCATGGTCACAAACTACCAATATTCATATAGATCGGTTCAGCGCTTTAAGGGTGAAAAGGTAACAGACAGACAGAGTTACTTTCGCATTCATATGTATCCATATTAGTATGGATTATGTTAAATGGTAAGCATTGACAAGATATGTTTAATATCTTCAACAAGTTAGCAATGCACAATGCTAATAAAGCAATAATCATTAAAACACAGAGTTGTTTCATAATAACTATAATTAAAAACGTGCTATTGTCGAAGCTTGACAAAGTCGTGCAATCAACGCGTACAAACGAGTAATCAACCATAAAATGGGGGGAAGAACAGAGAGAGAAAGATTGAGGAAAAGCCCTTTTTTTTTGTTTAAAACGAAAATAATCAAATATGAAATTTGAAAAAAAAAATAGATATATTGATCCTATTCAAGGTGATATTCGGTTAGTATTGCTAAGGTCACAAACATTTTAAGCCGCATCACCCATACGCAGAGGTTCAATGATCTGCGAAGCTATACAACATAGTACATAATAGGTATCAACTACGTAATTTATATACCTACGAGTACTATGTGTTCATATTGCGATAAGAAAAACATCTTTGACAAAGTTTTGAACATGTTTTCTAGAATAGGCGATCATCACATAAATTGCAATACGCCAGTAACTGCGTTACAAGATAAGCAAATTCACGAAAAGAAAAAAAATAAAAACGAAATCCAGAAACAACATGACACGCGACCTTCTGCAAATGTATCAGAATTAAGAACTGCGTAGGTGTAGTAAAATACAAAATTGGATTCGAAGAATTGTGGCAAGTAAGCAGCCATTCGAAACTCATTAATTCAGTTATTTATCGACATCCCATGTTATCAAAACAATTTATTGTAAGACCGAGGAGCGGAGCTGGTGTCTGAAATAATACCAATCAAAATACGACAACATTGAAAGCAACACATCTTCCACTTCTGAGACTCAAAGATATGTAAGTACATACATATTAAAAATCGGAAAGAATGTAAGCCACACTCTCTGAAGGTCATGGCGATAAAATTTCGCACAAATTCAATGGAATGCCATAAAAGTAAAATATTTATCATCGATAATCCGCATTAGCAAGACCTATATAACAGTGCCGGAGGAATCTCAAAAAAATGATTTAAATAACATTGAAAACGCAGCCAGAGTCGTAAACATTTACGAGTACATTACTCTCAGTAAACTGGCATGCCCGTGCAAATTATCCGCCCGACAATTTATACCACATTGGAGAATTACGTTCTTTGATTACTATTAACCCGAGCTGAACACGGTGGGTCGAGAAAGCAAAACAATACTGGTCAAAATATTTAGAGCACAAAAAATCTATTCGGTACCAAACAAGATTGTAGAAGACGTTCAGAAAAAGAACGAGTCCCATATCTCTTTGTGCGTTACATAAAATATAAAATCAATGTCGTATAAGTCTGTCCGTCAGGCGAGAAATCTGTCGGGGCGCGTTAGGCCCACATAAATTACGAGATTAATCTTTTCAAATAATTTGACCTTTTCATCTGACGAGGGTTCATTAAATAATGGCGTCGGTATTGGTAGTGCGGTTATTGTGCCGTCTATCACGAATTTTGTCGTGGGCGGGAGCAGACTGCCTACAATTCATAGCCCTATTATTCCATGTCTTAGAGGGTGGAAATTGTGATACTCATACAGATGATGAGGCTATCTTAGTTGACAAATGTAGATAGTTATCATAAATGGTATGCAAATTGGGCTGTACTTTTTGAATTTGTACTTATCAAAATGACTCTACATGGAAGTCTATTGTTTGTAGTCGCTAGTACTTAAAGTTGCCTGACTTAATATTAATTAAATGCACCACGGCAATAATAAACTGCTTAGCATATTAAAATATGCAGAATTTATAGCTTTTCCTTCTAGGTAATTTGTCTCACATTCTCACGGTGTACCGACAAATTTGAAATTCCATCAATGGATAAATTAAGTTCTGTATATGCGCCGAACAAATCTTATGTGAGTAAATATTTACAACAATGATCTAATGCAATTAGTTCGCCTGCAACGGTGACTATGACATCTTTTAATAAGGCACTCGAGGCGGAAACGTGGAAAATGTCAGTAATCTACGGAGCTGTAAGCACGATTCTTGCCCATAATCGGAACAAGGACTCCGCAGCTGTTGTAAATATCAGCTCCATGCTTATTATTGTGACGTAATTATTATTGCTTCGTGAAACAAAGAAAATTAAGCTCGCTAATTTATACAGGGAATCCTTTGTTTAGAATTTTTGTACTCAACTTTGCTGCACTTATTTAAATGTTTAATTGCAGAGGCAACCTAGCTTCATAATCCCGCGATCAAGATAAATATGCGGTATGGAGAGAATGTCCGGTGGAATGCCGAGCGAGCCAAACGGGTGACTCATTGGGTACTCGTTGGTCAACAGTCAGGATCCTTAACTACCTTTAACGGATCCCCGGTGCCAACAGAACTCGAGCAATTATTGTTGCACCGTTACAATGTCTCCTAAAAGACCTCCAGGAAACAATATAAGCGGCAGCCTTTGCGGCATTACTGTTAATAGAGTTCTTAAAATGTTATGGTGTCACATTGTCATCCAATTGTGTTATTGTCGGACAAAACCAACAGTTAACATCAACAATAGATTAGAAGGAGCTATAGACGAAACTGCACAAGTTTAAAAACTTTTTCTTTATTTGTACAAGGTTGCGTGCTGGGTCTTTCAACCATAAGTAGCCGTAACTAAAGACGCGATGGGGCGCATCAATCAACTACAACTTTCAAAATTCATTTACATTTGGAATGTGTTAGATATTATTAAGCGTCATTTGTTTGATTTTTTATACTCCTATTTTAAATTCTCATCAAGGTTGGAGATTAAACTCTTTAAGGTTGTATAGATGTTCTGTAACCAAAACACAACAATTCTCAAACTGATTTATTAGACAATGAAAACCATGGGAAGATTTATCAACCGATGTCAAGTTTATGAATAAGTAAGGCATTTTGAATAATACAATGTCAAACTTTATCCAATATCACATTCTATAATAAAACTGCTGAGCTTCACAAACAGGAAATTTCAGTATCAAACGGATAAGGACAGTTGGGTCTGTAACTAAAATAACTTTATTTGTATCTATTTATTTGCAATTAATATCAAAGACAAAAACGTTTTCCTGTTTCGCCTTATTGATGTGTTCGTCACAATGATTTGGCGAGTTGTGATTGTGTGTGACCTGTTATTGCAGTGGACTTTATTATACTTCAATATATGTTTGAATATTTCTACTGAAGACAAAAATGTTATTACAATTGCTGCAAACATTTTTTTGAATGAAGAAGGACCAGTTTTGATTTATCTCACGATACTAGAAGCAGAAAATAGAAAAGAGGAATCCAGTCAGCTTATCAGTTTTGGCGACCTTGCATTTACTTTCTCACGAAATATGCAGCTTTGTGTGGGACGACCCGTTTTATCGTTTTCCTCGAAGTCCATTATGTCATCGCTAATCCTGTTCCAATAATTACTTTCATTTGAAAGAGTACATTAACAAAACACTGGCCTGGGAATTTGTTCAAAATGAAAAATTTCCCATGCCACATTATTTTTTAAATAACTATTATTCCAAGAATGTGTGGGCTCGGCGCGAAAGCAATTCCAAGGAAATTCTCAAAGTCAAAGTAAAAACCCATTTCTTGAAAGCAATACCCCACGACAAATATCCAACATTGCAATTGCAGACCAGACAAATATTAGAGTTTACGATGCTTTTGATATGGATAAACGTCAACATGACAGTGTACCACGTGGGTGGTTATGGAGCGACAAGACCGGACCGCATGACTTAGCACCGCGGTGACAGCTACCATGCTCTAACAAGACTAACAACTTAATGTGACCGAGATAGCTAATCGATTGGAGGAGAAACATTTTGTGCAAGAAAACACAAAAGGTATTAAGGACAATACAAAGCCGGTAGAAAAAAACAATGTGGAATTTGGTGATAGGCTCGATCCGTGCCATAGCTTCAAAATATTGTCTTAGAGAATAGAACAGGAAGCCGTGTTATTTAAAAAGGTTTAAAGATAGAGACAAAAGGGATTAAAGACAAAAATGTATTGGAGCAAAAAATCACTGGCATTTGATGATAGAGCCAAATCATGTAATCGTACACGTTGTAATCTATAGCAAGTATATTACCCAGTGTAACGTTTACAAATATCCAAAGACAAGTCTTATTAAAATGTTCTTTGACTATGATCAGAGGTAACAATATAATATTATATGCAATCATGATTAAAATCTACATTCATTTATTGTGAAGTTGCCTTGACTTAAAGTTTCATGGTTGTACTTTACAGCTCTATTTGCAAGTTATTACTGGCTTTAGACTAGGAATCTAGATTTATTTAATTAAAGTTTTACTACCACAATTCATATAACTTTGAGCTTTCTAGAAAAATATATCTAAATTGCCATAATTATTTATTAGAAATAGACCGAAAATTTATCAAAAAATTGTGTTGTTGCTTCGTAATTTAGCATTCCAGAAGTACTCAAAACCACAAACAACTATGTAAAAAGAACCACCAACTAAGCCTTTTTTACTATCTTCCAGAATTGCTCTTTGTGAGATTTGTACGCAGCATAGTTCTAAAGCAATGGACGCCAGGAGACAATGGAAAACACTTTATGTAATGGCTCAAAACGGATAACGCAGGCGTGTTATCTTTTAAAGGTAATAAAGAAGTCAGCTTCAGAGTTTATTGTGGCTACTTGTGCAACTGCATAAAAGCTCGTTTTGTATAGTACAACTGTTCAGCTATCACTTCGTAATATCTTATTGTCTTCGGTGTTGTACGATTTAATGGAGTCGGTGTAATAACAGGTACTGTTACAATAGAAATGAAAGGCTTAAGGATCTTTGGAATTGTCGTAAAACAGGACAGACAGGCAGAGATTATAGGAATGTTAACCGGGAGTATGAACCAAAGACAAATAAAAGAAGAAAAGATTCTCAATAAGGTAATTTACTATTAAAATTGTTGCACCGACAATAAGTTTAAAAGGCTACTAGAACTGTGAAATTGTAGCAAACCAGTACAGACACACACATGACAGAGATGATAGGAATGTTAACCAGGAGAATAAGCCAAAGACGGATCGAAGAAATAAGGAGTCTCAATAAGGTTATACTATTAAAATTTTTGCACAGACAATAAGTTTCACATACACCGCGTGCTTTACGTCTGACGTCACAAGTTGGTACGCGACTGCGCGCAGGTGTGCAGAAATTTTTACCTACATTGGAGAATTGCATCAGAACCTACCCATTGCAATTTATGAACATAAGAACTTATATTGCATTACAAAGGACTATAAAATAGATGTGATCAGACTGCTCACAAAAACGGGACAGTGAATAAAGACCTAATCAATTGGATACGCCAAGAGGGCCAGTTATTCATAGTAATTTTAATGTTGGCACACGTGACTATAAATATTAATATTTTCAAGTGCTTATGTAATAAATATGGAAGGCGATGAAGTTATGTAAAGTTCATTCTAGACTAGACTGAAGATAAGCCGCTCTTTGTGTGTTTTAATATCTGAATAGAATACGTTTTGTCATCTCATTTACATCTTATGTCAATGTTTGGCCCAATTTAGTATTGCCCGATGGCAAAACTCTAAAAGCTTTATAAATAAACTTGTAAATTATGGCATATTTACTGCTAACACGTTACAAGTATTTGTCATGTCTGTATTAAAAAATATGGCTTGCCTACTTCCGATGATTCACTCTCGTTCTTGGAAAACTCAGCGTGTATTAGTATAATAAAGATTATCTAATCCGTTGTAACACGATAGTATCGATAATAATTCATTCTACTACGGCGAACCACAAACTTGAATTACGCATACACGCATTTTTTGAGGTAAAAAATCGATTCTTTGATTCGAAAAAAAAGAAGAGATAATTAAAACCTCTTTTGTTTGCATGAAACGGAGTGGGGAAAGCCAGAGCTTATTCATAACCGTTTATAGGTTTTAATGTTTGTAGGTCAAAAAGCCACAAAGTCCAAGAAAGTCCAGGCAGTGGTTTTCCTTGACAATATTTAACTAAGGCCGATTCCGAGTTGATTACAATTAAAACAAATTGTCCACATCCGGCCCGTATTGGCTACAACAGTTAAATAGGTGTCTGTCAATAAAATACATCTGCTCAAGTCAACGAGGTTAATAGTCGGTTGAAATCAGTTTACACTTCAATAGACAATGCATCTGTTGCGTTAGTTGTGACAGGAGATATGGGTCACCAATTAAAGGTCGAATGTTCTAAAACTCTAAATGATGATATAGTAAGAGTTCCTACTTTTTGGTAAAACTTATGATTGAACGATTCTTGATAATAGAATAAATACCTGCTGCGTTGCCTAGCAATGTCTATCACGTATAATTTAGGAAAATTAAGATTTATCAAAAATACGCAGATTTTTTTTGTTTAGCTTTTTTTTATAAAAAAGTAATCTGAATCTGAATCTTAGGCTAACAGAGTATCGGTAAATGCTGTAAAAGTAGTTAATTGTTACAGGCAGGTAAATGGTGGCGTGTTGCGTTCTAGCGTGTGGGGATTCCCCAAGTGCAGAGTTACAGACGCCTTCTTGGAAGCAGTCAGGCGCAGGAGAAATTTCACAAGCGCGCGAAGTGGGTCAAGTCAGCCGGACTTGACGTTTTCGCTTCGCAAAGGTTACCATCACCACTGCGCCTGCCCCGCCGCCCGGCAAATCCGGTTGCGTTTGCGCAACTGATAGTCTTATTTATCAGATCCTAAAAGATCAGTTGTTTCTGCAATGTACACGGATTTAATGGGTTGTTTCAGGGGGTTTGGAACTTTGGAGTATTTCACTTACTTTGAAGTTATTACCGGAGGAGGGGATAACTTTAAAGACCTTTAAAGTTATTACCGGAGTAGGAGGGGATAAGATATCCCCACTTTCGCTCCGCCACGCCTGCGTGGTTAATCTCACGTAACACAAAGGAGAGGAAATATTCATTATGTGGTAATCATGGATATGCATAAAACCTATTAGGTATTATATTGGTATATAATGCACACATTTTCAAGTTACAATAAGTGTTGGGGAAATCCAAGGATTTCATTCATGCATATTGAAAGTAAACAAGTCTAGCGTGTGACGTCATCCGATTAGCATGTTTTCATTTGTTTTGTCCTGTTTGGTAGTGTGGGAATTTTTATTTTGCACTTTTTTGCTTTAAATATATCATACTATATGAATATGAAACAAAAATCAAAGTGGAGTAACTTTTCTATTTTCTCATGCAAGATTATGAAATACTGCGTGTTTGTTTAACCAGATGAGTCATGGTAGAAAAAAATGAATTGAGGTTGAAAAACAAGCAGTGGTACCTACTTGTACCACCACACCACATGTATACGTGACCAAAGCCTCTTTAAGGAAGATATCGGACAACGGAAATACCAATCTGAATTTTTTCAACAATTTCCTTAAACCTGTAGGTAGTATTTTAAAATTTTAACACTCAAGGAGGCAGCTCAGATTTTTATCGCCATCTTGATTATAAGTGATCAATAAAAATAATGTAAAAACTGTACAGTCGTTACATTATTATAATGGTTCAGGTAGCGATACAAGTTCGTGGAACTTCTCAAGATTCGCGCACTGCGCAGTGGGGCTAGGTGACGTCATCGGGTGACGTCACCCGTCGGACCATGTGACGTCAGGCACGCAGTGATAAGGAGAAAACCTTTTCACGAGACAGTGAAAATAGTGCACGTGATTATTAAAAAACAAAAATATTTATAAAACTTTGTTTAATTTTTCCGTGTCCATGAAAATGAGAGTATATGACTGTAAACAGAATATTGATAGTACTATCTCGTGTTATCACATCGAGCCGTGTTCGTCGTATCTGGAGATAAAATTGGCGCGGAAAGCTGCGAGTAGCGCCATCTATGGCAAACCCAGAGAACCTTTAACGGCGGTATTAATAAAAAAAATGCTACAATATATTTTATTGTTGACCGTATCGTTGAAGTTACGTCATTGTCTAATAATAGGAATATATTACTGCAACAATACGATTAACAGACAAACAACTCCTGGAACTGCCATTGACGTAAATATTGTCAAACGTACATAATTGTAATACAGGTGTTTAAACAAATTCTAGAACAGTCCATAAAGATATCAAAATGTATGATACTATTTAAGAGCAAATTATACAGACAATAAAAAATATTGTCGTTTCGTAGAACGATTTAAAACGTAAAGTTCAAAACTTCAAATATTGGCAAAATGGCAAACGTAAAGTTCAAAACTTCAAATATTGGCAAAATGGCAAACGTAAAGTTCAAAACTTCAAATATTGGCAAAATGGCAAACGTGGTACAGGTCTCGTTAGATCTAGTCCTCGTCCTTACCAACGGACCAATAGCGTTCTAGCCAAGCTCCAAGTGACAGGGACTCTATTATTGGTGTCACAACAGTACCAGTATTGTTATTCAAATAAATACGTAAAATTAACTAATGCACAAGTATTGTACAGTGTTCTCCAAAAACAAGACCAACTACTGACTAACTTTCAAGAAACTAATTGTTAACTTTGTTTGTATTTAATAAGAATTAGGCTGTAGGCGAATTGTTTCCAAGGTCAATAAATTATACTGTGTTAAAAGTTTGTAACTGACGACAAAAAGTAAAAAGATTGCACCATTCACACATTGTACTAACTGTCCCCAACTCGAGAAAGTTGTTTACGAAGTCACTTCACGCAGAGTCTCGCTAAACTCCGGCTCCAATGTCGAATAAACTGACAAAAACTTGATGGCTTCAAAACTCACCATTGGCTTCTTATACTCGTCCGCCTGGTAGTCGAACATGGTAGCGAACATCAGACTGTCGTCTTGCTCGCTGCTGCTGAGGTGGTATGGCACCAGCTGAGACATGAAGACCACTTTCCACTAATATTATCCAAACTAACGATATAAACTATCCACTAAGGGCAACAAATTAAAAGTTCACTATGAAAAGAGTTCGCGAAACTCACGGCGCGACAATTTACAATATGATAAGACTATGACTCATACGAAGGCTTCTACAAACTGTAGACGTACGCGTAGCTAGACTGTTTTATATCAGACTGAGTCAGTTGGCGCGCTTGTGGCCGGTTTTGTATGATACCAAGCGACCGTACGGCGCACGCGCAAACGACGCCCCAGAATTGAAACGTCCTATGTTCAAGCATTTCAACAATTCGCTAAACGAGCCAAATACACTTTTTTACGGTTCTTTGAATGAAGCGATGCTCCATCCAATGATTCAAGGAATAGTTTTTCCATGACATGGGAAGTAAATATTTTTATGTAGTTAAGAGAAGTAATCAGTTGGCAAAAGAAACATAACAGCGGTGTGACTAAATAATCTGGGATTTCCATTTTCTTTTTATAGTGGTTAGTAAGAAACTGAAGCAAACAAGACGCTCGAACTTTTCGTGCAGTAACTCAAACTGAAACAAAAGTTATGATAGACGAACACGACGAATATGGTTAAGTAGGTTACTATCCTTATGTAGTGGGCATTGGAGCAGCAAACAAAGTATAGGTACTCAATATTTTACCGCACAAAGGCAGTAATTACACTATAATGAATCATCTAACTAACCGAACAAAACAAACTGCATTGGAACTATTAAAACTATTATGAACTGTAACACAATCAGCCCCGGATCTAAGGGGGGGGGCAAACCGGGGCACTTGCCCCGGGCGGCAGTTTCATGGGGGCGCCAAATCCTTGAGACAAGAATTCGAACAATCAAACAAATGAAGCCTCTTTTCCTACAATCTCATAGGTTTTTATCAAGTAATCGAATCTTAATATATTATATATTTGAAAAACAAACTTTTCTAGCTTAAAGCTAACTTTTCTAGCCATTGAAAACAAAACTGCCTATGCGACGGACTTTGAGGAGCTAATAGATTTCACAGAAAAGAAAGCACGCCGTGTAAAGTTGTAGTCTTTCCTAGTTAAATATTTTTTCTGTGTTTCTGTTTTATGTCACAAATGAAAGTTAGATATTAGATAATAAAAAGTTTAATTTGATAGGATTATTATTTTAACAAATGGTCACAATAATGCTACTCATTGTCAGTTTTAACAGTTTTTTTCAAACACTGAAGGGAGGGGGCACCACTATCAAGGTTTTGCCACGGTTCGAAAAAATCTTAGATCCGGGGCTGAACACAATAGATCTAGTCTAGCTAATGTGTGCAATTCCTGAAAAGACTACTAACAAGTTGGAAATAGAGACTGAAGATAAGTTAGTAAATAGCACTAATTCAATAATGTCCATCAGAAATAATGAGGTAGGAGTATGCGGCGAAATGCAGCTGGCTGTAGCAATAAGTAACTTATCCGAGGTTCCAATCGATTTGCTGGAAGATATTTAGAACGGCGGCGTTTGTTAACAGAAACATACAGTGACATCAAGAACTAGAATAGCAAACTACCGCCTTCTAAATAACTATAAAACCCACCTTTGAGATTTTGAAATCAAACATCTATCGACTATCGACGAAAACACCATTAGTCTAGTTTCTCAAGTGGAGTAATCTCTCAGTTTACGCTAACGAAAACATTGTATGAATCATTAATACAATTATAAAATCACATTACAGAATAATCTTTCGTCACAATCATGTCAACTTTAGCCTCTAGACTTTTGATAAGAATCTTTTAATTATTTACGCGTATAAAGAAGCATACGTATAGATTTCAATGATGATAGTGCACGTTTTGTCGTAGACTTGAAACAAATAAATACAAGAATTATTAATATAGATGACACAATCGTTATGGTGTACAAAGTACCGTTCGGAAGGAACCACGCCGTCTGATAGCACGATTGGTCATTATATAAGATGAGCCGATACAGACATGACGTCACCTCTAGCAGAAACACACGGCTTATCAATTTCACGGTAAATCGAAGCCGTCAAATCGAGTAATACGGTGTATTTTGATAACACAGTTCCCTTTTCCTCATTTCAGGAAATAACAAAAGCAAAATTCAACGAAAAGTAGTTTCCTACAATTTATATTAGGTGCTTTAATTAATGTTTGATTTAGGGTTAACAATAATAAGTTTTCCGAGAACTGTGGAATATTATAAGGCTTTTCAAGGTCTGAATTCGAACAAATTATTGCCTGTTTAATACGAAATTAAAATTATGATGGGGTCTGTAAAATTATTTATCCACTTGGCAATGGCAATGTAACTTTGAAAAAGCCAATCAAATCAATCTTAGTGTAATTGGAAGAAGTAAAAACGTAGGTAAACGTAAAAACCTCTTCGAGACTTATCATCCTCAGTACGGACAAAATAGCAAACAACAACCCGAGCTATTTCCAAAGTTGTCCAAAAAAAACAAAGACGGGTTTTTCTTCAACGAGCTTCAAATTTGGGGACTTAACCAGAACATTAAATAAGCACGCAGAAACTTTTATACCCAAATCAAGCAAGATGCAAGTGATGCAAATATTCTTTTAACTTGACTCTACCCCAGAAGACTGCATCAGTCTGCATGGACGAAGCAACACAGACCCAGAATCAATGCTCAACGATATTCAAGTCTTAGGACCGTATTCCGGCCCCCATTCGACGCCGTCGCAGTTACAACAGGAGGAAGCCTCGAATAATGTCTATAAATTAAAAACTATAACTGTTAATTTAATGCATTTACATACTTAGAATATAGAAGTAAGATTGTTCCAGATAATACTCGTACCTACTGAAAATATATAGGTGCTTTAATTAATGTTTGCTTTAGGGTTAACTATATAAGTTTTCTGAGAATTCTGGAATAACAAAACAGACTTTTCGAGGTCTAAAGTTCGACCAAATTATAGCCAGTTTGTTACCATAATACAATCATGAGAGGATCCGATTTTCTTTTATTTTCTTTTTAGTATTGGCATGCTGAAAATTAGGAGAAGAATTAGGTAATAATCCAAAGAGCGAACACAGATATGTGAAAAAACTGTTCAGGGTTCATAATATAGTCAGAAAGGGCTCCATTGAAAACTAGTCCTTCAAGGCATCTTACTTTATGTGTACTAGTGCAGGTAGGTGGTACCTAAACTGAAAGAACAACCCAAACTGTTCCAAAAACAAACAATGGGTTTTTCCGCTAAGCTGTAAATTGGGGGAATTAACCAGAACATTTACAATACTCGTAGAAACTTTTATACCCAAATCACGCACAATGTGATCAAAGCAAGTGATCTAATACATTCTTTTAACTTGACTCAACCCCACAAGACTGCATCGACGAAGCAACACAGACCCAGAATCAATGCTCTATGATATTCAAGTCTTAGGACTATATTCCAAGTCAGTTTGAAGGACCCCCACTCGACTCCGTCGCCATGACAAAGGGAGGAAGCCTCGAATAACGTCTATAAATAAAAATTATAACTGTCAATTTAATGGTTCGAAGAGCTCGTATGACGAATAATTGCCGCACGGGTCGATCTTTAAGGTTAAGCAACACTTGCCAAGGTTAGTCTGTGGATGGGTGACCATCATTACGTAGCGAGAAGCGGTTAAGCACGGCAAATCTTAGGTCCCGGCTGTCATTTCAAGATCTTTGACAGTCATTACGGGTAGTCAGAAGGCTGAAATCTGACACCAGTCATGCCAAGGGGTATAGTGTTACCCAGTTACTGGGTTGTGGAGTTATAGGCATAGGCATATAGGTTAATAGGCAGTCAATCCATGTAAAACACTGGTACTCAGCTGAATCCGGTTAGACTGGAAGCCAACCCCAATACGGTTGGAAAAAGGCTAGGCTGATTGACATTGAGGTGCAGTCGAGTTGGAGGACATAACTTGGGATATAGAAATAAGATTGTTACAGATAATACATACCATAACACATCACCCTGTATTTCCCGATGGTTTAGGAGAGGTGCACCCACATTTGCCCAGTTATATTTAAATCCCATGTAAAAGGTCGTCATCATCATCATCATCATCAGCCTGTTAATGTTCCCACTGCTGGGACACAGGCCTCCTCTCTGTGAGAGGGAATGGGCCGTAATCCACCAGGGACCCAATGTGGGTTGGTGGATGTCACACGTCTTAAAGTTTTTGGTTCTAGGACATGCCGGTTATTGCCATCAACCGGGCACGAATCCAAGCGCAGGTTGCTTCTCAGAAATTCCAGATGGAAATACGTAATAACAGTTTGCTCGACCCGGAAATGGAATCCAGGACCTCCATGCTCTGGCCTCAGCAGTAGCGCTAACGATCTCTAGAACATAATAATAATAAGCCTCTCCATCCTGAATTTCGGCTCTTTACTCGGTTGTACGTTCTCTAGTTCATTTTAAACTACTAGCGGACGCCTCGCGGCTTCACCCGCGTATTATCCGTTCCCATGGGAATACAGGGATAAAAAGTAGCTTCTGTCATCCGGGGATAGTGTAGCTTCCCAACGGTGAAAGAATTTTTGAAATCGGTCCAGTAGTTTTTAAGTTTATTCGTTACGTACAAAAATACAATTTTTTCCTCTTTATAATATTAGTATAGACTAGCTGATCCCCGGGGCTTCGCTCCCGTCAACTGGCTACCTACCCAACCCTACCGACCTACTAATTTTGATCTATCATCAATATTTTTCTCAGCGTATGCCGAAGAATTAATTTTATAGTCAACATTTTGCTACCTTGGGTTACATTATTGCAATGTTCATAAGGATCTCTAATTATTTTGACAATATATTATAGCCTATGACACTCAGGAATAATGTAGCTTTCTACTGGTGAAAGAATTTTCAAAATCGGTTCGGTAGATCCAGGGATTACCCCTTACAACGTCACAAACAAACAAACTTTACCTCTTTGTAATATTAGTATAGATATCTCTTAATTCAGTGTGCCTCCGGGCAAAGGCCTCCTCTAACAGTTTCCACTGTTTTCTGTCCCTAGCGACTCTTTTCCAATTAGGACTTGCTGTCAATTTTAATTCGTCCTTCCATCTCTTTCTCTGTCTTCCCCTGTTCCTTTTTCCTCCTCTCGGATACCAGTCGGTCACAATTTTGCTCCATTTTTCTTGTGGGCCATCTTCACTTCTGTTACTTTGGTCTTTGCTCTGATGAAGGTGTTTCGTCGTTTGTCTAGTTTCTTAATACCTAACATGCTTCTTGCCATAGCTCTTTGGCAATGCTCCAACATATCTCTATGGTAAGTCTACAACACCTTCATCCTCCCTTGCATCACATATGGATTTGAAACATGGTCCCTTTCAATACGCCATAGAGATAGAGACCTCTAGAATAACTAGGCAGTTAATAGTACTGAAAAGACCATCAATCAACGTACATAAGTCATCACCACCATAAAACATGTGGCCTATCGTTCGTGCGAGATCGTACGTGAGTCGTTCAACTCCGGACAGTTCAAGGGCCCGTCCTTGACTAGCAGTCACGCGAACCAATGCTTCCACTAGTTCAGCCTCGTTTTCCACGAAAACTGCCGATGTCATAGTTCGAAATAAATATGTTCTCATATTGATATCGCATCGTATCGTACCATTTCGATTTGTACAATGTTTTTCACTGGAATTGTTGTTTTATGGAAATTGTTTTCAGCAATCGGTATTCCTTTTTAGGTCGCGTATTTGATTATTTTCTTTTCTTTTAAACCGACTTTCACAATAAGAGAAGGTTCTATGTTCGAACGTATGTGTTTTGTGTACCTACAGATTTATGGACAAATTTTGAATATTCATGTTGGTGTCAAAAAACGAAAAACCAGAACACCAACTTCTGAAATAAAGGTAGTTTTCACTTTGTAGTGTTTTGTTTTGGAATTCGGTTTCTTTTGTTAAAATTTCCTTTGTCTATACAATTCAGCACAAACTTGTATTTTTAACCGACTTCCCAAAAAGGAGGTGGTTCTATGTTCGACTTCATGTTTGTTTTTAGGGGTACGCAGATCTCTCATTTCACCGGTTAAGTTCAAGTTTCATGAAATCAATTTTGGCGTTATAGTTACCTTACTAACTTGCCTATTAGGTACGTACAACTAAAAAGTGAAAAATAAAAACTCTTTTTGCAAAAAAATACTACCGACTTCCAAATACAAAACTACAAAGTGAAAAATAACTTTATTTTTTGAAGTCGGTGCCATTCGTAGGTAACAATTTTTTGCGTTATGGACACCATGAAACTTGAACTTAACCGGTGAAATGAAAGATCTGCGTACCCCTTAAGAGCGTACTGGCGTGATGTTATGTTATGAAATGGTATAAACAATAAACAGACATCCAATTGCAGCAATCCCGAGAGATTTGCCGTTGTTTATTGAAGAGTTTTGTTGTAATCTCCAAAGCTCTTCATCATATCTCAACCAAAAAAAAAATGGGACCAATTTCGGAACATACGTTTTCAAACAAAAAAAGAATTTTCAAAATCGGTCCACAATTGACGGAGATATCGGTAAACATACACAAAAAAAAAAAAAAAAAAAAAAAACAAACATAAAGTCGAACATAGAACCTCCTCCTTTTTGGGAAGTCGGTTAATAACTTTATAGAAAGTTAAAATACAAGCCAACCAGCTGCCAAAACTTAAAAACAAAGATCGTCTTACGTAACTACTTTTCTTAAATATGTATTTAGTCAGTGGCGGTAGCTTCATAGAAGCCCAAAAGCCTGGCTTGCCTTACTAAAATGCTCGATAGAGAATCAATATCAAACCTGAACTATTTAAAAGTTCGCGCGCTTAATTCTTATCAAAATAACACAAAGTATCTACCTATGCCACACTACTTCACATAGCGATTGGTCGCGCGCAGAGTTTCGCATTTGCAGTTGTAGCATCTACATATAGCTATCTCGCTTACACGCACCGGCTTTTACCGGGCTTTCAAATACTATATCTGTCTCTTTCGCACTTATAGCGATGTGTCGTATAACGAGTTAGAAACTTGTGCGTCTTTGTAGACGTTCAGTTTGAAGATTTAAGCAGGGCTTTGCATGTGAAGTTGTACGCGTATCCGTGACCTTGTCACCTTGCCAACTCTGCAGTGTTGCCGTTTTAGCGACGTTGTGAGATCTTGGAGATTTTTAACGAGTTTGGTGACTTTTTTAAGATTTAGCAAAAATAAAAACCAGCGACTTTTGAAAATAACGAATATAAATATTCAAGCAATATCTTAAAAATAAAAAATTTGCGACATCTAGCTAGATTTTTCATATAACTGGCGACTTATTTTTGCCAAATGACAACACTGCAATGACCCGAGTGCAACTCACTTCAGTTCATATCTCTTAGTACACGGTTACCAACTTAGGGATTTTGTCCCTAAATTTAGGGACTAGAAGTGTTAAAAGGGAAATTTTTGGGGACTGGAATATTTTGGGGATTTTTTTAGGGATTTCGAACAAAACTTACCAAATCGAAAACAAAGCGTGTGTTTTCTGTTTTGTGCGTAGAAAGGAACGCACGATATGTAATTCATATCCCCTAAAAAGGTACATAGTATCATGATGGTACGATTTTCCTTATAAATCGGGATTATGGATCGTGAGTAAAACTTAATCATACTGTGGACACGATCAAGAACTTCATCGTACATATGTATGACTTCAAAAATGAGACGTCAAATGAAAGGAGCAACAGGATGATGATGTGGTTCTAGAAATAATTAACAAGTTTGCATAGTTGTATTTTTCATTTTTTTTTATCAACTTAATATGTAACGTTATATTTACCTACGAAATAATTTAGGTACTAAATAAGTATGTAGGTATAACACATATAAAATTCTATTTAGGGATTTTTAGGGAAATTCGGAAAAATTGGGGAATATTTTTGTTTATAACACAACAACACAGGTAACACTGTCTTAGTAGTCTGTGCCATTGTCATTGTCAGTTTCATTTGCTTGAGTGGGAAAAGTTAGAGTTTTTTGTGTTTTCTTAGATTTTCTCGGTGATACAATTGTTTTGGTGACTTACCTACAACAATGGAGGTAATTGTACCTTGTGAGGATTTAAAATGCGTTCAAGTTTTGATTGGCGAAGATAAGGTAAAATCTTTAAACTTTGCTCAGAAAAAACAGTTAATTTCTTCATTAAAACCGACGCCTAATCTGTCTATTTCTCAGACTAGTAAATCGCATAAACGATTATTTATTTAGAAACGATAGTTTATTTTTTTCAGCCCTTCAGGCTTTGTGTAATTTTTTTAGTAATAGTACAAAACGAGCTGCTTTTTACGATACTCATTGCAGCAAAAAATTGCCTAATGCTCCCGCAACTCGTTGGACATACATGTCGCGAGTTGTAAACACGGTTTTTGAACAAAAAATTAAACTTATTGAGTTGTTTTCTGATCTGTGCGACAATCCACAGAACTGGGACGGGGATACGATTTTAGCTGCGGAGAATTTTGAAAACACTTTGCGATCTTTTAATTTCAATTTTTTTCTTTTTATTTTTCATCGGATATTTGAAAAAACTGACTGCTTGTACAATATTCTACAAAAATCACAAGTTGATGTCGGTTATTGTATTAATAAAATAAAGGATTTTCAGGCATGGTTACGTGCTGAATTTCAATCCGAATTTGATCAAATTTATGAGAATACTTTGCAAAATAACTCGGCTCCTCGTTTGAGACGCAACGTACGCTGTGCAAAAACGGAATACAGACGACTTTTTGTAGAAGTAATTGATAACATTAATACCGAAATTACTGACCGATATTCTGAAATTTATAAATTAAAGTTTTTCCAACTGCTCAACAACAAAAAATTTGACAATTATCACTCACATTTTCCTACAGAGGAATTAGATTCATTATTTGACATTTATGCAAACTATTTCGACAAACAAACATTAAAAAGCCAATTGATTTGCTTGTATTCTAGTCCTGATCTGAAAGATCGTAATGTTTTCGAATTAATTGATTTCATTCATGAGAATAACCTCGAAGATGCCTTTCCCGAGCTGTTAAAGTTAGCGTATCTTGTTGTAACTATTCCGGCTACCAGTTCTTCCGCGGAACGTGCTTTTTCGTCTCTTAAACGTATCCATACCTATCTGAGAAATACACAAGGTCAAGAGCGTCTTTCCGAATTATCAATGATAGCTATTGAAAAACAGTTGTTGGTAGAATTAAAACGATCACCAACATTTTACTCTGATGTAATTAAATCATTTCTTAAGAAAGATAGACGATTCCAATTAGAATATAAATAATTTATTTAAATTCCTTTTTACATTCTATCTAGCTATTTTTTAACTTTCGGTTTTGTTTTTTTTTTCGTCTGTAACCTGTTAGTCCTGTTACGAAGCAAGCAACTACTTACCATTACTTTGTTCCCTCAAGCAATGAAGCAAACCAAACGGCTTTTTTAAAAGCCACCGGAGGTATGCAATTGCTGATATGTTTATTATATTCAATCTAGCACTAGCATGCCTTCAGTGTGCTTTGGTTACCTCATTCACCGCACGATGGCGTAGAGCTAAATTGTATAAATAATGGGTGGCTTGCTGCAAATTTGTCATTCAACATTTCGTCACTCAACCATCAGCAGCAAGCCACTCCTGGGAATAAATTAAGAAACAAGAAGCCCGAAGTTTTACTCATCAATCAACAATTCAACATACATACAGTCCACCCTGACCCAGTAGTTTATGAGAAAATTGCGATGATACATATGTAGGTACCTACATACACAGACGAAAAGATTTTTTTTTTTTTTTTTTTTTTTTTTTTTTTTTTTTTTTTTGAAATCTTTTTAAATTTTAGTGGGCTTGCCTTATTTTGAAACCCTAGGCACGCCACTGTATTTAGTATCATCGTTGTCGTCACATTTTAATTTATTAATATATTCGGATACACTACCGCTATGTTTTCTAAACTTGCTGTATTTTCTGATGCAATTTTTATTCCTATTATAAGTTTTCATTGAACTTATTCAAACGTCATTGTGCGTTGTGAACTTGTGAAAAGGTTGAGAAGATGACAAGGCATTTTTTTCATATAGGCGTTGAATACTAAGAATGTCTGCGCAGAATTTGTGTAGAATGGTGATGGAAGAGCTCGTGACTAAATAGCCACACGGGTAGTACCTACTTCAAATTTAAGCAATGCTTGCCGAAGTCGGTCCGTCTATGAGTGACCATCCCTACATAGTTAAGGTTGCCCTAGTCGATAATTTATCCATACAAACGTGGTCTGGCGATTACTCCACTGTTGGACGATGTACGTTCAAAATAAAAAAATATATCAATTTGTCTGATTTTTATCCAGCCCTGATAAAAAAAGAAAACGTAAAAATAATATATTTGAAAGTTATGAGCGTCGAAAGTGCCATAATTCACACATTTTAACGCATATTTGGGCGCAGATAAATACCATAAGAAAAAGGAAAATTGCGAAACAGTCACCATACAGGGATAGATTAGTAGTTCAATAATGCAAATAATTTTATTTTGAACAGATAAATTTAGTAGTTTTTTCATGATATCCATACTCCCAAAGGTCTGTTTATAAAATTTCGCGCGCTCGTTTTCGTCCTAAATCATCATCCATTTCGCTACAAATTTGCAAAGTGTGTATACGTACGCAAACTAGCTTCTTACTGCTCATCACAGAATCAATCTCTTTCGCACGTGTTGTTGGATGAGATAGGATGTATTTTAACCCCGCGCACAAAATAGTTCGTGCCGTCGACTAGGGGAACCTTTATCAATATACATTACTTAGAGGGCCATAAGTGCTAGGTGTTAACAAATTCCCTGGACCCCACACTAGGATTCCCTGTGTTGCCTCGGGAAGCACGTTAAGCCGTTGGTCCCGGCTGTTAAAGATCTTTGACAGTCGTTGCGGGTAGTCAGAAGCCTGAAATCTGGCCAAGGGTTATCGTGTTACCCATTTACTAGGTTGTGGAGGTCATATGGGCATTCGTTCCATGTAAAATTCTCAGCTGCATCTGAAAGTCGACCCCAATAGAGAAACGGTTAGGTAGATTGATTGATGAATACTAAGAATATTTGCAGAATGTTGTGTTGATTGGAAATTCTGCTAAAGCACAGTACTGAGAACTGTACTATCTAACTTCGCCTCAGTATTAACTAGAACAAAAGGAAGTATCACTATCTATGTAGACTATCTTCGAATCATTTGCAGGAACAATAAATCTGAGACAGTGGAGGTGTGAGGTGCTTGCCCAAGCTGAACCCGCGCTAATTGACTTGCTAATCAACCTTTGCGCACTGCCCACTAATACGATACAATTCGAAACACAATTCCTATTTAGCAGAAAAACAATCGTTCCACTATTTTCGACCAAACAACAGAAACGAGTTTCAAACCAAACATAATAACAAAATGAAGGTCAATATCAACTAAAAAACGAACAAAACATTGTTGCTAAGAAGAAAATAAGTGCAGATAATATAAATTTATCTTAAATTAATTGAAACAGATACGTCATTTTATTACTGTGTCATGATACAGACGAAAAGATAAGTGGGTCTATTAGCTCTACAGCTACACTTGGGAGTGTACGTCAGAACAACAAAGTTACTAGCTGACCCCCGTGGCTGGGTTATTCCCGTTCGTCCACACCCCGTCGTCTACACTGCGGACGACTGGGAATAATGCGTTCTGTTCGTCCACAGTGTAGACGAACAGAACGCAACATTCCCAGTCGTCCGCACCTCGTTTCATGTTTAGTTTAAGAGTCAGTGTTTTTTTTTTTAAAATTAAATAAATGATTTAACGGTTTAATTACTTTAAAAACAACATAACTATTAAGTTTTTTTTATTTAAAATCATCAAATGTTAAAATAATTAACAACAATTCTAGTTTTTATCACAGATCAACATAATTTACAATAATTAAAAGGCAATATTTTAACTAATATTTTGTTGGTATTATATAAACATTTTTAAAGTATATAATAACAACATAATATGTACTAAGTAGTGTTTAAATTCAACAGTATTTTTCATCACAGATCATCTTATTTTACAATAATTAAGGGCAACAACAAAGTAATTTGTATCACAGATCAACTTAATTTACAATAATTTAAACATTACCATTTTTACAACATAACTATTTACAATTTTTGTCAGTAATAGTACAATTTTACAAACCTTAAAAAACTTACGAGTAATTAGAATCACATTCAATAATTCGTTAAGTTAGTACACACGCACACAGATTAACACCGCATGATTTCAAGAAAATGTCCAACCGATATGTCACCGTGGGTTAATTCAATTTGAGCATCTTGAATGAATTCGTCTCTACGAATATATTTCTCACTTCTTTTAGCCATGGGTCTTTGATTACTTCTTTTTCGATTCTGTGTCAAGTAAAAAGAAGCATCTTCTTTTAGTAAGTGCAGTAAATTCATTATATTGGGCCCTTTTTCACCAACGGCACTGTTTAATTTGTGGTGCCAGCTTTCTAAGGCATTTGTGGTTCTATGCTTTTCTCCAAATGCACACCACACTTTGATAAATGAGTCCTCCAGCCATTGCTTCTCCATATAAGTTTTAAATTTTGCGACATCTGAATCTTCGTTTTCATCACGTATAATATAATCCCAACCCTTCCTTATTTCAGCTTGTGGTAACAATGGAAGGACTGCACTGAGTGACACCATGCGTTTTTTCTTGATATCTTTTGATTTGACGAGACCCAGTTCTCGACCTTTTTTCCAAACTGCTTTGTTATAATGGAAATAGCAACCTTTAAGAATAGTAGAAGGAAAAATCTCCGTTATGGCTTTCATTGCTGCTTTCTCGAAATCCGTTTTAAATTTAATCGGATTCCATTCTGGTATACGAGATTGTATTAGACTGAACAAGATTTTATATGACTCTGCCGTTCGATTGCTCATGAGAGTGTATACCAACGGCACTACATTTGTGTCATTTAGAGTGCTTCCATCATCTCCATGAATAGTGTAGAGCTGGCTGAATGGCGGTGAGCAACTTTTGAATGTGCCATCTCCGTAATAATCTTTAATCTGGCACATGAGTTCTCTTGCTTTTTTTGAACAAAACACAATAATTCTTGTGTTGCCATTCATATAATCTGCCAAGAGAAAATCTTCAAAATCAGGTGGAACTTGAACTTCTTTGACATTTTTACAATGTAATTTTGGCAGTTTAGCTGCAGAATTTCGATGTCTGTACAGCGAACTTTTTACGGAACTAAAGTTTGGAATCATATTAGGTGATAATTCTGCACTTTCATTCTTTAAACTGGCAACAGTGGAATTAAAAGTCTTCGGTACTTTAGGAAAACCTGGTGTAGTCAATTGTTGTTTCAACTTATAAATCGACTCATCGATTTTGTTTCTGTCGAAGTCTGGCGAACATATATGAGGTTTTTCATCAATTATTTTATCGTCCTTAAACAAAATAAAAAAGATCGTCAATAATAGGAACATCAAAATTAAAACAAATACCTATGAGTGAGCAAGAGATTATTAAACAAATTGGTAAGTAGAATTGGTAGAATTTAGCTACTAGCTAAATTCTCATTAGATACCTCTTTGCCGTATAAAATTTATTTTGTTTGATAAAATTGTGTAATAATACAAATAAACGTTTTGATGTGCGTCGAATAACGAAATCTAGTTTCCTTTATTTTATGTAAGCTATAAAATATACTTACTCTTATCCTTATAACTCCGCCGCACTTTAATTTTTTGCTGTTAATACAACACCAAACGTTTAATCCACTTTTGTGTGCTCTTCTAACGTAATATTGGTGACCTCCATGAAGTAAAACAGTCCCGTGCTTTCTTTTTATATACACGAGCACAGTTTGGTCACTTGAACCACCACCAGCCGGTGCACTTAACCCCGACATGATCCCGAATGCAAAAGCTCATCGTCACTTTATTGCCTTAAAACGTGGGCATGCAATATGCAGCGAGCTGATTGGCTATTTCAAGGCCATGTATCTATTGTTCATTCCCGGAAGCGTCGTCAAAACTGATAAGCGGAGTGCAAAGACTATCTTTTGTTGGAGGATCGACAGGGTGCAGTTATAATAGTTGAGTATATCCAGGCGATTGTAACTTTAAAACTTTTTACATATTAATTGCATTTAAACTGATATTGATACGAAAAAAAGCTTTAGATTTACTAGGTATGTACTTTTGAAGTATTTGCCTTACTAAAGTAATAAAGCTAAGTATATAATATTTTAAAAGTATGTTTAATAAATAATGAAATACTATCATCATATTTTCTTTTTATTAACTCTTAGACTAGACGTGAGATGACGGGGTGTGGACGACTAAAAACTAGAATTGTTGTTAATTATTTTAACATTTGATGATTTTAAATAAAAAAAACTTAATAGTTATGTTGTTTTTTAAAGTAATTAAACCGTTAAATCATTTATTTAATTTAAAAAAAAAAACACTGACTCTTAAACTAAACATGAAACGAGGTGCGGACGACTGGGAATAATGCGTTCTGTTCGTCCACAGTGTAGACGAACAGAACGCAACATTCCCAGTCGTCCGCAGTGTGGACGACGGGGTGTGGACGAGCGGGAATGACTCCCGTGGCTTCGCTCCCGTCCACTGGCTACCTACCTACCTACCCTACCCTGCCAACCCTGCCTACCGGGCCTACCCTGCTTACCCTACCTACCTAATATTTTTAATCTATCATCAATAGTTTTCTCAGCGCACGCCAAAGAATGAATTTTATAGGCAACATTTTGCTACCTTGGGTTACATTATTGCAATTTTCATAAGGATCTCTATTTTTTTTTGAAAATATATTGTAGCCCATGACACTCAGGAATAATGTAGCTTTCTACTGGTGAAAGAATTTTCAAAATCGGTTCAGTAGATCCAGATATTACCCCTTACAACGCAACGTCACAAACCCACAAACTTTACCTCTTTATAATATTAGTATAGATAACATTCAAATTGTTTACATATTGATCTTTGTTATAACATTCATAGGACAATCGCTTACATGCTCATCAAATGAGCGAAAGACCTATTCAAATTAAGAACACGCGTTACTTGACGAATGAATATTTATTATAGATCCCACGACCTTTGCTAAAACACAAGCGTATTGGCATGTGTTAGCAGACAGATAGCTGTAAGGAGAATTCTATTCTTGTTGGTATCGTTTGTCTATTTATCAGCTTTCGTATTCTAATTAGTAAACAGATTTCTATAGTTTTCCAGATCAAAACAAATGAGCTAAGACAAATTTGTAGGTCGTCTGTTCGCTTGTTGTACAGCTTTACCTTGAACATACACATCAAAGTCTTTCGACAAATTCTGCGAACTATGTAACGTCTTGTGTTTTAATGCTTATCATAGAATAATATTGAGTATAATGTCCGTCCAGCCAGTCAATGGTAGCGCATAATGTGTGATCAATTTACGTTCGTTTGTTTCGGAGTGCTGGTTGGTAGACATTTGTGCGAACGACGCGTGGGCCCGAGACCCGAGTTTTCCTCGAATCGCTGACGTCATCACCGAGCGCGGTAATCGCCACACGGCAATGTTTTCCTGCTATAACCTTTTTCAAACATGTAGCAGCACAAAAGGTTTATGGCAATAAGTAGTTATTACATTATAATATTATTTACCCTAATGTGTAGGACTTTAGGTAAAGTACCGTATGGAACCAGACACAGAATCTACTTCGCTTCACCTTGAACAGAACTGTTATAAGAAGGCAAAGTTATGTATTTAATGATATTTTATATTATATGCAGGCTTTGAATAAGCTGTAAAGTATAAAATATTGCTGTTTACACAGTTCATAAATCACGTGATTCGGTACAAAGTCAGTGGTTAATATAGACAGGTTTAAGGTTCGACACAAACGAAACGACTAATCAATCCAAAGGCTAACATGGCAAAAGCTTTTTTCGCAGACCAGCTAATGTATTCAAGCATCAGTAGCAAAAACTTGGTGTTTCGCAGACCGTGAATAAATAAATAGTACTAAGTGAGATTGTTTTTTTATCAAGGAGTATTAAACAAAGGATTAAAATTCGAGTCTTTGGTCAACCGGGCCCTCTCTCGAAATGGACCCGCGGGGTCACTAAACCCAATCACATTTTGAATAGGTCGACTGGACCCACTGCCCTATTTCATTATTTAGTACAGTCACGGAGTAAAGCCGAATCTTTAGCCGACTTCCCAAAAGGAGGTGGTTCTCAATTCTGATGTTATTTTTTTTTCTTATCCAATTTTAAGCTCGACTGTATCCACGGGTAGCCTTAAATAATGGGTGTATTTTTAAATTTGAATGTGGGTCCAATAAAAATACAGAAAATAAATTATGTGGTCAAGTTGACTCGCGGGTCCAGTAGCGAGCGCGTCCAGCTGACCAAAGGCTCTAAAATTCAACAGTGCATCTATCGTCATCTTCAGCGTGGGTTATACTAATACTAGATCGACAGGACAACCTATTGTAAACCACTAGTCGCCTTAAGAATTGGTTCGCAGTCTTCGCAGCAGAAATCAACACGGACGTTTAGAAACCGAAGACGGCAGTCGTCTTTGTAAATGCAACACTTCGGCCAAACCGGCTTCTGCATGCCGAAGTCGTCTAAAGACCACCTACTTCCAAAGACAACGGCCTGGATTAATCATAAGGGTTCCATTTGTCATAGATACCTTTTTCTTTTTGGATACAAAAGCAATCTCCTGAAGTTTTGCGACTATCATCAATAATAGTAATAGTTCGTACTTGGTCTACACGACGTAGGAATTTCAGATTGTTTCGTGACATAATATCAGAAATCTGAGAAGTCTGCTTCACCAAATAAAAGTGAGGTTAGAACTCGCAGATTTGTTAGGGTGTAGAAATATTCAAATTGCTTTGTTTCCATTGCCGAAGAAAGGCTCGTGTTCGCATGGAACGTAGCAGAGATTGCAGACATAAAAACCTTTGCCAGCTTCGCCAAATATGTCAAGGCTATAGTTCCGTAGAACTGCGCAAATTTGAGAAAATTACATATTCTTGTCGAATACAGCAAAACCTCCTAGGACCTCTCTTACTTTACCAAAAAGGGGTGAGACTAAAACTGTGTCTTTCAACAAGTAAAATTTCAAAAAAAAACTTTGCAAAAAAATACTACCGACTTCCAAACACAAAATACAATTTTTGAAGTTGGTACCTACGAAAGATACCAACTTCAAAAAATAAAGTTATTTTTCAATTTGTAGTTTTGTATTTGGAAGTCGGTAGTATTTTTCGCAAAAAGTTTTTTATTTTTCACTTTTTAGTTGTACCTAATAGGCAGGTTTGTAAGGTAACTATGACGCCAAAATAGATTTCATGAAACTTGAACATAACCGGTGAAATGAGAGACCTGCGTACCCCTTAAGAGCGAACTGGCGTGATGTTATGTTATGAAATGGTATAAACAACAAACAGACATGCGATTGCAGCAATCCCGAGAGATTTGCCGTTATTTATTGAAGAGTTTTGTTGTATATCTCCGAAGTTCTTCATCAGATCTTCACCAAATTAAAATGGGACCAATTTAGGAACATACTTTTTCAAACAAAAAAAAATTTTTTTATATGGGTCTACAATTGACGGAGATATCGGTGAATATAGCCAAAAAAAAAAACAAACATAATGTCGAACATAGAACCTCCTTCTTTTTGGAAAGACGGTTAAAAACCCCCCGACACATTTATCTTGCGAAAACATCCCGATTCAAACAGTAAAACGCTTATTTGATTTAGACTAGCCGTGGGGGTCTCATCCCATACATAGAAACTGTCTCGCCGTACTGTACTGATTATTTGATTTATCTATCGATATCAATTGATTATTAGATAGTGATCTATCTATCGCCGTGGAACGAAAACAAACGCGATCGATTTACAAAAAATAATCGGTATAATCAGATGAAAAACGCTAGTTACGTCGGCACGGTTTCTTTGTATGGGATGAGGCATCTGTATGCTAGTATTATATTATCTGTGGCCTATCATAGTTGTCTATTGTTTCTATGTACGAAGTCTTATAGCCTCTAAAACAAACAATTTTATTGGCTCTAAATTATTCCAATCCATAATTGTTGTAAATTGCCTTACGACAAAACCCAAACCAGAAACAAACAACTCAGAACGGAAAAAGCAGGAGGAAATAGGTACCTCTAACTACTTGGTAGGCCGTTTTGCAATACCTAAGTCAATGTTGGCAATACCTAAACATTTCTCTTTATAGCTTTAGTTTATTAAATAGATGGAGAAAAAGAATTGTGGTAACTCCCTGATTGACTTCTTGGAAAGGAGCAAATTAGGTTACATAATTCCAATGATACAAAAAATCCTAAGGAATTATAATTCGCTGTACATATACCTACGCAGTATAATACCATCATCATAATCTGCCTAGCCTTTTACCAACTATATTGGGGTCGGCTTCCAGTCTAACCGGATTCAGCTGAGTACCAGTGTTTTACATGGAGCGACTGCCTATCTGACCTCCACAACCCAGTAACTGGGTAACAGCGGTACCCCTTGGCTAGACTGGTGTCAGATCTCAAGCTTCTGACTACTCGTAACGACTGTCAAAGATCTTCAAATGACAGCTGGGACCAACGGCTTAACGTGCTTTCCGAGTCACGGAGGAAACTCGGTATGTTGAAATGGTCACCCATCCACGGCCCGACCTCGTCAAGCGTTGCTTAACCTTGAAGATCGACCCGTGCGGCTGTTATTATTTAGCCACGAGATCTTTAGCAGTATAATACCATACGTAATGTATTATATATTATAACGGTCTCCAATCCCAAGAAGGAAGATGTAAATCAAACCACGCAAAGTGGGGTTAAGAAACTCGGTCTTCAACTGAACAGCATCAGGGTGTGGATGCGGAGCTGTGTTGTATGCTATCCACCTCATATTATACTCTCTATTCCCCAAAACATACAGCCAAAAGTGACCCCTGTGCTGCAACGGAATACAATAACGACACAGTGGTCATGGCTAAGTTAAGGGCCTACAAAATTTCAAATATGATACTCAAAGCGGATCTTTGTATCTCTGAAGTTGGCTGTAAGACACTGCGCAGTAGCTATTTTTAACTGACTTCCCAAAAAGAAGGAGGTTCTATATTCGACATTGTTTGTCTTTTTTTTTTTTTGAATATATTCACCGATATCTCCATCAATTGTGGACCGATTTTAAAAATACTTTTTTTGTTTGAAAAAGTATGTTTCGAAATTGGTCGCATTTTAATTTGGTGAAGATCTGATGAAGAACTTCGGAGTTATACAACAGAACTCTTCAATAAATAACGGCAAATCTCTCGGGATTGCTGCAATCGCATGTCTGTTTATTGTTTATACCATTTCATAACATAACATCACGCCAGTATCAGCCAGGGGTACGCAGGTCTCTCATTTCACCGGTTATGTTCAAGTTTCATGAAATCTATTCTGGCGTTATAGTTACCTTACTAACTTGCCTATTTCGTAGGTACAACTAAAAAGTGAAAAATAAAAAAACTTTTTTGCAAAACTACCGACTTCCAAATACAAAACTACAAAGTGAAAAATAACTTTATTTTTTGAAGTCGGTGTCCATAACGCAAAAAAATTGTTACCTGCGAAAGACACCGACTTCAAAAAATAAAGTTATTACTCACTTTGTAGTTTTGTATTTGGAAGCCGGTAGTATTTTTTTGCAAAAAAGTTTTTTTATTGTGTCATTTTTAACGGTGAAGACAGCATTGTATAACTGCCTCTTTCACTCGCTTAGGTTTGTCGCATCGTCCTATCTCGCTTACTCTATGCAGTTTACTCGGTGACAAACTGTTTCTTGCGCAATGGTTCGCAGAACAAACTTCAGAGACACAAAGATCCGCTGTGACTACTTGTCGTGCCAGTGACATGAAGAATATCACTATTTCAGGATTTACCAGACGGCCTGCAGTCGAAAAGCACCTTTATGATTCAGTGAGTCCTTAAGGCAGGTTGGGACTGAAATGGTCGACAATTTCGATTCAGTTATATACTGTGTCAAAACCTCGTTCACACTAACGTTTTGCAGTTTACTTGCAGTTTTAATGGCGTCTGTGTAAATATATCCTTACGAGGTGGGTAGGTTAGTGCACTAGGTACTAAGTACACAGGTACTCCCGATATCAATCTTTATGAATGGTTTATCTTTTACCTACAGCTATGTAACCCGAAAGGAGAAGTTATCAGCTAACATTATATCAGTTTTCGTGAGTCATGCTAATTATGTTATAAGAAGTAGGTACAACCTACATTAAATTAAACCTTATCATAACAAATAAAATTTCAAAATTTATAATTCCCCGACACCTTTTTATTTCATCCTACATAATTAATCTAGTACATAGTAGATACGCTACGATCATCAATCTATTGAACACGTCATTATGACACGATATCTTGTGAAAACACCCCGATTCAAACAGTAAAACGCCGTTCTATCTATCGTACTATCAGCCGTTCATAAGTTATGGGAACTTATGAACGGCTGATAGAACCGATTTTATTCAAACATGGATGAACACTCTCGACAAAATCACCTTTCAAACAAAAAAAACTAAATCAAAATCGGTTCATCCGTTTAGGCGCTATGATGCTACAGACAGACACACAGCAACACACGTCAAACTTATAACACCCCTCTTTTTGCAGCGGGGGTTAAAAATAGTTCGCAAAGTTATGTTTGTTCTGCTCGAAAATAAGGTCTGATGTTGACTTATCATCAATTATTATAACTTTATTATTGTTTTTAATGGAAATACCAAAATGGATATAAAAACGGTTTTACCCATATCCCAGTTCCTCGTTACAATAATTAACCATAATAATTATAATTAAGGATACACTGAGATTTACATGTGGAAAATTAAAGCTGATGTTACGCAATTAAGGAAACACCATTGTTCAAAACAAAATTGTTATCATAACTCCGTAGTATTTGTTTAAGTTGGTACATGGTTCACTTACACGTGTTACCCCTTAACAAAAACACCGCAAAAGAACTTACAATCACAATTACAATTATATTATTACGTATTATTTTTAATTCCATTTCCGTCTGGGTTGCCTTTAGAGGTTTCTGAAATTTATTTTGCTCGTTAAGTAAGACGAGGTGGATTTTTCGCCCTTATAAGTAACACAAGATGCCACCCACTGCTCCGCTCGTATGATGTTAGTACCTACTTCTGTCTTTATAAGTTATGTGTAATTCCTATGTATAAGTTATACTGTCTAATACCGGTCTGGAACACTCCAAGAAATGCCTGGGCTCTACATTCAAAGCACGGAAATTCATTTGGAATATAAGCAGGGGGCAAAACCGCTACTTACTTCGGGCCTTTTCTGGCCACTTTGAAACCAACGAAATGCTCATGAAGATGGGTCTATCCGCGACACCCATGTGCAGGTTGTGTGGGGAACATAAGGAACGCAACTAGAACAAATTTCAAGCGTTTTTGTCATACCTATTATTGGAATTAAATATAACAGCTCACTATGTTAGGACCCATCAATATTAATGCAAATTTTTATCCGTGGTGCTAGGCAACTGGGATTATCCCAGTTGTAAATGACCCTTTATGCCTATTGGTCTTGTTTGTTCTGTCTCCTGCTTGATATGGAGGGAACTGGAAATATGTATTTTTCTTACTCCTCCATTATTCTTTTCTGATTAATTTCTTTGCGGGATCCAAGACAGTTAAATTCATTCTCCGGGACTTCGTCGAGCCTCATTGCCTCGGCCCTTTTCTGGTGACCGCCACTGTTGATTCTGGCTTTCAGGAGTTGCAGTGGTTTGGGAATAGTGCGGTGGGATTGTACCAAAAAAAAAAAAACGGAACGCATGGGACACCTTCTGTGCACATGCGATGGACAGGCTGGTAACTCAGATCAAATAAAAAGTCAAGATGGAACGTTGCAAACAACAAAGTGAAGCCGGTTCAAACTAAGCCTTGCCGTACAAATACACAATTACACGTGCACAAGTACAACGAAATTAGGCCTTAGCTTGTCCTTCGAGCTTCGAGCTTACAGATCAAATAATAAAGCTCAGCTCAATTATAGACCTATTTCAGTACTACCTACGTTTAGCAAAATATTTGAGAAATTAATTTTAGAGCAATTGCAAAGATTTTTTAATAAACATAAATTATTACATAGCAAACAGTTCGGTTTTACAAGGGGTCGTTCAACTACTGATGCCGGTGTTGAGCTTTTAGGACATATTTATAATGCATGGGAAGATAAGTGCGATGCCTTGGGAATCTTTTGTGATTTGTCCAAGGCATTTGATTGTGTTTTTCATGAAACGCTAATCAGGAAACTCCGCCACTACGGGATCCGGAACAGCGCTCTGGATCTTCTTACTTCATATTTGAGTAATAGGATTCAGACCGTTGACGTTAATGGAAAAAGATCTCCTGGATCTATGGTAACAATGGGAGTCCCGCAGGGCTCGATTCTTGGTCCTTTCTTGTTTCTTATTTATATTAATGACTTGCCTTACCTCATAAAGGATAACCATGATATAGTGTTGTTTGCGGATGATACTTCACTTTTGTTTAAACTTAAACGTCAGCAGCTGGTTACTGACGATGTAAATAGCGCGATCTCAAAAGTAGTTCACTGGTTCAATGTTAATAATTTACTTCTTAATGAAAAAAAAACCAAATGCATTAAGTTTACCCTACCTCACGTTAGGCAGGTGAAAACCGATGTGTTGATAAAGGGCGAAGAATTGAATCCTGAAAATAGCACAGTATTCTTAGGCTTAACTTTGGATGCTAAGCTTCAGTGGGGCCCACATATAGATAAATTGTCAAAGAAGCTAAGCTCCGCAGCATATGCTGTTAGAAAAATTCGTATTTTAACTGACATAGAGACAGCCCGTTTAGTATACTTTAGTTATTTTCATAGTGTAATGTCATACGGTATTCTGTTGTGGGGAAATGCCGCCGACATCCAGACTATCTTTGTTTTGCAGAAAAGAGCTGTTCGATCAATTTATAAATTAAGCCCGAGACACTCTCTCAGAGAGAAATTTAAGGAGATTAATGTAATGACTGTGCCTTCTCAGTATATTTATGAAAATCTTTTATATGCCCATAAAAATATAAAATTGTTTAAAAAATACAGTGATATCCATAACATAAATACTAGGAACAAACACAAATTTGTAGTACCTACAACAAGGCTCAAGAAAATAGGTTTAGATGTCAATGTGTACGCTTTTATAATAAGCTTCCAAGCCACGTGCAAGATCTAAGTCTTAATAAATTCAAGTCTTTCATTAAACGTAAGTTGTGCCAGAAAGCGTTTTATACAACAAAAGATTACATTGAGGACAAAAAGGCTTGGGATTGAGCTGCTCCAATTAATTTTGTTTTTTTATTATATTTTGCACTATGCATTTTGTTATTATAAATATTTTTTTTATTTTTTTTGGTTTTCTTGCAATGACAAGAATATTTACTTTTTAAAGTATTATATTATTTTATTTTAATTATTGTGAATGTGAAGACTATGTGGATATTTTTTTTTTTGTTTTTATTTAAATTTATCTTAGTTTTTAATCATGGTCTGGCAGTTTGAGTAGTTTACGCGGCCTACCCGAATGTCCTTTCTTTGGTATTGTTCGTCGAATCGTTGAGCTCCTTAAATTCTGAGTTGAGCTGCTTGGTTATTGACAAATGCGTGCACTGACTGGACAGGTCCACTCAATCTGGCTGGTTCTTTCCTCAAAAGACCATTTCAGACATCAGTCTACATGGTCTTCACATGATCTAATCAAGATTTTGTCAGGACTTTAAAAGAGACTGTGACCTCTGAGTTTGTTTCGGCCTTTCTTCTCAGAGTAGTCAGATAGGAAACGCCGACCTCATCTAGTTTTAAAAATATGTTCGACATGTAAAAGTGTTTGTACAAACCAACTTACAGAAATAAAATCATTTATCATTTATCACTGACAAGTTTAAGGGTAGTTTCGTTATACGTGTGCGCTTATAATTGTGTATTTATACGGCAAGGCTTAGTTTGAACCGGCTTCACTTTGTTGTATGCAACGTTCCATCTTGTCTTTTTATTTGATCTGAGGCTGGTAAGCGAATGAGTCTCCAAGGGTTTGGATATCCAAGACCAGAAGACTTGGTTGTTTGTTTGTTGTTGCACTAGGTTCATATCTCCTAGTCTCGTTGTAAAACTCATTAAGAAAGTTTTCAACGAGATTAGGGAGGAGTAGGTTATCTAGCGGATCACAAAAGATCCCAATTGGTCGAAGTGTCCCGAGTTATTTCTCGGCCCCTCCACAAGATAAGATATATTAATATAGTTTTTAATAAACATCCATCCATCTATACTCACAAACTTTCGCGTTCATAACAGAAGTAGGATTGCCAATTTGTTTGGGGTCGACGCAGCATGTCTTTTTAACCCCCGACGGAAAAAGAGGTGTGTTTTTAACCGACTTCCCAAAAAGGAGGAGGTTCCATGTTCGACATTTTTTTATTTGTAATTTTTTTTATTTTTGTTTTTGCTCACCGATATCTCCGTCAATTGTGGACCGATTCTAAAAAAAAAATTCCATTTTAATTTGGTGAAGATCTGATGAAGAACTTCGGAGATATACAACAGAACTCTTCAATAAATAACGGCAAATCTCTCGGGATTGCTGCAGTCGCATGTCTGTTTATTGTTTATACCATTTCAGAACATAACATCACGCCAGGACGCTGTTAAGGGGTACGCAGATCACTCATTTCACCGGTTATGTTCAAGTTTCATGAAATCTATTCTGGCGTTATAGTTACTTTACTAACTTGCCTATTAGGTAGGTACAACCAAAAATTGAAAAATATAAAACATTTTGCAAAAAAATATTACTGACTTCCAAATACAAAACTACAAAGTAAAAAATAACATTATTTTTTGAAGTCGGTGTACATAACGCAAAAAAATGGTACCTACGAAAGACACCAGACTTCAAAAAATAAAGTTATTTTTCACTTTGTAGTTTTGTATTTGGAAGTCGGTAGTATTTTTTTGCAAAATGTTTTTTTGTAAGTTTGTAGTGTGTACTGTGTATTTGTGTATCTGTCTGTGGCATCATAGAATTTGAACCGATGAACCGATTTTGATTTAGTTTTTTTTTAAGAAACTCACTCACATCGAGAAAGAGATCAACCGTCCAATCCAACTCGGCTGGGCAGCGATCTGGAAGTTGCGCGGTATCTTCTCGTCCAACTTACCACAGTGTCTTAAGACGAAAGTCGTCATGACCAGTGTGTGTTGCCAGCGGTTACTTCCGGGACAGAGGCGTGGTCGCTCACAATTAGCCTCATCAGAAGGCTTAAAAGTCGCCCAAGAGGAGAGGGCTATGCTCAATGTTTCCTTGCGTGATCTAATCAGTAATGAAGACATCAGCAAAAGAACCAAGGTTACCGACATAGCCCGAAGAATTTCAAAACTTAAGTGGTCTAATGGGCAGGGCACATTGCTCGCAGAACGGATGGCCGTTGGTTGGGGCCGAAAAGTCCTAGAGTGGCGACCGCGTACCGGAAGACGTTGGAAGGCCTCCCTCTAGGTGGAGCGACGACCTGGTAAAGGCTGCAGGAGTCCGGTGGATGCGAAACGCACAGGACCGATTAGTGTGGCGACGCTTGGGGGAGGCCTATGTCCAGCAGTGGACGTCTTCCGGCTGCAATGATGATGATTAACTCACTCACTAAGTAATAATGGTGACATTATCGAGTGTTCTTAGCTGTTTGTTGTAAATCGGTTCAGCCGTTCAAAAATGATGGGCGTTTTACTGTTTGAATCGGGGTGTTTTCGCCAGATACCGTGTCGTAATTACGTATTAAATAAATTGTCGATCTAAGCGTGTCTACTACCTACTAGATAAATTATGAACTTTAAAACGGCGTGTTTTCAGTACTTTATTTTTAGTTTGATATAACTAAAATATGAATGTTATAAAACTTACATCTAATTGCCATTAACTTTTACGTTTTTTGGACCAAAATTCTGATCCGTACAAAACTGCAGGCGCAGGCCAGCCCAGAAATCATGTTTCTAGAGTGAGCAAGAGACGAAACTATACAGGACGAATAACACTATCCTTTTTACAACGGAACTATGATGGCATTAAAACGTCGTAGTAAGGCTTAGCACGCACTGCGATTTTTATTCGCGCGATTTTTCTTTGTATTCTTCTATGCATTTTAATTTTATGCATCTCCATTTCTCCACCTATAGAAGTGAATGAAGCTGCACGCATTGCGGAAAAAAAATCGCGCTCAAATAGTACTAGCAAATTCGCGCGAAAGAAAATCGCAATGCGTGTTAAGCCTAAGTCCTCTGAACATTTTCTTATAAAACTTTCCCTTAAGTTTAAGGGGAATGCCGTTGGTGCAAATAGTTCCCAATATCTGCCGCAATATCATCTGCCCAAGCAACTCAATCAACAGTATGTTTGTCAGCGACCTTGTTTCGAAGTAGTAAGAGCTGTTTTCGTAGTTCAAGTGATAACACTGACGTACTATAGACTGTACCAGTAGTTTCTCATCCCATACAAAGAAACTGTCCCGACGTACTGTACTGATTATTTTCTGTACATCGATCGCGTTCGGTTCTAGATCGCCGTAGAACGGGACCGAACGCGATCGATTTACAAAAAATAATCGGCATAATCAGATGAAAAACGATAGTTACGTCGGCACGGTTTATTTGTATGGGATGAGGCATCTGTATGCTAGTATTATATTATCTGTGACTGTACCCATAAATAGTTGGCTGTACTTACCTACTTATTTCTATTATGCATAGGTAGGTATACAACAAAAACTGTTAGAAAATTAAATATAATAATTGTGTAAGAATTGTGGTAAATATCTGTCGCCATGTCGTGTAGGCACAATGTGGTAATACACAAGAACTTATGTATTAAAAAAAAATAAGTCCCTATCTACAATGTTATAATTCCTTTTTTAAACTTGTGGTTAAAGAATTTGTGGTTATAGAATTCATTCATTTCATTGAACTCATTTGTTTTTAAATTAATTTTATCTTTTTATTAAAATAATAAGTCAGTTTGTTTGTAACCTACAATATGTACTGTACTACCACCTACTATATATATATATATATAGTAGGTATTGGTTTTTTTGTATGTAAATATATTTAACCAACAACTATTTGTTGAATTATTATGATACCTACAATTTAATAATTTATTTGCAATTTTAATTAATGGAGGTATGTGCGTGTGTGTGTGTTTCAATAATTTAAATAATTTATTTTGATAATTTATATTTTGTTATTATTGGAATGGTAATGTTTTAATAATAATTATAATTTGACATTTTACTTTTTCTCTTACAATTATTTAGTTTTTAGGGTAAATAACTGTTGAATTCTAAATTAAACAATTACATATGTATATATATATCTTTTTTTAATTCTCTTCTTTAAATTTTATTTAACAATGTATTTACAAGAATTTTATAACCAAAATTTATTTTTTAATATTATGTTTGTTTTATATCTTTTCTAGATGTTTCTTTGTAATATTGATTTGTAATTGAGTCGTTGGTGTGCCTTGTTAATAAATAAATAAATGAATTGTTAAAGTTAATAAACTATCTCCTACAATGTATATTATTTTAAATATTATGTGCTCATAAAAATATTACCTAGGTAGTTTAGGGTTTTTTATTAGCCATCTCTAATCCACTATTATTGCTAGTACGTACAAAAAAAAAACATATTTTCGCATCATTATCTAGCCCTGTATGGAAACGAATAAGTTAAGAGAAAGTTATGAGCGTCGAAAATTCCATATTTCAACACTATTTTTAACGCATCTTTGGTCGGTAATAAATACCATAAGAAATAAAAAACTTTTTGCAAAAAAATACTACCGACTTCCAAATACAAAACTACAAAGTGAAAAATAACTTAATTTTTTGAAGTCGGTGTCATTCGTAGGTACCATTTTTTTGCGTTATGGACACCGACTTCAAAAAATTAAGTTATTTTTCACTTTGTAGTTTTGTATTTGGAAGTCGGTAGTATTTTTTTGCAAAAAGTTTTTTATTTTTCACTTTTTAGTTGTACGTACCTAATAGGCAAGTTAGTAAGGGAACTAATTCGCCAGAATAGATTTCATGAAACTTGAACATAACCGGTGAAATGAGAGATCTGCTTACCCCTTAAGAGCGAACTGGCGTGATGTTATGTTATGAAATGTTATAAACAACAAACAGACATACGATTGCAGCAATCCCGAGAGATTTGCCGTTATTTATTGAAGAGTTCTGTTGTATATCTCCGAAGTTCTTCATCAGATCTTCACCAAATTAAAATGGGACCAATTTCGGAACATACTTTTTCAAACAAAAAAAGAATTTTCAAAATCGGTCCACAATTGACGGAGTAATCGGTGAAACATGAAGTCGAACATAGAACCTCCTCCTTTTTGGGAAGTCGGTTAAAAAATTCAAAACAGCCACCATACAGGGATAGATTAGTAGTTCAACAATGCAAATAATATTATTTTGAAAGTAAAAATTTTGTAGTTTTTTCATGATATCTAGACTCCCAAAGGTCTGTTTATAAAATTTCGAGCGCTCGTTTTCGTCCTAAAACATCATTCATTTCGCTACAAATTTGTAAAAGTGCTAATTCGTACGCGAACTTGCTTCTTACCGCTCATCACAGCATCTATCTCTTTCGCACGTGTTGTCGGATGAGATAGCATGCATTTTAACCCTGCGCACAAAACAGTGCGTGCCGTCGACTAGGGCAACCTTAATGGAAATTATCATTTGTCCAAAATTCATCAAAATTGGTTTATTTATTTATTTAAAATAGCACAGCCACATCACATGCATTTCACATCGACAGAGAAAAATATGGACAATTACAGAACCAATGCACATGACAATTACGGCGTTCATAGCACTTATAATGATAACATTGCTGCCCACAAATAACTACATAGTCACAATTCAAGACATTATTCATTTAAAAAAAATACTAGTAATAATTTGAAATACAGGTCATAATCAGTACAATAATCAATTGAGTACCTATAAAACAAAAAAAAATGTCCAGAATCAAAATCATAATGTCAATAATCAAAATTATGGTTCAGCAGTTTAGGCATGAAAACATAAAAAAAAAACCGGCCAAGTGCGAGTCGGACTCGCGCATTTAGGGTTCCGAACCATTATCGTAAAAAACGGCACAAAGATCACGTTTGTTGTATGGGAGCCCTACTTAAATATTATTTTTATTCTGTTTTTAGTATTTGTTGTTATAGCGGCAACATAAATACATCATCTGTGAAAATTTCAACTGTCTAGCTATCACGGTCCATGAAATACAGCCTGGTGACAGACAGACAGACGGACCGCGGAGTCTCAGTAATAGGGTTCCGTTTTTACCCTCTGGGTACGGAACCCTAAAAAACCAGACAGTCAAAGTTACTTACTTATTTATATTATGGCTGGTGTTCAATAACAAAATAGTTATTAGTCCTTCAGCAGAAGACGTTACCAACAATAGTTACTATGCTAATTCTGTATCCAATTAAGGATATGCCGGTTTATTAATAAACATCCTCATTATGACAATAAATCTAACAATATAACGATTTCCTATAGAATAGGGATTCATATACCCCAATTATATTCGAACGCATGTGAATTGTTACTGAATAAATTGAATTGAAATTGAAAAATTCAATTGAATTAGGTATCAAGCCGTAAATGGTAATAAGATAATTTTAGCATTATTCTGTCACCGCTAGGTGTATTTGACCAAATGGTCACGGATAATGTTTTGGCAATTCTGTTTTAATATTATATAGGTATATGGAGTTAGGTAGAGATCCGCAAGAGAACCAGGGTTACCGACATTGCCCAAAGAATTGCCAGACTTAAGTGGCAGTAGGCAGGGCACATTGCGTGCAGAACGGATGACCGATGGGGCAGAAAGGTTCTGGAGTACGATGTGGTGGTGGACCGATGACCTGGTGAAGGTTGCGGGGATCCGATAGTTGCTTATGGTACCTTAAGTGCTTTAATGTATTGGCTGATACTTATAAAATTATTATTCTGCTTGTTGGCTTTAGTTTTTTTTAAGGATATTATGAAATAGTCTTATTAGAAAATGTAGATTTATTATTTTATGTACACTTCTAGTCTTCTTCTTCATTCAGGAAACAACTGAAATGTTGAGTTATATTGTAAGTTAGCCCATTTTTCCCGAACCGATTTAAACCTTAACAGAAAACCCTTTTTTTGCTCTTTAAACTATAATAGGTCATTTAAGTCAGAAATTAAAACATAACTTGTCAAACCAAAACGTAAATTAACATTGAATCAAAACTTGTTTGTTAAGTACAACCACTTGACAAACAAGTTTTACTATTTTCTATTCTGTGGTTTTAGTTTCTTAATAAATTAAAGATAAAATAAATAAAACTTAAACCTTATCGGTACTACTTACAACATAAGGAAAACAAAAAAGATAAATCAATAAAATACCAATTTAGACATATGACTAATAATTGATCTCTAAACTAATATAAAACGAAGTAAAATTGTTGGTTTGTATATTTATCAAGAGTGAATAGGTTACTAATAGGCAAATTTGTGTACCGTTGATCACATCATCCCTTACCATCAGGTGAGATAGTAGTCAAACACAGACCTGCACTACATGCCCGTAACCTATACTTGTGAGGACCTTAATAGTTGCGTCAGCAAAAGGTGTTGCCGTAGCTGAATACTGGGCAAAATATAATATTTAAAAACTGTGTTTGCCATCAACACACTAAGAAGGCTTTTTTTAATTGCAGAAAGTTTCATGATTGTTATGAGATAAGGCGAGTGAAGCCATGGGTAAAATCAAGCTGTTAATACTATGTTATATAATAACCTTTATCAGCATATTGGTAATGAAAAAGGCCACATAATTCCTGAGAACCTTATCAATGCTGAGGTGTAATTTGTTTGCTATGACACAGCGACTAAATTTAAAGAAAGGTGACTCATTTTGACAGGTATAAACCCATGTTATCAGGAGATATTAGATAAGCGCTGTTATCAATTTGCAAACGTTACCCACTTCGATTTTATTGTTACAGACTGAGTAGCAATTCATAATATGTGCGATTCAGCATTTAGTGCTTATTCACAATGATTGTATTTATTCTGCGTTCTGTAGTTTCTGCCTACCCCCATGGGAAAAAGGCGTGAGTTTATGTATGTATGTATTTATTCTCTTGATTGGATAAGAGGTTTTATTTTTACTTTGCTAAATACAAACCAAGTGGGTGTTATTAGTTATTATAGTCAGTAAACTAACCACGGAGTCTAATCTAGATAATTATGTACTTCTAAGGTTGTTAGATCGTTGCATAAAATATACACAGATTTTTTTAATTTTATCTATTTTATGTTATTATTCTTGTACATATAATAAAACCATAAACAATGAATACTGACTGTTTATATAAAGAACAACAAAATTTTGTTACAGATAGACTTTCCGTCATATTGTATAAAATTACCAAAAAATACTATTTTCATATTTTGGTTAGTGGCAAAAACTACTCCTAGTCTAGGCATAATATTACAAAAATCCTAGAGGGGTAGGCTGAAGAGTAAGTAAAGAAAAAAAAAACAAAGCATCAATTAAATACCTCACATTTGCATTTACAATTATGAAATATTAATTAAACATATAAAATGATAATTAAAAATCAGTCACTTTTTCATATAATATACAATAGTGTCCGATATTATATTATTTCTATGTTTTCGAATTGTGAGTACATATAACCTTGTAACGCTTCAGATTCAATTAAATACTGTTTCTATTTAATTGTTGTTATTTTTCTTTGAGTTTAATTTATATTGTTTTTTACCTTAAATCCCATTTTAATGGTCTCATGTAAAAGGGACTTCCTTATACCTGAAACTCTACTGAACAGAGCATTCAAGTTTTTGGCATTTAATTTTTTTATACTGTTGTTATAGTTGTAAAAAAAACATTGATTCAAAATTAGTCTTTGAATCAACATTTTTTTTATTGTCAAGTAGGCATGTATTGTTTCATTTATAGTATTGTACAATTTTACTACCTATAATAACAGTGCGGTAGGACAGTTGTGTTTGCTATACGACAAGGATAAAAATGCATATTGTAGCTCATTTTCACCCTTCAAGAACTGCAATGTCTATATTGGTGTCATTCTTATGTTTATCAATTCATAAAGCTATACCAGGAAGTCAGATGTCATCAAGGTCTTACTAAATTATATAGGAATAGATCAATAAAACCTGTTTTTACTATCACAATTCTGGTAGAAATGAGAAATTATTAATGCTTTAGAGTAAAACTGACACTAATAGGCATCACATCGTTGAACAGCAGGTAAAAAACATTCCTAATACTTGGAAACAACTTCAAAACTTCAAAAATAAAGTTATTTTGAAGTATGTAAATGTAACCTTTGCTTTATTTTAGATCATTAACCTGAGGAATTTGGACTGTGTGTGTTGGTTTACTTACCGTAAGTAAGGATCGAGAGGTCGGTACGGAGGAAACGAAATCATTTGTGGAGGAATCCTGCGACGATTGACTGTCATCGCAAGAAATGTCCGATTGGTTTGATTGACTATCACTGATTTCTACCTTCATCGTCATCAGTTCAGATTCACTCAAGTCCAAGATTCAACACGAGATGCGATTTACGTAATTTGCCCGACAAATAACGCGTATTATCAATGCGATCTGGAAGTTCAAACAAAGTTTGTAGTTCCGCGTAACTATTAACTGCTGCGAAGTTTCTTGTGACAGTTCACTAATGACAGCAACGGAATCAAAATAAGGCGCCTTGAATTGAAAAAGATTATCCAACGAGAACACAACAATGATGACTCATCATTGCAGTTTGCACACAAACGATGACGTCGTCGTCGGTTTGGGGATGCCCTTCTCTCCTTAGAATTTCTGATGCCCCGTAACGAAACGGCATAAGTGCCTACTATAATCATACACAAAATTACTTTTTGGTTGTAACGTCATACTTCAGCCTAAACGAAACTGAAGGGTGATCTCATCGTCTAAAAATACAGAATCGCGTGATACCCGACCAATAGCAAAGCTTCATTTCAATGACGTCACTGAAATTTGGTTGAACAAGGTTGCCTGACTCAGCGAAGATACCAAGAAATCTCACTAAATTATCACTTGTACAATCGCAAATTTGGATTAAATATTATTTAACAAAATAGTTGTCTTGCTCATCTATATATTATTATACATAACTAACAGTTAAAAGACAAAAAGCGAAATAATTTTCATAGAATTTTTCTAAGCTTCCTTGAGGCATCATAGTCTTAACAACTTGAAAGGTCGTTTCTTGTTTTCTTCAGTATATTTATAATAGTAATCTTTGTTTTGTTTTCTACTCTATCGATGCAAGATCATCGAATTTGATGCAAGATGATTGTTTAGTGTTGTTACAATGGCCCTCCAACCTCCACAAATGCTCTCCAACCGATAGCCATGATTGGGGATGTAGAATAAAAGAAGTACAGGAATAGGGCCCAACCAGATAAATTTATGAAAACAGGTGGACAAAGAAGAAAACCTAAGTTGACATAGGTAGTTACAATGTTTTGTTCAGTTTATTTCAAGTAATTTCAACAGTTACATGTGATAAAGAAGGGCGCAGATAGCACTGCGCGACAACATTAATGTAATGTACGTGTACAAGTATCGAGTGTGCATAATAATATATTAAATAATTTGCCCTTGGTTACAGTACCATAGGTATCATTTTAAAACAACATATAAAACTACTAATAATTATGGAACTTGTTTTTTTTTCAATCCAGTTTAGTAACTAAACAGTTACTAAGCTAGTCTTAGGTTTTACATAGTTTTCTTGTGTACTTCTCTTCAAACGTCAAGAAACAGCTGTCAAAGCTTTCCTCAAATTGTATTTGCAGTATCCGCTGTCAATGGAATGAACTGTCAAATTCTTCATTTCAGCACTCACTTCATATTGCTGTAATTTTGAGCCTATCTATTTATATTTGTGTCCCATTCTTACTCTCAAGATTTTGTAATGCCTCTCTTTCCAATATCAAATGCCAAAATCGTCAACGTCAAGTAAAGTAATGTCAGCCTCAGCCACAGACTACATAAAGGCCTCAGCCATCTGATTCTGCACTGCGATAGTGCAAATATTTTTAAGTTTTTACCCCAAGCTCGAGTGAGATTAAGTGAATGAATATTAATTTATGTTAAACATAAAGTGCGCTTGCTGCTGCTGCTTTAGTTTAAAACTATTTGCTAGGTAATTACCAGAAGTCTGATTATAATTGTTATTTGTCCACTTAACCTAAATCCTCATCAATGTTATGGTGTTTATGTTGTCATTTATGTGAACAGAAAATATGTCTGGAAAGAAATGTAAGCACTGCGGGTCCTCGGACATCGAGGTAGACCCTGCCCGCGGAGATGCGGTGTGTACTAACTGCGGGTCGGTGCTGGAGGACAATATTATTGTTGCTGAAATCGAGTTCCAAGAGAACGCCCATGGCGGGGCTTCTACCATCGGACAGTTCGTGTCTGCTGAGTCTAAGGGAGGAGCTACAGGTTTCGGGCGAGGTAAATAAATAGAAAGCAACAAGTAGGTAATGTAGGAACTGACGTTTCTGATCAATTTCAGATTAGGAACTCATACTTTAAAACTTAACTTAGGTACATGCACACCCATGAACCTAGTAACATAGGCACTTGCACACCTATGAACCTAGAACCTTTCATAAAATTCAGCAGTGGAAATCTTCAATCTCTCAATATATATATAATAGAATGGGTCGGGAATTACTTTATTTAGTACAACGATCGGAAAATAAAAGGATCACCGAAAAAATGTAGACATTCATATATTTCTATTTGTAGTGACAGTTTTTTATTCTAAAACAATTTCTTTTTAAAAAGTAATCAAAGACAATTCCACAACATCCTCCGGCCCCGCGAGAAAGTGGAAGTGATCTCTATAAAACTAAAGCACTGTTCGAGAATAACAAACGAAATAAAATAATTAAACTTATAAATACTTACTGGGCAGTTTCACCAGCCGACCGGAACGAGTTACGTGTATTTTAGTGGGCAGCTGCTCTGCAGGTGCGGTGGTTGGCACATCCCTATGACGAACCTCTAAAGGGAAGAGGCGCTGTAGAGGTCTGATTAATTCACCTCTTGCGGTTCTAACTCGCGCTACACGCCTATGACCATCCACCCCTTGCAACGTCTCAACAACAATACCTAATGGCCATTTAACCCTCTTAACATCATCAGACCCTATCAAAACTATGTCTCCGATTTCAACTGGATTAATATTAGCCGTCGATTTCTGAATTAGTAGTGCCAGGTATTCGCTGCGAAAACGCTGCTTCAGATCGCCACATATTTTTTTAATATAACGCCAACGTCCAGCCAAGAGCTGACCATCAATATGATCCATGTCTAGGACATCTTTCCCTTCTTTTCCCACATTTAAAAACATTGATGGAGTCAACGGAGCAAAATTTTCCGTAGTGTCAGCTATATAGGTTAGCGGCCGAGAATTAATCATCGCTTCGGTTTCACACAACACAGTCAACAGTTCATTATATTTAAGTGCTGCCTTACCAAGCACCCTTTTTAGCATTTCTTTAACCGTCCGTACCATCCTTTCCCAGAATCCTCCCCACCATGGCGCCGATGGAGGTATAAAGCGCCATTCAATCTTTTGCGTGGATGTCTCCTGTGCTATTTCATTCCACTTGATGTTCTTAAGTATCGAACTTGCTCCGCGAAAATTCGTTCCATTATCTGTATATATTATCCTTACGGAACCTCGTCTTGCCACAAACCGGCGGAACGTTAACATAAACTCTTCTGTAGACAGTGAAGAACACAAGTCCAAATGGACTGCACGGTATGTAGCGCATGTGAATAAAACGATCCAGCACTTTTCTCCCGTCTTTAAATATAGTGGACCAGCCAAGTCTATACCGGTTGCCTCAAATGGACTGCCACATTGTATTCTGTCTGAAGGTAACGGTGCGGAGGGTACTGTACAACTCTTGCTGCTGAGACGCTTGCAAACGACACATTGCCGCACTACCTTTTTAGCAAGACGTCTTATGCTTATAATCCAATATCTTTCACGAAGTTTACTAATTAACGTTTGTGATCCCGCATGAAGATATTTTACGTGAAAATATTGTACAATTCTCTCAACAATAACGTTATCACTTGACAGTAATATAGGTGACATGAAGCCGTCACTGTCGTTGCTCATTGTTAAACGAGTTTTTACACAAACGAGTCCTTTATCGTTAAAAAAGGTTTGTAACTTCTTATTATTTTTAGCAAAATCAACTAAACATTCTCTTTGAAGTACAGCGAGTAAGTGATTTTCAGCTTCTGTGTACTCTTCTGCTGATAAGTCTCCTGTTCTTCTGCGTTCTTTCTTCAGACTTAATCCACAGTTATAACGGAACCTTAAGCACCAGCCGACCATTCTAACTATCTTCGAGTATTTCTCAAAATAAAGGAGATTTTTTAGAAAACTCTTTTGTGTTCACTACACACAAACACGACTTCTTTACCTCTCTAAAAACCTCGTTTTCATCCGGAGTAGGTTCTATATGGGGCCACTCTGATGCAGATTTCTTTAGCCACTCAGGACCTTCCCACCATTTGCTTTTAAAAAGGTCTTCTGCATTGCAGCCTCGCGATGGCAAATCAGCGGGGTTACACTGTCCTGTCACGGTCGCCAAATATAATAGAATGGGTCGGGAATTACTTTATTTAGTACAACGATCGGAAAATAAAAGGATCACCGAAAAAATGTAGACATTCATATATTTCTATTTGTAGTGACAGTTTTTTATTCTAAAACAATTTCTTTTTAAAAAGTAATCAAAGACAATTCCACAACAATATAATTAAGACAGCATTGAGCCTATATTTATATTATTGAACATAATTATTTGCAATAACAGTGTAGCTTTTACAAGTAACGATGAAGAATTATTATATGTTTTTGAATAAAACTTCAAGGTAAACTTAGGTTGATATACTTTCACTTTTTATGTTATTAATTAAATAATTCATTTACACCTTTTACCATGGAGGAAAACAGAATTTTAAATAATTTATTGCACAATCCTGCAATTTAAAAACTATACTTCTCTCTCTCCACAGCTTTCAACGCTGGCATTGGGCAGGAATCCAGAGAGGTGACGCTAAGAAAGGCTCGTGAAGGAATCACAGCTCTCTGTCAACAGCTACGTCTGAACCAGCAATGCATAGACATTGCTTGCAACTTCTACAAGATGGCACTGGCTCGCCATCTCACTATTGGAAGACCCTCAAGTCACACACAAGCAGCATGTGTGTATATGACTTGCAGGACGGAAGGCACAGCCCGTATCCTTTTTTTGATACATATTTTTTTTTACCTGCCTCACTTTATTTATTGACGAAGCTAAACATGTTTATAATCAACTAATCACCTCAGGCTATTGTGGTCTAATGCCCACATAAGTAGGGTAATCCCCACTAAAACTGGATATGAAGGTGTCAATAGGAGGGATTCTATTGGCGCCTTCATATCCAGTTTTAGTTCCACTAGTAGATATTTATTCATGTCATTATCAAATAGTGTACCTACCACTGTAATCCGGTTTTGTCAAACTCAACAATCATACCTACTTATCTATACCAGACATAAACAAATTACCAGTCTTTTAAGAGATCTTGTCCAGCTCTGGACAGGTTCTTAGCCTTGTGTCTTCTTACTTAAAATTTATGGTTATATAGAGTGACCCTTTATTTAGTGGCAATATATCAGGAACTGAACTTAGACCTGTTGTTCTGTATGGATCAGTATTTTGGGTTTTAAAAAAGATGGATGAAAAGAGATTGCGTGTAGCAGAGATGAGAATGTTGAGATGGGTGGATTCAGTGAGAAATGAGTATATTAGAGGAAGTTTGAAAGTGGCGCCAGTGACAGAGAAGTTGAAAGGAAACGGTTTGTCCTAGTATGGTCATGTGACGAGGAGGGATGAAACGCATATTAATAAAAGAGTTATGAATATAAATGTGGACCTTACCCAGCTGGTCCAGGGGCAATGAGGGTGACGGATGTTCATTCGCACACGGCCAATTGCTGACCGATACTCTGTGTCGATAACTTCACCTTTGGGTAATTGCGACCAGTGTCTGGTGCAGTCTGTTGCCGTCTACTCCCCGCCCGATCCCAGCCCAAGAGGCACCCGGCAGGTTTGGGGGTACAGACAGGTCGGCAGATTGGGATGGCATGCGATCTTTTTCTCACGGATACGGATGTGTAGCGTCGGGGAATGGAGTACTAAATTCCGTTCTCTGACGTAACAATGTCCAGCGTTGACAAGCCATGATTTGGCGCCGAATGTTATCGCGCCGACGCGCTTAGATAAGACGTACCTGGCATGGGTCGTTCGCGCAAAGCGAGTGACGTGGGTCAGAAGAAGAAGGCCTTTAACAGGGCTGCCAAGTCCTGCAAGATGGTGTTGCGAAGGACTCGGTTCGACCACATTGGCCGATTGGGGACCAAACTTGCTTCATACCCAGCAGGGAGTAAAGCGTTTTGGTCCCTGGCTAAGTCGGTCGAGCCGAACTTCTGCCGCTCCTCAATACTACCACCACTGCTGAAACCCGACGGGTCGCTGGCCTACTCCGCTGAAGAGAAAGCAAATTTATTTGCCTCTTTTTGTGGAATCTGCGCGTTTAAATGCTGCAGCCGTATTGCGTAAGTGCGCAAAGAGTTTGACCGCCAATCCAATCGACCAAGTCGACCAATCAAATGCGATATGAATGACGCGATGTGGACTTCCGTCTTGTGTGATTGGCCGATTGGATGCAATACGGCTGCTGGTGACGCGCGGCCCCCTCCATTTCCTTTAATGGATGTGAGACCGTATATCGGACATTCGCATCCATCAAAAAGACGTCCGTAGGGTGCTGCGCCTTGACGGAATACCAGCAATAGTGCTTAGATCTTGTGCGCCAGAACTGTATCCGATCTTGACACGCCTATTCCGCCTTTCGTATGAGACTGGAAAAGTGCCGAATGCTTGGAAACAAGCTAACGTACAGCCTGTGCCCAAGAAGGGTAGTCGAGCTGAGCCAGCCAACTGCAGACCCATCTCTGTAACGTCCATACTCTGTATGAGTGTGGAGCGAGTAATTAACACGAAGCTCCTGGCATACCTAGAAACTAACGAAATCCTTAGCGACCGCCAATATGGCTTCCGCCGAATTCGGTCTACTGGTGATCTTCTAGCATATGCCATTCACAAATAGAGTTAGGCCATCGAGAGGTATGAGGAAGCGCTTGCCGTCTCCCTTGACATCTCGAAGGCTTTCGATAGGGTCTGGCACGAAAGGCAACGCCCACATACTAAATTAGTTCTCTACAATAGCCTTATAAGAAGCAGCAGTGTAATATGGAGGCCTCACTACGCAACCCACTCGCTGCGCATGGAAGGAGTCCAAAAAAGGTTTACCCGATACCTAGGGTACTCAAAGGGAAGGCAATTTAAATATCTCCTTGATAAACTAGGCTGCTACAAAATGGGAAGCTTGAAGGGAGCTCTTGGATTTGAGATTCGCATATAAACTGCTCAATAACACCATTGACTGCCCACAATTGGTCTGTAGGTTCAATTTCAGAGTACCCCGTAGACCACATCGCAAACCCATAACACCCTTAGCTCCACCTCTTCGCCATACAGTGTTTGGTGCAAATTCGCCTTAACCCCGCATGTGCAAACTCATAAACGAACGCAGCGACCTGGTTGACGTCCACGCAGAATCAATATCGTAATTACTATTAGTATTTAATATAATATAACTATCTAGAATTTAAGTACTTTACGTTTTTATAATTACAAAGAGCAATTTGCATGTGGTGTTTGCCTGTAACTGGTTAAGCAGTTAGATTTAAGACTTAATTAATTATATGTTCCTATCTGTAACAACTGTTGGTGAACCTTAATTGAATAAATAAATAAAGCCTTATTGGTAACGTTCCTTCATTCGGTCTGCCCGGTGGTCTGTGTAATTGGATTGCAGACTTCCTGAGAGATCGGTCCATTCGAGTGGTCAATGGCTACTCTTAGGACCAATTCGATATTAATGCCGGGGTCCCTCAGAGGTCGCTACTCTCAGCAACATTATTCTTGCTGCACATTAGCGATCTGCGAAAACCCGACACCTTTGGGTATGCAGACGACTACGAGATATACTTGTCCAACGCACGGGCTACCGGGCCGCAGATCCGGTCTCTCCGTAAGGCCATGGTGGAGCATTTGAACCTGTCCTTACAGGCAGTCTCCCGAATGGGACGATGCCAATCTGGTCAGGTTTAATGCTGCTAAAACCCAGGCGTGCCTTTTTACCGCTAAAAAGAGCCAATATCTCCCGGCTTCAAGTTGCCGCGATGTAACCGTGTCAATAACGGACCAACTTGAGCTTGGCGTTACGTTGACATCGACTCTCAATTTTGGCCCCTACATTGAGGCAAAGGCTCAGCTGGCTGCTAAAAAGTTGGGGATTCTTGCAAAGGTGAGAACTTGTATCAAGGTACTTCACACCGGAACAGCTGCTCAACTTGTATCAAGCGCAAGTTCGATCATGCATGGAGTGCTATTCTCATCTCTGGGACGGATCAGCCAAATACCAGCTTGATGCACAAGAGTCGGTCGAAAAGCGGGCCAATAGGCTTATCGGCAATGAGGCACTGGTCAAGTCAAAGCTCCAGAGCCTTGAACATCGTCGCCGAGTTGCCAGCTTGTCGGTTTTTTATTAGTTACATTTCGGGGAGTGTGCGATGGAATTCCACGATCTAATTCCAGCTAGCCCGTTTCATAATCGGACTACCAGACGTAGGTACGGCAATGCGCCATCGGTTCCTGGTGGACATTCCACCCATACGCACAAAAAAGTGGGAACACTTTTATTGTGAGTTGTACTTGACTGATTATAAGCTAAATAAAGCAGGCTCAATTGGAATTGGAAAAAGCATTTTAGTTTCAGTCAGTTTAAATCTTTAGCAGTCCACTGCTTGGGGTAGCCGATATATTTGCTCTATTATCAAAAGCCGAAATGTTAACTTCATTTTACCGATTCTTTACACAATTTTCATTTAGTATAACATTCAGTTTGTATAATTCAGTCCACCGCATGACAGGTCTTTTCAATCGCGCTCCATTCAACTCGTTTTGTAACTCTCAACCATCTCCTTTACGCATCTGTATTTGCCTGAACAAAGCACCATAGATCTGTTGATTGACGTCAGTGATGCTGTCCCAATCTGCTGCTATCAAGTCGGCCGCACCTACTTCAAGCTGTCGAGAGCCTTGTGCATCAACATACCACCTACTGGTAAGTACTCTAGTTTTACTAAGTTTAGACCCAGTTCAGTGGGCTTAGAGCGAGTTTTTAACCGACTTCAAAAAGGAGGAGGTTCTCAATTCAACTGTATTTTTTTTTATGTGTGTGTTACCTCAGGACTTTTTACTAGGTGAACCCATTTTGGATGATTCTTTTTTTATTTGAAAGCTGTTGCTTCTCATGTGGTCCCATTTAAATTTGTTCAAGATCTGATAAAGAACTCGGAGATATACAACAGAACTCTTCGATAAATTACGGCAAATCTTTCGGGATTGCTAAAATCGCATGTGTTTATTGGTGTACCTAAATCATTTCGTAACATAAAATCACGCCGGTACGCAGATGTGTACAGTTCACACTGGTACACTCAAATTTCCCCGGTTGTGTTCAAGACTCAGGATAGCCCGCCGCTTTCTGAGACAAAATGCGGTTCAAGTTGTACCGTATTTCCTCTCAGAAAAATAGGAGTCACATTATGTGCATGCCAAATCGAAAATCAAGTCGTGATTAGGTCGCACAGCAGAAATAGCGGTATATCATTATAGATCAGTCCGACAAACATGAAGATTATGTTAAAATATGCAACAACCTCTAGCCTTTCTGGCGCGAGTTCAGAACCCATAAACTACGGTAGGCACACGGCGAATACTGACTGCAGCGAGCACTCGCAGCAAGAAATCGCTGTGCCCGTGTGTGACCCCCTATTAGAATTGATCTAGTCTAATCGATTAGAATTGAGCATGTTAAATTTTACTCGCTGTGAAAGTTACTTGAAGCGAGAATTCGCCGTGTGTGACAGGGTTGCGCTGCCAGTAGCCATTCCGCTCAGCGCGCCGGTGTCTCCGCTCCATACTACACACCCGTTCTACTATCGTCGACATTAAGGTTACACTAGTCGAAAATTCGTCCATACAAACGTAGTCTGGCGATTACTCCACTGTTTGAAGGTGTACGTTCAATATAAAAAGTTACATCAATTTATCTAATCATTATCCTGTATGAAAACAGAAAAGTAAAAAAAACAATATTTGAAAGCTATGAGCGTCGAAAGTTCCATGTTTTAACACTAATTTTAACGCATGTTTGGGCGGAAATAAATACCATAAGAAGAACGAAAATTGCACAACGGCCAGGGATAGATTATTAATTCAACAAAACAAATAATTTTATTTTGAAAATTTACATTTAGTAATTTTTTTATGACGACTCCCAAAGGTCTATTCATAAAATTTCGCGCGCTCGTTTTCGTCCTAAATCATCATCCATTTCGCTACAAATTTGCAAAAGTCCTAATTCGTACGAGAACTAGCTTCTTCCTGCTCATCACAGCATCAATCTCTTCCGCACGTGTTGTCGGATGAGACAGCATGCATTTTAACCCCGCGCACAAAATAGTGCCGTTGACTAGGGGAACCTTAATCAGCGAATACACCTGCAACCAGTATTCGCTATGTGTGACCTAAGCCAGGGGGTCCCAGCGCTTGTTAGCGACTTGTTATTGAATTGTGTCTAAAATTTTCATTTTCTGAAATCGAACATAAAATTTTTAAGTTCTTGTTTAATCAACTCTCCTAAGCACAAAATTGAGGAATATTGGGCTCTTAATTAACATTTCAAGGATTATTTGAACGGATCATTTAAAATTGATGTCCATAGATGGCGCGGTAATAATATCGCAATTTGGTGCAATGAAACTATAAAACGTGCAAACAAATACTATAAAACAAATCGTCAATGTATTTAAAGAAAAATATTCATGAAGCGAGTAAACACTTTTACTTGCAAGTCGCTGCTATCATCTATCTGTGTGAACGGAACCGAACGCGATCGAAATACAAAAAATCATCAGTTTAATCAGACGAAAAACGTATGGGATGAGGCATCTGTATGCTAGTAATATATTATCTGTGCCCATGCTATAGGTCCATCTGCTATGAGTTTTTGGCGGGCTTTTTTCGGGTGAAGTTCAGCGGCTGTTAATCTTATTTGCAGGTTAATTCCTAGTGGTTATTGTGATATAAAATTAGTGTAAATGTGGAAATCATTGACAGAAGTGATCTCGGGATAGTGGAGCGGATAATTTTATTGTAGTATTGACTACCTCCGCAAAGTTTACTGGGTATAGTACTGGGTTACTGGATATAATTGGCTGCCAAATACTCCAAAAAACATTAGAATATGTTACATCCGCATTCTAATGTATAATAAAGAATATTAAAACCCATTTATAGGTCCTAGCAACCAGGCCATAAAACTTACAGAAAAAAAAAAAACCGATATATAGCAGATGGTTTGTTTTTTTTTCTGTGAGTTTATACTCGGATACTCAATAAGATGGTAGGCTGGCTCCAACAGACCATAATCTATTCATGTAATTAGTAAGGTTGAAGGTAAAATAAACAACATTTAATTATTAAGTAATAACTATATATATTGCAATGAATTTGTATCATGATAGGTCTAGAACCTACTGATGTATAGAGAGCTATTACGACACCCATATCACAATCTTAAGGTACATATCTTATCTGCTAGTCAAGTTCAACAATATACACAAGAACTTTAAAGTTTTCCAACGTAACAATTTTAACATTTGGGAATGGTTAAGTACCTATAATAAAATTTTAATTTAGATTCTTGATCAAATGTTATTGAGTTTCTAAGTGTTCCGTTCTTACTATACGGAATAATAGTTGAAAGGGCGAGATCTAGTCAAGTGTCAGTCCTCATTAGTGGTTGTGTTGGCCATTGAAGTGTTGACTGTGGGTCCATAATAGATAAGTTCTGGGATCTGACCTCCCTGCACTCCTGTACCGTTGGTACTTTCAGATGAACAGTGGAACTGAAAAGTCACGGTTCCCATATACACTTCACTTAAACCCTCTTGTCCAAAATAACTTAACTCACTCCCATCTAGTACTGCTGAAGCAGTGTAAAAACACTCTGGCTCAATTTGTATCGGATTCTCAAAGTACACATGGAAAGTGTTACTTGATCCATCTGAGAAGAACTTCGTGTTGTTTTCTGCTAGCACTCTGCCCAACCGTTTCAGTTCAATCTTAACATTATAATCAGCTGCCCCATTTGAGGATCCATACAGTCCGAAACCGACGACAAATATTCTCTTGTCCACACAAAACTGTATGGAGTCACATCTGCCGCGATACCTCCACTGATTGCTTCTGTAGGCACAGGACTGGAATCTGTGGCAAATCTGTAATACAGAGAGAAGATTTTATAAAGTACATTTTTAGAGAATTACATTTTCTGTAAAAGATCAGTTCTACTCAATTCAAGATGTATACGCACACACAGCATAGCTTAGTTATTATTGTTGAATTTAAAATTTCCTTCAAAATTTAATATTAAATTTGATTTGATATCCAATATTGAATTGTTATTATAAACAATTTCTATTATTAATTTGCCCCCCCGCCAAATTTAATATTAATTTGATTTGACATTAGATATTAAGATGAAATAAAATAGGGAGGGTGCTGACTACTGTCATACAGGTCCACCTAGTTAGGGAGTCTGTCTTCAAAATTTTTGTAACCAATTATTATGGCAATAAAGATTATACATACATACATACACTCATTCCTTTTTCCCATGTGGTAGGCAGAAACTACATAACACCACGAGCTACGAACCTTACATACTTCTTTTGCTTCACTCACATTAGTACATCAAATCATACACGCACACCAATTAAAAAAGAAAAGATTATTTGATTTGTTATAATTACCTGAGCTTTCAATCCTGCTCTTATTTTTATCGGATACGATAATTGTGGTTTGCTTGATGCAGTGAAGTGCAGAAATATATCAATTGTCTCTTGTGGAGTCAAAATGCCAATCTGAGCTGCACTGTTTGCAAACTCCTCTAATGACATTGTGGGAAACCTTATCAAGTATATGGCACCTCCCAACATGACTCTTTTGTTTGTAGGTGTAGGATCTATATCTCTCCGCACACATTCAGCCTGTGCCCAAGCTAAAGCTGCTTCGAATAAGTTGATCTCCTTGCAATTGAGTGTTTCCCTCGCTAATACTGATTCTAATGTTGACACATCAATATCAACAAAGCCTTCTGACGTCAGGGCCATCTCTGCCTAAAATAAAGCAATATTTGTTAAAGAAGGTGAAGGATTATTGAAACTGCAATACAATTTGTACAATAGTTTATTCAGATCTAAACTTTTTTATTACATTATAAATATTACAAAATTGCCATTTAAACAATTACATGTATTACACAACATTCATAATGTATGAGAAATATACCATTGCATACTAATTCAAGCAAACTGTATTGCAGTTAATCTATATTTTGTATTATATGAAGATGACTAGAGATACACAGAGAGAGCTTATTTGGAATGTAAATTAATAGAATCTATTTACATAATATAAAGTATAATATGTATAGCATTTCATCCTTAAGCCTAAATCACAACCTAAAATTGAGTATACAAAATGCATTTTTGTGGCACAAAAATATTTTATGGTATGAATTTGTTTGAACAACTTTTAACAACAAAATCTAAGATATTTTCCAATTTTAAATAACTTATTGGTCAGAACATCAGTCAGTAATAGTTAGAATAGAATTACAATTCTTCAATATAGCTACAGTTATTAATTATAAATTCCATGGATATTTTCCATGCTTTCTGGACTAGAAAAATTTCGACTGGACGATTCTGATAGTTCCATTAATAGACTGCTGTAGGACGATGATTGTTCAAGACACATTGTGGCGAGATTCTCAGTAGATTCACATACCTGGGCGTCAATAACTTCCCAGCACCTCTGCATCAGTTCTGGTTCCTCAAAGAGCCGGGATTGGCTGAGTAGCAGGCATGCATTCTTTGCTGTTAGACTAGTTTCCAAATAATTGACACAAGCTTTGGCCAAATGTGGAACAATATATTTTTTGGCGACGTATAGAGTTGATAATACTGTATCTGCCTCTAGTTGTATTTCATCACAGTAAATGTACCTAAAACAATAACGTTATTAAATACAAAATATTAATTAATCATGATGCTTTAAAAGTGATAAGTATAAAACTCACTTGAGAAGTGTGAGAAAAGCTGATGGTTCAACATCAGGAACTTCAATCTCCTGCTTGCATTCTGCAAGCCCTCCGTAGAACATTGCGTAGAACACAGAGCTGGCAGTAGCTAATACATATTTGTGGGCAGGTATTATCTGCGAGTGGCCTGGAATATAAAAAAAGCCACATGTTAATATTTATAATCAAAAATGTTTGGGGAAGTTATACTGATAAAATGAATAACAAAACTATTTATTATCAAGCAAATACTACAGTATAAAAACATTTTCCTCAATAGGTACTTAAAATTATCTCAACACTAAACAGGTTATTGAATATAATCTTGTGAAAACAACAACACATTAAAATACATACCGGGTACTCCAACAATGAATGTGATGTCCGACATGAGTTGGTTATTGAACATAGCTGCATTTCTCTCCCGCACAGTGGGTTTAGTGGCTTGCCAATTAGGGTCTAAAGTGGCGGTGCCCGGAGGAGGGGCCGGCGACGTCGTGGGGGAAGGCGTCGCGCTCGTGGACCCGCACGGAGACGGCGGACCACTGTAGCACTGAGAGACCTGCGTGCCCGTCTCACGCTGCGACACCGTGTGCGGCGGGGACAGCGACAAACCACCTCCATTGTTTATATTCTCAGCTGGAAACACATTAACACCATCGTTTAAACCAACAATATCGACAAGCTATAAATACAACCAATGCAACAGAATTCAGGTCGCGAGCTAAATTAAATCTTGCGAACCATGACACAGAACTACATTTGGTAAATCAAACAGTCGTAATTAACCTATTTGTTGACCTCTACACCCATTTAAAAACATTTATTTAAATTGACACATGAATAAATCAATATTTACAATGCTTCACAAGCTCACCATTCATCCAAGCGTTTGTTTGAGCTACAGACATGCTAGGGACACTGTCCTGTAACCTTTTCGGAGGTTTTGAAACGATTCTAGAACACAAATTCGACATAGTGATTATGTGACCTCACAATATTTTAAAATTCTATCGCAAACATTTGGGCCGCGAGCTTCTCTAGGCACAGACGTCAGCCATTTTGTTTGCTGGCAGGCGAAAAGCAGTGTTGCCAGGTCTTGTTTTTGTTTAACCCTAAGTCTGATTCCAATTTACCCTAGATTTTAAGTTAAATGAAAAAATTACCCTAAAGTTTTTAATTTGCTTTCCCTCTCGGTACTATTTATATTTGATACATTTCATCCAAGATCATACACAAGACGAGACAGTAAAATCTAGTGCAAGTCCATTTTATTACAAAATTTTACTCAAATAAGTTAACAATTTCTATTAAGGCATCAACAAAAAATTACCCTAAAATTACCCTCACCGAGTTTGTACCCTAAAAATTACCCTGCTGATTAAAATTTACTCTAAATCTAGGGTAAATTACCCTAAGTTGGCACCACTGGCGAAAAGATAATGTTGTCATATCGCGGACATGGAAAACGTACTAAACGAAGTTTTTTTTTTTTTTTTTTACTTTATTATACACCAGATTATAAAACAAATAAAACGAAACGCAAAATTTAAAAAAAAACATATAACAGGCGGCCTTATCGCATTCGGCGATCTCTTTCAGGCAACCAAATATTGTGCTGGATAAAATGTTTTCAATTTAAATCACTATAATGATCTGATTTTTACAAAATATACTAATTAGAGAAATTTACTCCGCCCGCAGCTAGGAGGTAATTCCAAACAAAGCCTGCTTTAAATCCTAGCATAATGTTATTCCACATTCTAGGAACGTCTGCTGGAACTTTATATTAACTTCCATGCAATGGGTTAACAAAGGGTGCTAATAATAAGTAATAACATATTTTTATTATTTGCTTTTACGTAAAATACAAATTTAATTTTCTAAAAGTTTTTGTGTTATTGAAACATACAGTTTGGTGGTTTTCTTTACACATGGTAACACAGGCACATAACCGAGGCCAGAGAACGGCTACTGACATTTCGTACGTTCGGAAACATTCCCAACTATAGATTTTTTGTTCAATTAAAACTGAACTCGTTTTTATTCATTTTATCTTGTCTCACGTCGGTTCTTTTATTAGCAGTAACAAGGATAATGTCCAATGGCTTGTATTATTTTCATTTATTTGTACCGAAAACTTTATTTACCTTGAGGTAATTGTCGTTGTCTCGGCCGGTAGCCTCGCTGAGGTTCTTGACAATTTAACTCGGCGAAGCGCCCATCCTCGTCTATCAGACTTTCGAAGAAATCCACGCTGCTGTTCATCGATGATCGCACGTGTAGATGACACGCATACCCAATAAAACTGAAATAAAAAAAATACGGGTGATGAGTACTTGTATACCGATACAAAAAAATAACATAATAGAGCCGAGGTTATCAAAGATGTGATGATGATAGATGATGTATCTAATAAAAAAATAAAGATGAGGCGAGGTGGAATTGTTTGGAACTTAAAGACATGCATCTCCGATCTCAATAAAATGGGGTTCGTAAAGGCAGAAGGGCGATGATGGTGACAGTGACAGCCAGTCTATGTGCTAACAGTAGCAACTGTGGCGCTCCTTTTTATGGGACTAGGTTTATCTACTCTATGAATCGGGGAATATTGAAGACGCGTTTATTACGCGACCGTCAAGGTCACCGAATCGGCGAAAGTCAATGGTATTTTCTATTGAGCACTCAAGGGGTTAAGAGTAAGTTCGTGAGTCGCATAAAAAACAAAAAATAGTAAAAAACAGTACCAACCTAATTAAAACGACAATAGTGAAAATCATTTTGCTGTCGACTTGCGTCCTCTATTTAAAGTATACATTTCACGTCAATTGACTTACTAAATGAGCTAATTTATAAACAGCGCGTTGTTATCGTTTATTTAATACAATTTGGGGTTCATTTTGTACTCTGTGGACCCTTGTAATGTTGCAGGCACTTGCAGGCAATGTCTCCCGTACAGTCATCGCCAAAAGCGTTACCATAATTTGTCTAACCTAATAATAATATTATTTTACACTGGAAGTACTGAGCCGGTTACAAAAAAATCTTACACTGTTAAAAAACTTCACTATTGCTGTGACTATGTTTGAAACCAGAAACTTCACGCGAACTTTTTTTCTGACAAAAATTGGAAGACATATTAATTCTAAATGCTAATTAAATAGAATAAAAAAATAAAAAAACATTTTCCCCAACTATTATCATAATTACCTCCTACATACAAACCAAGAAACAATGGCGATAAGTATATTGGTTTTAGGCACAAACAATAATTAATTAACTTAGATGATAATAATAAGTCTATGGGTAAATACACATTGGGAACATGGGAATTTTATCTGTGTGTGTCTTAGATGTGTTTGTTTTTTTTTTATTTAGAATTTACACAATAGAGATCACACAATAGGTTTAACCAGAAACTATAGATAAACGGAATATTCTAAGTAAGGGACACTAGAAATGCAACTATTTGGCAACCGGCAAAACGCGTCACGTTGGTAAAAATATAAAGACTGACTGCCGAGTCCTATCAAAATTGAAAGTTATTCGAGTGCGAATCAGATGCTGCCAAACAACATTTGGCGCTTTCGCATACTTTCGCTAGTTATAATCAATCTGCCTAAACTTCTCCGAAATACGTTGGGTCAGCTTCCAGCCCAACCGGACTCAGCTGGACTCCAGTATTGTACATGGAGCAACTGTATCTGATCTCCACAACCCAGTAACTGGGTAACGCGATACCCCTTGGCCGACATGCATCTGCTTGTACTTATTGATCATCCTTGTACTGTACTCAAATTTGGTATTGTACTTCAATCTTACTTTTCTTTAGGTACTAACATAATTTAAGTACCTAGTTACTAATACTACCGTTAAGGGTTGGGAAAGGGCATTTAAAGAAAATCAAAAAAAATATGTCGTTTTTTTGTGCCGAATAAACGTCTTTTCTTTCTTTCTTTTTTTTCTTTCTTTTCTTTCTTTTCTTTCTTTTCTTTCTTTTCTTTCTTTTCTTTCTTTTCTTTCTTTTCTTTCTTTTCTTTCTTTTCTTTCTTTTCTTTCTTCTCTTTCTTTTCTTTCTTTCTTTTTTTTTATTTCTTTCCTTAGCATGGCTGATGTCAGATTTCAGGCTTCTGACTACTCGTAACGACTCTCTAAGATCTACAAATGTTAGCGGGGACAATGCAAGGAGGAGTCTCGAGTCGTAATGGGTAGTCCATCACGTACCGACCTCGGCAAGCATTGCTTAATCTTGGAGATCGACTCGTGTGGCTGTTTTTAGGGTACCCAAAGGGTAAAAACGGGACCCTATTACTAAGACTCCTCGGTCCGTCTGTCGCCAGGCTGTATCTCATGAACCGTGATAGCTAGACAGTTGAAATTTTAAAAGATGATGTATTTCTGTTGCCGCTATAACAACAAATTTTAAAAACAGAATAAAATAAATATTTAAATGGGGCTCCCATACAACAAACGTGTTTTTTTTTTGCCTTTTTTGCGATAATGGTACGGAACCCTTCGTGCGCGAGTATGACTCGCACTTGGCCAGTTTTTATTACCCGACTACGGCGAAGCCAAAAAGAAGAGTTATGATTTTAGCAGTATATGTGTGCATGTATTTACGTATGTTCATCCGTAGCGCCTAAACTATTCATCCGATTTAGATGGATAAGATGTCAATCGATTCGTTATTATGGCCCGAGTAACATAGGCTAAAAATAACGTTTTCGGTTTCCAGTTTTTATTAAACTTTTTGTTATTTAGCTTAGTTTTTCTTGTTCCACGATTCGACACCTCGACTTTCGATCTAATAAAAATAAAGGCTTAGCGTTTGTATTAAATAATATAGAAGAGCTCGTGGCTCAATAATAACAGCCGCACGGGTCGATCTTCAAGGTTAAGCAACGCTTGACGAGGTCGTTCCGTGGATGGGTGACCATTTCAACATACCGAGTTTCCTCCATGCCACGGAAATCACTTTAAGCCGTTGGTCCCGGCTGTCATTTGAAGATCTTTGACAGTCGTTACGGGTAGTCAGAAGCTTGAGATCTGACACCAGTCTAGCCAAGCGGTATCGTGTTACCCAGTTACTGGGTTGTGGAGGTCAGATAGGCAGTCGCTCCATGTAAAACAATGGTACTCAGCTGAATCCGGTAAGACTGGATGCCGACCCCAACATAATAGCGAAAAGGTTAGGTAGTTTGGATTAAATAATATATGTGACTTTAGAATGTGGATTTGATACGTACGATTGACGATTTAAATATTCATAAATACTTTTAGCAACTATACATACACCTACAGTCAGGTAGGTCAATTAAATTAAAATAAATAATATCCATTTCTGTTTTCTTTTGTTACCACAAAAGTCACGAGGCTTGTATCGTTTATACCCGACTGCCGAAGGAGGGTAATGTGTTTATCTGTCTATGTATGTATGTTTGTTCCTATGTGGCGTTCCAGAGGCCAAACGCGTTGGCCGATTTTGATAATTCGTATGTAAATCGATTCGTCTTAACCCTGCGAGTGTCACTGGCTACATTAAAATGGGAAAATAAAAAAATGGCATATTTGGGCGCCATATTGTGGCCATTCCGGGCACATTTTTTTTTGTCTTACAATCTCATTGTGTGGGGTATCAAAATAAAGGGTTTTAAGAGGTGATTTCAAAAATATATAACACCTGTATGTTTAAATGTAACTAATTCAAAAAAAAAACAACAAAAAAGTTATAAATAAAAAAAGTCAATTAAAAAAATCAAAAAACCCGACTGCTTATATTAGTTAGCTTCTTAAGCAGTCGGGTTTTTTGATTCTTATATATTTTTTTTTAAATTACTACTTATAGTTTTCCCATAAAGCAGTATGGCTATTAAAGAGCTGTCAGCATGACAAGGCTGAATGTCGATGGGTAACGACGGGCTAAGTACAGTCCGTACCGTACTGTACCGTACAGCCTCCAAGTAGTATGAATATGAAGCTGGAACAGGTATGAGTACATTACCCGTGATTTATATACTAGCATTTCCACTTGCAATACGTGGATAACCACCAGGATTTGGAATCATAATTAATATTATTTAGACATTTTTTTTTTTTTGTAATTTGTTAGTAAAATGAATTGTATTGAAGTACTAAACCGATAAAGAAAACTTCTCAGTGAAAATACTTTTTACCCGACTGCCGAAGGAGGGTAATGTGTTTATCAGTCTATGTATGTTTGTTCTTATGTGGCGTTCTAGAGACCAAACGCGTTGGCCGATTTTGATGATTCTTACGTCAATCGATTTGTTTTAATCCTGAGAGTGTCACTGGCTACATAAAAATTGGAAAAGAAAAAGAGGCTGATTTTGGGCGCCATTTTGTGGGGAGAAAAAAATATTTTTTCTTCCAAACCCATCGTGTGGGGTATCAAAATAAAGGGAAAAAATATATAACACTTATATGTTTAAATGCACCTAATTAAAAAAAATAATTAAAAAGCTGTAAATTAAAAAGATAATTAAAAAAAAATTCAAAAAACCCGACTGCTTAGAAAGCGAACTAAAAGGACGTAAACAAGAAGAAAATCATGCTGTGCAGTCGGAGGATACATACTCGCGAGCTGGCTGACCAAAACCAGATGTATCTTCCGAGTCGGGTTTTTTGATTTTTAATTAACTTTTTAATTGCTTGCTACATATCACGGGAGCGAAGAGGTAGAAAAAACTGGCCAAGTGCGAGCCGGACTCGCGCACGAAGGATTTCGTACCATATTTGCAAAAAAACGGTAAAAACATCACGTTTGTTGTATTGGAGCCCTACATAAATACATATTTTATTCTGTTTTTAGTATTTTTTTTGTTATAGTGTCAACAGAAATACATCATCTGAGAAAATTTCAACTGTCTAGCTATCACGGTTCATGAGGTACAGCCTGGTGACAGACGGACAGACAGACGGGTCGTGGGGTCTTAGTTAGTGTCCCGTTTTTACCTATTGGGTACGGGACCCTAAAAAAGTTAATTTAAGTTACTGAAAATTCTGGATGCATTGTTATATGTCAAACAATGTTTTAATAATCTCTAGTTGTTTAAAAGCACCTTAACGAATACAAAAATAAAATATGTTTAAGTGAAGATTTTATTAATTACTAGCTTCTGAAAGCGGCTTCGTAAATGTCGAAAATTTTCCCAAGGGAACATATTACCGGGATAAAATGTATCCTATGTCCTATTCCAGATTATAATCTATCTCTGTGCCAAATTTCATCCAGATCCGTTCAGTAGTTTGAGCGTGAAGAAGTAACAAACACACAAAAACTTTTGCCTTTATGATATAAGTGTGATGTGATTTTTCTGTTGCAATAATAATGATCTACGTTTTCAAGGAAAAAACAATATAAAAATAATATCTTCTTATAGCAAATTCAATTATGTATTTTGAAATAATCAGATTTTTCCTGTTAAAGTTAATCACTTCTTTTGTAAGCCATAATCATTGGACAGAAATCTTTTGAAACTTTCTCGAACATGATTGCAGTACTCACCGTTGTTTTTTTTCCAATTAGCTTTTACAGGTGTGATCTGTGCCTGTGTATTTAATGAGAATGAAAACCGTTATGGGAACATCTTTGTTGAATCTCAATTATTGTAATTCTGTCTTATTAAGCTTGTACGCAAAATACGCGCTTAGACGTGGAGTTGCGGACACCAGCCCGTCTTAATCTAATCTAATCTTATTAAGCTTTAATAAGAGTCTTATTTACATGATTATTAAAAATCTTTTTAACAAAAAATCAAACTAACTTCCAGAACAAAAAACTACAAAGCAAAAACTAACTTTCTTTTTCGAAGTCGGTGTCTTTTGTTCCCATTTTTTTCAGTTTTTCGACACCGACTTCGGAAAAGAAAGTTAATTTTTGCTTTGTAGTTTTTTGTTCTGGACGTCGGTTTGATTTTTTGTTAAAAAGTTTTTTATTTTTAACCCCCGACGGAAAAAGAGGGGTGTTATAAGTTTGAGGTGTGTTGCTGTGTATCTGTGTGTCTGTGTATCTGTATATCTGTGTATCTGTGTGTGGCATCATAGCACCTCAACGGATGAACCGATTTTGATTTAGTTTTTTTTGTTGGAAAGGTGATTGTGTCGAGAGTGTTCTTAGCTATGTTTAAAAAAAAACGGTTCAGCCGTTCAAAAGTTATGGGCGTTTTACTGTTTGAATCGGGATGTTTTCGCAAGATAAATGTGTCGGGGGTTTTTTAAATTTTTAAATTTTACTTGTTCACTTTTTAGTTTTGGTAGGTATCTCCAATTAACATGATAATCATTGATGGCCAAAGTACATCTCATGACGATTCCAATAAGCCCCAGCACGAATAGGATACATTGTTTTATTTCAGAGTTCCAGTGTCTACCTTCCGGCTTCATCATCAGAACAGTCTTCTTCTTCTTCATCGTGTCGATGATTCCATTTGCAGATTTTGATTTAGATATTGTGCTTCGACCAGAACTCAGCCACGTCGACAGCCCTAGCGTTGGCCTCGCACAGGTCCTTTATGGTGCAGGTGTTTGTGCACAGAGAGCAGGACAACAGATGGGGCATCGTTTGTGGTGTGATTCCACAGTCACATTGTGGCTGATCGGAGTACAGTTACATACATAAAAAATAAAGATTCCGACGAATTGAGAACATCCTCCTTCTTTTGAAGTCGGTTAAAAAGAAATCGAATCGTAAAATTCGAACCATAGAATTTAGGAGCTGTAAAATAGAAATGTGTTGATTTCATATATTTAATGTATTGAAACCTTTTACCCCGCTTTAGTGCCGTAAAACGGTAACTTTCTAAAGCATACTACTTAGTAACGGCTAGGTTAAAAGGTTTGAAAAAAAAAAAAAAAAATTGTTTCATGAACATTATTTGTGAAACATAATTTTTCGTATAACAAATAGTTTTGCTTTAAACAAGTAAAATTTCAAAATTTAAAAAACCCCCGACACATTTATCTTGCGAAAACATCACGATCTAAACAGTAAAACGCGCATAACTTTTGAACGGCTAAACCGATTTTATTCAAACATAGCTAAGAACACTCTCGATACAAACACCTTTCAAACAAAAAAACTAAATCAAAATCGGTTCATCCGTTGAGGCGCTATGATGCCACAGACGGACACACAGATACACAGATACACAGACACACAGATACACAGTAACACACCTCAAACTTATAACACCCCTCTTTTTCCGTCGGGGGTTAAAAAATAACTAACAACACGATATTTTTTCGCTTCTTTTTGATACTGTACAGTATGGAACGGGTGCTCAAATCCAAGATCCTGGCATACCTAGAAGCTAACGATATCCTCAGTGATCGCCTATATGGCTTCCGCCGAAATCGGTCAACTGGGGATCTTCTAGCGCAGTGCTTTTCAAACTGTGGGTCGCGACCCCCAGGGGGGTCCCGAAGTTGTAGTTTGGGGGTCGCAGTCGCAGGGATAACAAGTAGCCTATGTCACCCGGGGATAGTGATAGCTTCCCAAGGGTGAAAGAATTTTTGAAATCGGTCCAGTAGTATTTAAGTTTATTCGTTACATACAACAAGTAAAATTTAAAAATTTAAAAAACCCCCGACACATTTATCTTGCGAAAACATCCCGATTCAAACAGTAAAACGCCCATAACTTTTGAACGGCTGAACCGTTTTTTTTTAAACATAGCTAAGAACACTCTCGACACAATCACCTTTCCAACAAAAAAAACTAAATCAAAATCGGTTCATCCGTTGAGGCGCTATGATGCCACAGACAGACACACAGATACACAGATACACAGATACACAGATACACAGATACACAGATACACAGACACACAGATACACAGATACACAGATACACAGATACACAGCAACACACCTCAAACTTATAACACCCCTCTTTTTCCGTCGGGGGTTAAAAATACAAATCTTTTCTCTTTATAATATTAATATAGATAGTATATAGATTACCTTGGATATGTCTTTGACATTATTTGTATGATTTAAAACATATTAAACATAGACGTACTTATAGATTCAAAAAATAATCTCAAGAGTGCAGTTTGCTCGCCCACTTACCGCATTATAAAATTATGACGGTCCTGGGGGGTCGATACAATTTTTTACTCAAAAGGGGGTCGCATATTCGAAAAGATTGAAAAACACTGTTCTAGCGTAAGCCATTAACACTTGGATTGAGGCCATCGAGAGGCACGGGGAAGCGCTTGCCGTCTCCCTCGACTCGACTCGCCGATTTTGTTATAGCCATTTGACAAAAAAGAAGTATTTTGCCTTGACCGTCTCTTAACCTTCATTGTTCGCCAAAAATGTCGTGTGGATGTCATCCTTTGAATACAATACAAACACTTTGAAACATATGGTTCACGATTTAGCAATTTAGCTGACTACAATTTAACGATTTAGAAATAGTCACGAGTTCATGGTGACAGGATTACAGCATAGGCGTGGAGTCTCATCCCATACAAAGAAACTGTCCCGACGTACTGTACTGATTATACTGATTATTTGATTTCTCTATCGAAATGGATTGATTATTAGATGGTGATCTATCTATCGCCGTGGAACGGAATCGAACGCGATCGATTTACAAAAAATAATCGGTATAATCAGATGAAAAACTCTAGATATAATATAATATATATATTAAATTATACGTGGCACGGTTTCTTTGTATGGGCTGAGCGTCTGTATGCTAGTATTATTTTGTCTGTAGCATAGGACTATTATTAGCTGACAAATGCTGTCTAAAGAAAAAACCGGCCAAGAGCGAGTCGGACTCGCGCACGAAGGGTTCCGTGCCATTATCGCAAAAAACACTTTAATATTGATATTCACAATGACAATTCTGTTTTTAGTATGTGTTGTTATAGCGGCAACAGAAATACATCATTTGTGAAAATTTTAACTATCTAGCTATCACGGTTCATGAGATACAGCCTAGTGACAGACATACAGACGGATCGCGAAGTCTCAGTAATAGGGTCTCGTTTTTACCCTTTGGGTACGGGACCCTAAAAAGAACTCATCGTCAATGGTTAAGGCCTCGCCTCTGGTGCTTGAGTTCATAGATTCCAATCCGGCCAAGTACCAATGTGACTTTTTCAATGCATATGTACTTTCTAAATTCATCTTGGGCAACGGTGAAGGAAAACATCGTGAGAAAACCTGAACTTATAGTTAATACCCGCATTGAACAAGCGTGGTGATCATTGCGTGCCTTCGTGCATTCTCTGTACAAGCTTGTTGTTTGTTAATAGTACATTATGGTACAAGTGTGTAATGTTGGTCTTAAGAGAGCCGAGGACGGTAATCATCAGTACACACGTGTGTCATACGACGTGTTTCAACACACTTGTGAAGAAAATAATACTAAAAAATCATTTCCAACAGTGAAAACTAGTTGTGAAAAATTTTCGCAATGGCGGCCAAAATAATCAGATGTCCTATGCGCGCGCATCTAACTCTAAAATGAGGTTTCTTTTGGCTTTTCGCGGACGGCGTTTTAGCCACGTACAAAATGGGGAATTTCAAGTTTTCTTTATTACAGAGAAAAACAAAAGTTATATTTCAGTGAAAGTTTTATTTATTAAACACGTACAAGTTGAAATTATATATTTAACTACGAAGTTGCATGAAATGTGTTGTATTTGTACTATTGAGCACGTCATGTTTTTTGTATCGAAACCTTTTTTAAGAAAAAAGCAACACAACCAATAAATTAAAAAATAATTTCTATAACTCACTTGTGAATAATAGCAATGAAAAAGTCACAGTTTGATTACAGGTGTCATTATGTGCCTAATTGCGGTGAAATTAGAGCCACTTTATGAGCAAGTGTGTTGAAAAAACTTTTTTTTTAAACGATAAACGATTTTTTTTATCCTACGTTACTAATCCATCATAAACGTATAGATTGACACCTTATTCATCATCGGATTTAATCGTTTAGGCGCTACGGAGGAACATACGTAAATACAAACATACATAACATACATAAACTGCTAAAATCATAACCCTTCCTTTTGACTTCGCCGTAGTCTTTTAATAAAAAGAAGCCTTTGCCCTGCTGGGGATACTATTAAATACGTTTGGAAGAACGTATATTTTGCTCGTGCCTTTTTGCGTTACGACGTGACAGCTATTTGCACATGCACAGTAGATATGCCCGAGGAACTATTAATTAATGGATGTTTTTTTTTAATTATAAATTAGTGGATATGCTGAGCGCTCTTGAATAAGCCCGCCATTTTATTAATTTTTTGCTTGGTTCAGATACCTATATTTTTTTTATTTCCTGCCGCACTTTTAGCATAAATAACTATTTTAACAGACTTCAAAAAAATAAGGTTCTTAATTCGTCGTAATCTTTTTCTTTTTTATGAATTTGCCCCGATCACTCAAATACCTCTACCAATTTGGCAAATTCATCTTTCTTGACAAACCGTTTTGCCCGCCTAAGAAACTGCTGTCATTGAGTGTACCTACCTACATCAACTTAAATTATGCGACATGTTTTTTTGTTTGTTCTAGTTGCCATTTATAATATAATTGTATTAACTTGTTTATGTGCTAAAAATAGCTGCTATGATGCGGATGATATTAACTTGATTACAAAACTTGTTTTGTACCAAAAGCTGTAGGAATCTACTCAATCTACTGTTCTCGATGTTTTTTTTTTTAAATAAATGGTCTTGTTTGTTAAAATATGTAGTTCTCGTGTAGAAACAATATTGTAATGTCAGGTGGTCTGGGTTTTTAGCGGATTGTTTCTGTTCTTTTTAATTTATTTGCTATGGAGATTTCTCATGCATCCTCTCCCCATTTGGGGATCCTCCTGCCTATTCTTTTTTTACCCGATTGCCGAAGTAGGGTAATGTGTTTATCAGTCTATGTATGTATGTATGTATGTTTGTTCCTATGTGGCGTTCTAGAGACCAAACGCGTTGGCCGATTTTGATGATTCTTACGTCAATCGATTTTTTTTTTCTTCCAGACTCTTCGTGTAGGGTATCAAAATAAAGGGTTTTAAGAGGTGATTTCAAAAATATACTCTTATAACACTTATATGTTTAAATGTAAGTAATTAAAAAAAAAAGTCTTAAATAAAAAAAGGTAAATTAAAAAACCCGACTGCTTAAAAAGCGAACTAAAAAGATGTAAACAAGAAGAAAGTCATGCTGTGCAGTCGGAGATGTACGAAGGATGGATACATCTGGTTTTGGTCGGGTACGGAACCCTTCGTGCGCGAGTCCGACTCGCACTTGGCCGGTTTTATTTAATTTACCTTTTTTACAAAAAACGTTGCCCCACACTAGGAATTTCTTCCTGTATCGTGGGTGCGTTTACAAACATATAAACTCACATACACAACACCCAGAGCCGGAACAACTATCTGTAGGTCATACAAATATTTGTTCCGTGCGGGAATCGAACCCGCGACACGTAGCGCAGCAGTCAATCGCTCAACCACTGCGCCAACCGTGCGCATATTCCTGGAGTGGCTTGTGAGTTAGGGGCGTATATAACATAATATGGTAGTTAGCCTTTTGGGTTTTAGTACGCTAATAATTATGTGTTTTTGGTAAATTGACCTTTTCATTACCATTATATAGAAGTCGCCTGCTTTGACATACGTTTCTCCAATTGATTCTCACCCAGTTAATTTAATCTACACCTGCTAATATGAAGACTGCGAAGATTGTCGCAATGTGTATAGTCCGGTCAAAATAGACGTTACCCCTCGCATACATTCCAAAGAAGCCGAAAATTTACAAAATAGACGTTACCCCTTGCATACATTCCAAAGAAGCCGAAAATTTACAAAATAGACGTTACCCCTTGCATACATTCCAAAGAAGTCGAAAATTTACAAAATAGACGTTACCCCTTGCATACATTCCAAAAAAGCCGAAAATTTACAAAATAGACGTTACCCCTTGCATACATTCCAAAGAAGCCGAAAATTTACAAAATAGGCGTTACCCCTTGCATACATTCCAAAGAAGCCGAAAATTTACAAAATAGACGTTACCCCTTGCATACATTCCAAAGAAGCCGAAAATTTACAAAATAGACGTTACCCCTTGCATACATTCCAAAGAAGCCGAAAATTTACATGAACTACTACTACCTATGTAGTAAGTACTTCAGAATTTACTTACGGTATGAGGACACGGACCCCCAAATACAATGTGACAAGGGTAGGAAGAGAATCATGTCGAATACTCTCGTTTTCTGATGTGAATGTGTTTATCAGTCTATGTATGTATGTATGTTTGTTTGTTCCTATGTGGCGTTCCAGGGACGAAACACGTTGGCCGATTTTGATGATTCATACGTCAATCGATGCGTCTTAGCCCTGCGAGTGTCACTGGCTACATTAAAATTGAACAATAGAAAAATGGCGGCTTTCGGGCGCTATATTGTGGGAGCCCAATTTTTTTTTCATCCTGTCCCATCGTGTTGTGTATCAAAATAAAGGGATTTAAGAAGCAATTTCAAAAATATATAACACTTATATGTTTAAATGTACCTAATTCGAAAAAAATGTTAACTAAAAAGTGTTAAACAAAAAAAGTTAATTCAAAAAGTAAAAAATAAACCGACTGCTTAAAAAGCGAACTAAAAAGATTTAAACAAGAAAAAAAACATGCTGTGCAGCTCGCTATGTTTCCTCCGACTGATACAATATTTCGAACTTAAAACAACAAGCGATTTCCTACCCAAATTCTGTTCTTTTTTAGGGTTCCGTACTCAAAGGGTAAAAACGGGACCCTAAGACTCCGCGGTCCGTCTGTCTGTCTGTCACCAGGCTGTAGCTCATGAACCGTGATAGCTAGACAGTTGAAATTTTCACAGATGATGTATTTCTGTTGCCGCTATAACAACAAATACTAAAAATTGAATAAAACAAATATTTAAGTGGGGCTCCCATACAACAAACGTGTTTTTTTTTGTCGTTTTTTGCGTTAATGGTACGGAACCCTTCGTGGGCGAGTCCAACTCGCACTTAGCCGGTTTTTTATATTTTTTATTTATGATGTGTTTGCTCTTGACTCTAGTCTAGGTCAGAAGTGACAGAGACAAAGTCGACGATTCTTTTTTCTTTTTCGTCGATTTTACGAACCCAGTAAACAAACTTCTAGAAATGTCAAAATATGACCTTTCGCGTTTTTATGCTAGTCTAGTATGCTAAGCCGATTGTTTTTAGATTTCGAAAGGTTTCGGCTTCTACACTTTGTTTCCTTATTGTAAATATTTAACCTTCATTATCTACGTACAATGACTCGGATTTGTTTTATTTGTAACCTAATCTAAATTCTCTCATTGGCAAAATAATACCAAGACTGCTTTTCATCCTCATCTGTGGTCCTGTGCTCCATAGGGCAATCTTTAGTGTAGACAAAATCAAACTTTTGTAAGTAAAACGTTGCCCCACTCTAGGAATTTCTTCCTGTATCGTGGGTGCGTTTACAAACATATAAACTCACATACATAAGACACCCAGATCCGGAACAACTATCTGTAGGTCATACAAATATTTGTTCCGTGCGGGAATCGAACCCGCGACACGTAGCGCAGCAGTCAATCGCTCAACCACTGGTCAACCGTCCCCGCCCAAACTGGTTAATATGTATTATATTCATAATTATAGTAATGCTTTATTTTGATTTTTTCTAATCTTTTTGTTTAAGAAATTGACTGGCACACTGTTCCGTTGTTGTTGAATTAGGTAATTTACCTATGCTTGCAATATTTGTAACTATGTGAGAACCATGTTCCTATTTATCAAATGAAGGAATTTACCTGTTAGTGCTTGTAATACTTTATACCTATACGTAATATAGTAGTGTCCTCAACCTCAAGTATATGAATTTATGTAAATGTTTTTTTTTTTTTTTATTGAATTATTATGGAGTTTCTTGTCCGTCCTTCTCCATAACAAGCTACTTTTCCGAATGGTCGGTATAATCGATTAATATTAACTTTAAATTTAGATTTTTGACGTTCAAACGTGCCGCTTAATGGCCTAGTTGAATTTTAGTATATTTTTTTGTTTTGTCATCATTGTGAAGTTTCAAGTCAAGTTTAGAGCTGTTGTGTTGTGAACCAGATGAATAAACTAATCAACAATCGATTAGAACACTTAGTGTAGCCATCAAGGAATGCGATTATGTTAATTTTAATCAATCATTATTTATTTATATGGGCGCATCGGAGTGTGTCCGAGGCGTCAATTACGAGGTAGCACAATCAAAGATTAGGTACAAACCGGTAAACAAAGAACACGAGGTCGGCTTTGGTGAAGAGCCAGCGCAGGAGTACTTTCCCCAGTACCACGGGAAGCTTACTGGGCGCCCGGTAACTCCTTTCCTTCATTTCATTCCTTCGTGACACTGCAGCACTTGCAGCATGACCACAGTTTCACCACAAACCAGTCACTGGACACGACACAGTTTAATAATATTTCACTTAAAAAAACACAGGTTAACGAACTAGTATTTCGTATTTCGTATTATTGGTATGTTCTACGTGACTCAATGCGCTCGCGCCAGTGCGTTCGACCGACTGCGCCCGATCTCGCTGCTCGGCTCACGATCAGCGACGGCCCACTCTTGCGCAAGGCCGCTAGGGACACCTGCCTCTGCAGCCAAGTTGGACCGTGAAAGTATATGATGTCATAGCTTATCAATGCAGGGCATAATGCAGTCGTTGTCTATCTCGTCTAATACGTTGTTATCTTGATTAGATAAATGCAGATATACCACTTAATTGGCCGTTATTTGGTTTATTTATTGGTTTTGCAAGATTGCGTTTGTTTTAATGAGTCGTTTTGATTTACAAATAGTCATGTATTACCATCAATCTCTTGACTTATTTTAGAGTCTCAAATTTTAGGCTTAGCACGCACTGCGGTTTTTAACCGCACGTTTTTTTGCGCAATTTCTGCGACCAATGGAATTGTATGAAGCTGTACACATTGCGGTAAAAACATCGCGCGGAAATAATACTTTGAGACGACGACTAACGCCACCGACCTTGAGGGAAACAAAACGCGCACTCGATTCACACCCGCGCGACCCAAAATTTAGTAGTTTTTTGTACTTTCCTTATTATTCTAAGACTTAAAAAAAGAAGCTTCAGATGAAAATGTAGATAATTAAATTGTCTTTGAGATGGTGTCGATTTCATTAAAATATACCCAGCGGTTTTGGTGCGATTGTCGTGTTTTTGTCCGTTTTAGACATAATTTCACAAATTAATTACACTATGTTATACAAATAAAACTCGAAATTGTCTTAGATCAAATTATTAATAAAATGGTCTAGTATAACATATATTTTTCCAAAAAATTACGACTAGCCAGGAGTATCTGCGTCTTAAGAAAGCCGCGCTTTGTCACAGAAATCACAAAATCCACCGCATCGGCGCGGATTAAATTTGCGCGAATATTTTGAGCTCTACGAACAGGGCAATAGACGAAAATCGCGCGGTATTTTATGCGCAGTGCGTGTTAGTTACGAATGCTACGATTCAGTTGGCGGACAAAAATAACACGCGAATAAAATCCGCGCAGCTAAAAATCGCAATGCGTTTTAAGCCTTATCTTCCGGAAGCTTTACTCCGGGCCGATAAAGATCGGTTTATATTTTTTTTCCGTGTCTTTGTTTGGGTTTTCTTAACGGTCAGCGTCATCACAACCGGAATGATTATCTATTTCTTCTAAATAATAATAATAATAATAATAATGTCTAAATGTCTATGTTTTGATTCCCACACATCAAGTTATTGTTTATAAAGGTTTTTATCGCCCACGCTTTTATTGCTCGTTAATTTTTTTACTCACTTCTAATCACTTTTCATGTTTTTATTTGAAGAAAGATTTTGCAGTGAGGTCAATCTAATCCAAATGAAATAAAACAAGTAAATACAAAAACAAAATAAACAAGTTACCTTTTAATAATTAATTCGACCAAATGAACTGCATACCTACGTGCCATTCTGGAGGCTCCAGCATGCTATTAACGTAATTAGGTCCCCGGTAAATAACATAAGTAGGTACCATTCCATTGGCGATAAATTCTTTAACTACCGTGAGGCACTTTTGATATTTTTTACCCGACTGCCGAAGGAGGGCAATGTGTGTATCAGTCTATTTATTTATGTTTGTTCCTATGTGGCGTTCCAGGGACCAAACGTCGTGGCCGATTTTGATGATTCGTACGTCAATCGATTCGTATTAATCTTGCGAATGTCACTGGCTACATTAAAATTGGAAAATAGAAAAATGGCGGCTTTGTGGGGGCCCAATTTTTTTTCTTCCTGTCCCTTCGTATGGGGTATCAAAATAAAGGGTTTCAAGAGGCGATTTCAAAAATATATAACACTTATATGTATAAACGTACCTAGTTCGAATAATATGTTAACTAAAAAAATATTAATTCAAAAAATAAAATTGAAACAGTCGGGTTTTTTAATTTTTTGGATTAATATTTTTTTACTTCTTATATGAAGAAATGGTATTTGTGGTGACTTGGTGACGTCCGCGCCATCCGCATAAAAATTTAGTTCAGGGGTCGCCAATAAATTTCATTTGGGGTCCGTATTTTAATCTAATGTGCCTCCCCGAACAAAACGCCGCGCTAGCCGTTTTTCTGCAGTTTTTAGGAGCTATCTACTCGTTATTTAAAAATTAATATCAACTAATAAAAATACATTAAATTTATACATAATATAGATTCCAAAATAGTAAATTTCTTTATTTTTTTAAAGAAGTATTACGTGGAGGAAGTATTACGTACGAGGGAATACGGGATAGAAAGCATCCCTTATCCAGATCTCTCATGGTCTCCCCGTGTGCTAAAATTCAACTAAATCCTTTTTGTCCACAGACATACATCTAACTAGATAACGCAAGTCTCTCCATCTGTAGGAAAACCAAGCGTGCCACTTTTTCACAAACAATTTAAAAACAAATTTACTTACCAATGAAAGAAAACATTTCCAATGCCGCGGCCAATTTTTTCTATACATTATTTTCAGCTCAATATGGCATAAAAAGGCATTTTTCTAGATTTCGGTGGATTTCCGGTGCCGATAGTGCTAGATCGGATTACGATCATTTGTCGTAACTTTACTCAGTTTTTTGGCACGCGAAGTACATCATCTAGTTAGATTTATGTCTGTGTTTCTGCCGTACTCAGAAGCATTTTTATTTTTATTTTTTTATGTAAGTTTTACGGCCTGGTTGCTAGGACCTTTAAGCCACGTCAATGGGTTTTAATGTTTTTTAGTATGCATTAGAATGCGGGTGTAACATATTCTAATGCTTTTTGGAGTATTTGGCAGCAAATTGTATCGAGTCAGGCTTCCCAGTAAGCTTTGCGGAGGTAGTCAATACTGCAATAAAATTCTCCGCTCCACTATCCCGAGATCACTTCTGTTAATGATTTCCACATATTGTCCATTTGCGTAGACAATTGAGACACAAAACTACACCAATTATATATCACAATAACCACTAGGAATCAATCTGCAAATAATATTAACAGCCGCTGAACGTCACCCGAAAAAATCCCGCCAAAAACCCCTACTCAGAAGCATGATGGATTCTAAACATAGATAATTAATAGCTAAGAAGTCGCACGTTTTATGTTCTGCCATGAATTAGGCAATGACTGCCTAATTATTGTAAAGCAAAAAATCTTTTGTTTTGACCTGTCACTCTCATTGTCATTATTCAACATCATTTAAAACAAAGCCTATGCTTTCTGTTAATGGTTTTTAGGGTTCCGTACCCAATGGGTAAAAACGGAGCCCTATCTAAGACTCCACTGTCCGCCTGTCTTTCTTTTTAAATGTTCTATACGGTTGCGCCTGACCACTATCTCACATGTGGTCGACGGTGAAACACGCCTAGAAATAACATATTCACTCTTGATTTAAAGGCCCCATATTGTAGCTGTCGGGAAACACAGACTCCGGCAGGGAATGCCGCTCCTGAGCTGTCTGTCAGGCAGGCTGTGTGTCTCATGAAGCGTGATAGCTAGACAGTTGAAATTTTCACAGATGATGTATTTCTGTTGCCGCTATAACAACAAATACAATAAATATCTAAGTGGGGCTCCCATACAACAAACGTGATTTTTTTGCTGTTTTGCGGTAATAGTACGGAACCCTTCGTGCGCGATTCATACTCGCACTTGGCCGGTTTTTTTAAGATTCTTAACTGCTAGATAGGTACTAAGTAACCTTGTCAACAGTTTACGTCTAACTTAACCGGACACATTATTGCATAAACGATTGAAGAAGGATACGCATCTAAAAGAAGGTTGATTTGGTTGACAGATCAGTCTATAGTGTTAATTCAATTAACCCATTAACACTAAAAAAAACCTCAATATTTTTGTCTGGAAGTAGAGAAGGCCAGTCCCCCAAAAAAATACTTAAAACACATAACAGCTGCATTCAAACTAATATTACAAAGGCGAAATTTTGTGAGTGTGTGTGTTTGTATGTTTGTTACTTCTTCACGCTTAAACGGCTGGACGGATCTGGATGAAACTTTGCACAGAGATAGATTATAGTATCGAATAGCACATAGGATACACATTTATTTCTAGAATATGTTCCCGTGGGATGATTTTCGACATTCACGCGGGCGAAGCTGCTGGCAGAAGCTAGTCTGATCTAAAATCCAGTTCCTGCCATCTTTTTTTTTGTGATGGGCTTGCTCTCTTCACTCTAGTCTATGTCATAGGTGACAGAGACAGAATCGACAATGGAGTGAACTTACCCACAATAAGCCTGTTCACTCTAACTTTGAAGAGATTCGGGTTGAATGCGTCCGGAAACACAGACGCAGGCCATCTGAACAGTATTTGACGTCAAACTGTCCAAAGAATTGTTCTGGAGAACAAAGACGTTTACCGTCTAAACAATCGGAGATTAATCGGGAGAGTTCGTGATAAGAATCACAATAGCCTTCTGCAATTACCTCATGCCCTTATACTGCAGTCCTTCTCATTTTCACGAAGTCATTTCGTTCAAGAGCCGAAGTGATTTTGAAAGCGACCCGAGGTCACATTGCCCTCCACCAAGCTTGTGAATTTTATGTTTATTTAATTCACACCTCATATTCATACAACGAATGAGGTTACCGCGGGTGGCATGGCATTAAAGCTATCGGCATTCAAGATGCGTCTGCGCAGCCTGTAAGCAGACCATGTACATGCAATTGCTGAGCGATATCGCCTTTGTTTTTGAATCAAACACGTTTGGCTGTATGGCCGACCCGTTATGTTCGATTTTTAAACAGATTTAAATACCTCCGCGGTCTGCATTTTCTTTGATTTCATTTTTTTTTTAAGAAGCCTGCATTTTTACTACTCTCTGTAGTCCTTTATGAGCAAATTGCTTGCGCGAATGAGTGAGAGATTTGGCATTGTCAATGTTTATAAGGACGAGTGCAGAAAACTAAAATTACAATCGAATTTCGGCAACATTGGCCGAATTTGTTTAAAATGTCCTTGAATATAGGTCATATAAACAGGCTGCTGACGGCTAGCAATAATAAAATATCGCTTTATAAAAATAAACTCTTATTATTTTTACTCAGATGTCAATGAGATAACACTACAAGGTTTCGGTTATAGCCTGACTCACTTGTTGGTGACATTTAGGTACTTATTATATTGTTCAACTTGTATGAAGAATAGTGTAATCGATAATAAGGTTATCAACTATTTTGTCAACGACTGCCTATGTGTCACCCACGTGTTTGAGGATAAAACTGGATTTGGAATAAGCAAAAAATTCGATAGAGCTAAACTTGGAAAGGCATGATTCAAACATTTGTAGCTTAACCGTCACGTAGCATAGCATAATTAAGCTTCGAGTTGCACAGAGAGCCATGGAACGTTCCATGCTTGTCATACGGCTAATAGACCGGGTTCCAAACGTTGACATCCGAAGACGTACGAAGGTTTCCGACGTCGGAAAACGAATTTCGGAACTGAAATGGCTGGGCAGGACTACTGGCAAGGCGCGGTGATGATAGTTGCCGTAAGGTAGTGACGTAATGACGTCCAAGGACTGGAAGAAGAAGTATTGGTTGTCCAGCAGCGAGATGGGCAGATGTCATTGTTGCCATTGCGGTTAGAACCTGGATGAGGTTGGCACAGGAACGTGGTGATTGGTACAAGAAGAGAGATGCATATGCTCAGCAGTGGGCGAAGTCGGGCGATAATGATGATGATAAATTAGCCTTTTAACGATCCCACTGCTGGGACACAAGCCTCCATGAAATGATGGTTCCCTCTTGAGAGGGAACCATCATTTCATATGGAAATATTAAAGAACAAGCTGTGTCCCCGATAAGATGACCCATCCACAAAATTTCATTTCCAATTTAAACCCTAAAGGGGATGGTATTTCAATTTATCAATTACATGCTTCTTACTAGGCCCAATGGTTTAAGCTTTACATTGTCTGTCACTGAATTTAGGTTGTTTACTAAGTAGTTAATTTGCAATAAAACATATTTAAGGATCTTCAATTCAAATTCAATGTTTATTTGCTCAAACATGAGTACAGTACACGCAACAATTTGCCATTACAATATGTAAGAGATGATAAAAAAAAGAGCGTCATGTTTGCCTTAAATAATGGTATGCAAATACAATTATTAGAATAAAGAACAAATCAAAATAATAAAATTCAAATCAAAAATAATAATTCCAAAATGTCATGTTGTATTTAGTCAAGTTAATAATATAAAAATGTGCAAATGTTAAAATTACCATTCTAGAATGTCAGGAAAATTATAATCAAAATTATCTTCTGACGATCTAGACGTTTTTTTATTAGATCCAAACAACCTTTGTTTGTTGGTGTCAATATCCTATTCTGAACGCGAACGATTCTCGTTATTAACGTGATTTTCATTATAAACAGGCCTACAATAAGGCCTTAAAGAACAATAGGAAAACTGGTGATTACACCAAACAAATAATTGGCGCCTTAGAGGCCAATCAAAGGGATTACACTGCTTTTAGTAGAATACCGTTTTCCTTATTCGGTTCGATCGAGAATTTTCGAAAACACTGCAATAAATTCTTCACGTCCTTTTCTGGTTTTACCTAGTCGATCATTCTTCCATACAAACGTAGTCTGACGATTACTTCCACTGTTTGACGATGTATGTTTAAAATAAAAAATGATATCAATTTGTCTCATCATTATCTAGCCCTGTATGGAAACAAAAATGTAAAAAAAATAATAATTTGATTGTTATGATCGTCGGAAGTTCCCTATTTCAACACTAATTTTAACGCATCTTAGGGCGGCAATAAATACCATAAGAAAAAGGAAAATTGCAATACGGCCTCCATACATGGATAGATTAGTAGTTCAACAATGCAAATAATTTTGTTTTGAAAATATACATTTAGTCGTTTTTCATGATATCTAGATTCCGAAAGGTCTGTTTATAAAATATCGCGCACTCGTTTTCGTCCTAAATCATCATCCATTTCGCTATAAACTTGCAAAAGTGCTAATTCGTACGCGAACTAGCTTCTTGCTGCTCATCACAGCATCTATCTCTGTCGCACGTGTTGGCGGATGAGATAGCATGCATTTTAACCCCTCGCACAAAATAGTTCGTGCTGTCGACTAGGGCATTGATTGTGTTCCTAGATCCTACCTTGGGACTTCATTCCCCCAATCTAATATGTCAGTTAGTCTATGTTCATTCTAGGAACTAGGGTCCCTAGCTCCCAATGTTTCATTGACGGTGAAGGTTTTAATATCAATCAGTATTTCCTCTTCATCATTGCATGGTTATTCAGTTTTCAAAGAACATTTTTATTTGGGAATACCTTGTTCCGGCTGTAACGGACTTTTGCTGCTAATTTACTTTAATTCTTTCGCTCAATTTAGTGACGCCATTAAGGAAATCATATCAGGAAATGGACGAAGCTCGTTTCTGTTCAAAAATGACGTCATACAGCTATCAACTGCCAAGCCCCTTGAATCTTCATTATCCTTCCTTGATTTCTTTCCTTATCACAATGGCGGTCCTCGGTTCCGTAGTATAATCTTATATATAAAATTCTCGTGTCACAATGTTCGTTCCCGTACTCCTCCGAAACGGCTTGACCGATTCTCATGAAATTTTGTGAGCATATTGAGTAGGTCTGAGAATCGGCCAACATCTATTTTTAGTTAGGGCGCGTACACATAGAACATCCGTTTTACAGGTCCGTTTAAACGTATATGTTATTAGCGTATGTAGTTGTATGAGCGAGTTCATACAGAATACAGTATTCCGGATCCAGTAAAAAATACTGATCCATACAGTTAAAAAGGATCCTGTAAAACGGATGTTCTATGTGTACGCGCCCTTAGGGTAGGTAGTGTAGGATAGGTAGGGTAGGGTATGTAGGGTAGGTAGGATAGGGTAGGTAAGGTAGGGTAGTTAGGGTAGGGTAGGTAGGGTAGATAAATGTTTGGTGTTTTTATGGCAAAAAATAGTTTGCCGGGTCAGCTAGTAATTTATAAGATTTTGATGACTAAGTATCTTTGCAAAGTATATAATTATGGCGCAATTTTGAATGAATAAAGTTGTGGTTTAAAAGAAGTGACACAAATTAAAAAGAATATGCTTAGAATGTCTGGTCATGTTGAGAGGATCAATGAAAGGCGACTAACAAAAGGCATTTACAAGGCAGGCGTAAGTGGAAACGCCGGAATCGGACGCCGTGGAAGAATATGACACGGATCTGATTGGTGATATTCCTCAGAATGGCCAGGTGCGCAGTACTCATAAAGCCTGCTTGCGTGAATGACCAGATGTATGACCTTAAACGAAGCAAAAGGAATATGTCAGGAGAGTAGCACGTGGCATTTTGTAGTTTCTGCCCCTTTGGGCAAAAGGCGTGATTTTATGTAGCAATAGTAGTGGCGCCATCTCTTGATGTAAACCAATGATCGAATACATTGACAAACGCATTTGAGATTTCGCGGTCAATCTACCTGAACTACTCGTATCTCGCTCCCTTCCTTCCTTTTCCGGCTCCATATTATGTACGCCTTTACCACGGACATTTCAGAGCGAATTTCATTTCAAACTCAGCCTCGAACATCGACGCCGAGTTGCCAGCCTGTCGGTTTTTTATCGGTTACATTTCGGGGAGTGCGCGACGGAACTGCACAATTTGATTCCGCCAAGCCCTTTCCATCATCGGACTACAAGACGTACGGCAATGTGCCATCGGTACATGGTGGATATCCCACCCATACGCACAAAGCGTTTTGAAAATACTTTCATTGTGCGTACAGCTAAGGAGTGGAACTCCCTGCCGGCGTCCTTGTTTCCTGATAGCTACAACCTAGGGGTCTTCAAGTCAAGAGTGAATAGGTTACTTCTAGGCAAGCGTGCTCCACCTTCGACCATATCATCACTTAACATCAGGCGAGATAGTGGTCAAACGCGAGCCTATAAGGAATAAAAAAAAAAAAAAAAGAATTAAACCTTGACCGTCTTCGATGAAGAATACACGTGTATTCTTCATCGAAGTTGACCGTGATGCGAATGTAGCTATCCATACGTGAAAGATTGTTTTAAATCGTTAAGGAGTTTTTGTGTTTATCCATTACAAACAAACATCAGTACAAAGTTACAAACAATCAAAATTTCCTCTTTATAATATTATAATAATATGTATATTATTATTAGTGTAGAAGTGTAGATCATGACTGAATACAAACGGTAGGCACAAGATCATCTTGTGAAAGATTTTGACGCAACTCCTATAGTTCCGTTGCTAATGAATTTTCTACGAATTTAACAAATCCACCTTGTATAATTACGTAAATTATAGAATCAATGGTTTTATGTTATTTTAATATATTATTGTTGGTGCTTACTTCTTGGTCAGTGAAATGTATTTATGAGCTGTACTTGAGAATCATTAAGCTCGAGAAATAGGTGGAATTTGGACTTTTATGGGTGTGAATAGGTTATTGGACAATTATTTTGCAATATTGTAATGACTTTGTAATATTTTATAGAAGCATGATTAATTCTATTAATGTTATCATTAACTCATCGTAGGGTACAATGGATAAATAAATATTAGGGGTTAAAGTATGTAATTGGCGATTTGTACTGATAAATTTATTAGTTTTTTTTTCATTTAACATATTTATTTAATCAAAATAATTACCATTATTATCTATACATTGCTGCCATGTAATAGGAAGGTCATTTATGCCTTTGCGATAGATCTCTGGTGATCTAGATTTGACAAACTGTGTGAAAGCATTTTGTACTGCCTCCTGAGAAGAAAACTTTTTCGGATCAGCTTCCACCATCTCTTTCAATACATTGTTATTCACCTGTGTGGGCGGTCTTCCACGTGGTTCGTTCTTCAAATCAAAGTTTCCATCACGAAAGCGTGTTCATTAGCAGTCCAAACGCTACATTCATATTGCGAGCTGTTTCTGCCGCGTTAGTACCGCGTCGGAACTAGTAGGTATTCAAAATCATTCGAATTTTCGAAGTATCCATCTTTCTTGTCTAAGACGAATAAAAAAAAACTGATAGTCGATGATCGAATGTCGCAATTTTTTTTTAAAAGAAGAACATCATAGGTACCATGTGAAAAAAGTTTCACTAAAAAATCTCAAACCATGTAGGTTCTATGTCAATTCTAAGTACCTATTACAATAAAACGGCAATTTCATACTTTTAACCTTTATTATATGCTACTCGTATATTGACTGACATTGCTCTCACATTGATTGATTCTTTTTCGCAGTGTTTTGAGATCTTGAGTATAATATGGAGCTCAATCAAAACAAGTTTTCGTACGTTATCTTTAGGTATATTCTTGTATTCAATGTTGAAAACTAAATGGCTAATAGCCATGAACTGTCAGAAATTGATAATATCTGTAACGGCAGCATTGTGGAAATCGTTTGGCCTTTGAATTTAATACGTATGAGTTGAAATGGTGAAATGCAGACGTAGGAAATTATGTAAATTTTTAGTAACGCAAATATTTGCTCAGCCTAACTGATAAGGTCGTCTTAGTGCATTCATTATGCAATTAGATAATTGCAATTTGCTTGCAGTAAGTAGACTTTTCCATTTTCCTTTGAACATTCTAAGCTGTTCTCCTTTATAGATGTAGATAAAGGAGTTTTCGAATCACAGATATATCCCTAAAAGACAAATCAGCCCACAATTACTTTTTGGTGTCCAATTTGTCCAATTTGAATAAATTATCGAGAAGGCCCCAAGTATGAGTAAGTAAATGAAGAAGCGGTTACTCAAGTTCACCTTCGTTGGTATTGGTTTTCCCAAAATGGTGTCATTACGTTAACTTATTCGCCATTTCCCAAAACTCGTCAAGGGCAGAGCAAGCCACAATTACTCTTTAATTAAGTTTTAATATCGAGTTGTAGTTAATCTGTAAAGCGGTCTTCGTTTCTTGTCAGTTACATTATACTATCAGGTACGGTGGCAGGTAAGTTAGCCATTATTGCACTGTTAGTTGTCCTACTGCACTGTCCAGCCCAGGCATTCGTATAGAGTAGGAATGTAAACGTTTTCAGTTTCTCTACGATTTCCACACAATTTCTTAGGTCATCAAATAACTAACGACTTCAAATGCCAATGCATTCCACGAGTTTTCTGGATTTAGTACATTACTGCAGCGGCCAGCAAAAGGGGCTTTGATGAACGAACGTGTAAATGTGGGCCCAGGCGAAGCCGAGGCACACATACGTAAGTCCATCAATGCCTAGTTGTGGCCAAGGCTTATATAATGCTTTTCTCAAATAATGCGCGGAAATTAAAACTAAGTAGCACCTAGAACTCATTTTGTCAAATACAATTACTTTTCGAAATCAATGACGAACAAAGAACAGCAATAATTATTCCCGTGTTAGGCTTAGCCCGCACTGGGATTTTTATTCGCACGATTTTTTTTCGTCCATTCTGCGGCCTATGGAATTGTAAGCACACATTGCGTTAAAAAAATCACGCGGGAATAATACTACGAAAATCCGCGCAAATAAAAATCGCAGAGCGTGCTAAGCCTTAAAAGTGTTCATTTGTTTTTTTTTTCAATAAACAGCTTTCTATTTGCAAGCCAGTTCCAAATTTAAATAAAACCTTTGATAAGTTACCTCCTTGGTTGCTATGTTTCGGAGTAAAAGATCGTTCCATTTTTAAATTACACGACAGATATGAGTTTACTATGGAATTTATTTGGCCGCTACACACGACAGATATGGATTTTCATACAACTTTTGCCGGCCGCTGCGCGCATGTATTTGGCCAGTACAGCAATTGCGATTTATCTCGAAGAAGGTTGTCAAAATAATGCTCAAATTTCCAAGCATGTTTGAGAAAAATCCTTTATTGTCCAGGTTACTCGTCTGTGGTATGCGTTGCCAGACCCAATCAAACGCCTGTGTTCAAAAGACTAATGAGGGAGCATTACCTGTCGCTGTGATTATGAATTGATTGTCATCATTTTGTTTATTACCTTTATATTTTAATATTTATGTATATATTAAATAGCATATGTATGTATCTGCATATCTTTTATAATATATATTTTTTTACACTGGTATTGTCACACCAATAACAGCCCCAATTCGTGTCCAGCAATTATTGTCCATACCTGGTTGCCTGGAAGAGATCGCGGAATGCGATAAGGCCGCCCATTGTATGTGTTTTTAGTTTTAAGTTTCCTTTATAAATTTAACTTGTGTTGTACAATAAAGTATTAAATAAATAAATATGTACGCCGTGTTGTCGAGGCAGTTACTTCAATGGTGGTTGGCGCCCGTGCCACAAGCACAGGTATTTTCCGAAGCATCATACCTGTACGTGTGTCAGCCAGAAGTAAGAGTTCCATGCCTTCTCTCCTGCCACTCCTACAAAAAAGGCCTCACGCCCGCTATTGCAGCGTGGCCCACTACTTTTCTAGGCTAGTCTATATAGCTACAATTTTCTCTTCGTTATATCTGTTATAGCTAATCTGCAATTCAGGCGAACGTCGGTTCAAGTAGGAAACAAACTATTTAGTAAGGTGAAGGTTAGCTAACCATCGCACTGTGCTAATTTTCTATGCTAGTGAGTTCGGCTTGCATACAAATCATTATTACCTTTTACATTAGAGACAGTGCTGATTCTGGCATGTAAGGTTTTAGCAGCAACAGTTTCAGGGTTTATAGAATATGGTATATTGTGTGGTTTGTGAATGTATTTTTTTCTTGCAGCGATTTTGGATTATTGATTTACTTAATCTCTTCTGCTTCTTAGACCAATTGTGTTTCAGAATCTTCCGTACTTGTTCCTCTTTTGCACTGATCACGATTTTGTGCGGTTTCAACGTCGACTTAGATGGTTAACTTTTTTATTGTTACTTTGCCAGAGAGTTTATGGAGTCCAGAAATTGGACCACGATATACATAGGTACCTAATATTATGTAGTTAATGTTTCGGTAGATATATTGATATTTTTATTGTTATTTTTCCAGAGAGTTTATGGAGTCCAGAAATTGACCCACGATATACATAGGTACCTAATATTATGTAGTTAATGTTTCGGTAGATATATTGATATTTTTATTGTTACTTTTCCAGAGAGTTTATGGAGTCCAGAAATTGACCCACGATATACATAGGTACCTAATATTATGTAGTTAATGTTTCGGTATATATATTGATATTTTTATTGTTACTTTTCCAGAGAGTTTATGGAGTCCAGAAATTGACCCACGATATACATAGGTACCTAATATTATGTAGTTAATGTTTCGGTAGATATATTGATATTTTTGAGTGAGTATAACACTGAACAGCCGTTTAATTGTCTACAGAAGAGCAAGTCATCGTTAAACTTCTTGTTAAACCACTTCAAGTGTACTTGAATCCTTGACCTTTCATTAAAACTGGATACGTTTTGGGCGACTTGTGTACCTTATTTCGCAATACTGGTTATATTTTACAATATTTATTTATTTTACTTACTGATTAACCCAATTAGGGTTTCCATTATTCCGGCATTATCCGAACATGTCCGGACATTTGGCCTTCTGTCCGGACTTTAGCCCGGCCTTTTGATTTGTCCGTCTTTTTCGCTTGGATGGCTAAATTGTGTTTTTTCCATACGACCACGGCTATCCTTTAACAATATTTTTAACCGACTTCCCAAAAAGGAGGAGGTTCTATGTTCGACTTCAAGTTTGTTTTTTTTTTTTTTTTTTTGTGTATGTTCACCGATTACTCCGTCAATTGTGGACCGATTTTGAAAATTCTTTTTTTGTTTGAAAAAGTATGTTCCGAAATTGGTCCCATTTTAATTTGGTGAAGATCTGATGAAGAACTTCGGAGATATACAACAGAACTCTTCAATAAATAACGGCAAATCTCTCGGGATTGCTGCAATCGCATGTCTGTTTGTTCTTTATAACATTTCATAACATAACATCACGCCAGTTCGCTCTTAAGGGGTAAGCAGACCTCTCATTTCACCGGTTATGTTCAAGTTTCATGAAATCTATTCTGGCGAAATAGTTCCCTTACTAACTTGCCTATTAGGTACGTACAACTAAAAAGTGAAAAATAAAAAAAACTTTTTGCAAAAAAATACTACCGACTTCCAAATACAAAACTACAAAGTAAAAAATAACTTAATTTTTTGAAGTCGGTGTCTATAACGCAAAAAAATGGTACCTACGAAAAACACCGACTTCAAAAAATTAAGTTATTTTTCACTTTGTAGTTTTGTATTTGGAAGTCGGTAGTATTTTTTTGCAAAAAGTTTTTTTTATCTTATTTCATACTTTTCAAATCGCGATATTTTTTTGTAGTATCCTTTTAGTTTTAAACTTTTATTTTTTGTAACTAAAACGTCCGGTTTTTTTTAAGGTCAGCCTTTTTGTCAGGAAGCCTTTTAAATTTTAGAAATGGCAACCCAATTGAGAAAAGGCAGGTTGTTTTTTTTTATTAAACGAAGTATTCATGAAGGCGCAGCATTAACGGTTCCCTGCACTGGCCTTCGGTCCATAAATACGAATTCAGCATATAAATGTAATTACAGAGACATTAAAATTAGCCTGTTTTGGCGCCAATTGCAGGTTTCGTAATATAAACAACAGTTTATGTGAACGTGAGCTGCACATGGATACGTGTCCAGAGTTTTTATTGTTCAATTAAGATTATTTTGGAATGTGTGAGTGTATCTTCTCTGGATTTTGACCTTGTCACGGCTTCAACTTCTCTTTGTCGACCTATTCCGCTTAATATGAGCTAGGGTTATTATACGATATCTACTAACCGATCTTGTTCACAAGCATATTTGTAAGGTATCTCTAAATAGTATAAAACAAAGTTGCAGTCTGCAGTCTGCCTCTTTATGTTTCTCTGCTTTGATTATATACTTGTCTAGATAGAACAATGCAAACAAACGACGCGCTAAAACTGTCTCCAATTGTGTGATATGTGTGAGTACCGCTCGTGTACTTATTGTCGTCAAACTGTCAATGTATGCGTGTTTAGGGATGCCTGCTCCAAACTATTAACCTACCTTTTCTGAATTATTTAATATGAGGAAAGTAAAACAAAACAGGTTAAATTAAACAATAATTTTGTAGATTAGTGTATCATTTATGTTTAGCAGTCGCTCCATGTAAAACACTGTTACTCAGCTGAATCCGGTAAGACTGGAAGTCGACCCCAACAATAATTGGGATAAAGGCTAGGCAGATGATGATGAGTGTATCATTTATTTTAGTAACAACAAAAAATACAATGAAAAAATATACAGTAATTTATAGATTAAAACCCATCTCTTTGTGTTTGTTCTCGGAATATTTTTCTCTTTGATTTTATTGCCTGGGTTACGTTAAGGTAAGTTGTCATTTACTTATCACATATATAATGTAATTTTTAAATAATAATGTTCTTCTGATCGAAAGATTATGTAATGCTATTTGTATTTTGTCTCCCATAGTTTCGTTAAATCTCCCTAGAAATAAACTGACAACACTGGCTAAATCAGACTAAGGCATGGCACGCACTGCGATTTTTATTCGCGCGAATTTTTTTCCGCGCATTCTGTGTCCTATGGAAATGTATGAAGCTGCACGCACTGCGGAAAAAAAATCGCGCCCAAATAGTACTAAAAAATTCGCGCGGAAATAAATTCGCGCGAATGAAAATCGCTGTGCGTGCTATGCCTAACCTACAAAGTAACGAATTAAAAATCGTGTGTTCTTATAATAATAGTGGTTAAATAACAAAACGTACCGGTGAAAAGTGCTCTTGGTATTACTATACGGTATTCCCACATAATTGCTATACGATCTGACGGCACAAACCGCCATAAATAAGTATTTTTCGTGAACACGTTACCCTTAGGTGTTTCAAATGACACTGACGTAAGTAAGAAGCGAGTCTACCAATTTTAGTAGACTTTATTTGGGCCGTTCAGGTAGGGTCAATGTGGCATCTAGACAAGTAAATAATCAAAGTTTTTCTGCTTATTTCTTCTCCCAGACAACGGATTTTGATATGGTTTTTACCACTAGAAACAGCGAGAAACGAGTAAGGTTATTACCCGACTGCCGAAGGAGGGTAATGTGTTAATCAGTATTTGTATGTATGTTTGTTTCTATGTGGCGTTCTAGAGACCAAACGCGTAGGCCGATTTTGATGATTCTTACGTCAATCGATTCGTCTTAACCCTGCGAGTGTCACTGGCTACATTAAATTGGAAAAGAAAAAAATGACGGATTTTAGGCGCCATTTAGTGGGGGGAAACGATTTTTTTTTTCCTTCCAAACCCATCGTGTGGCGTATCAAAATAAAGGGTTTTAAGAGGTGATTTCAAAAATATATAACACTTATATGTTTAAATGTACTAAATTCTAAAAAAAAAAAATACTAAAATGTTGTAAATAAAAACGTTTTACGTCTTTTTAGTTCGCTTTTAAAGCAGTCGGGGTTTTTGGTTTTTTAAATTAACTTTTTTTGGTATTTATTTATTGTCCCGTGCGAAGCCGGGGCGGAGGGGCAGTAAGCAATCAATTAGATAGAATCGATTTAAGCAAAAATCTAACTCTTAGAAAAGTATGAAATCGAATAATGCAAACTAAAAATAAACAGAAAAACACAATTTTATTCGCGCTACACATTATGAAGTGAGCTTCATTTCCATCCGATACTAAGGATTGACGGTTCACTTCGATGACTTCGAAAATCGAGCTGACTAATTTTGGATACTTATGCATGCCCTTGCGCTCTTTTATTAATTACTAGCGGATGCCTCGCGGTTTCTCCCGCGTAGTTTCCGTTCCCGTGAGAATACAGGGATAAAAAGTAGCCTATGTCACCCGGGGATAGTTTAGCTTCAAAACGGTGAAAGAATTTTTGAAATCGGTCCAGCCGTATCGGAGTCTATAAGGCACATATACATACTTTCTCTTTTACATATATAGATTATATTAAAACTTTACAAGACTTACCTTAAGCTCATCACAGTTATGAGATTTGCAGCACTGAAAAACACTTCGAACAATTCACAAATCATGAAAATAACCAACATTTCAAGTCTTTAAATCTTCTTTAAATATAATAATAATATTTCGGAATGAATCTTGTCTGAACAACTAACAATAAAATAATATCGGCGCGCGACTTAGCCATAAATATATATAAAAATTAATAGTAGACACAGGTCTAGTGACATTGCATGTTCTTTACATTAAAAAAATATTATTCGATCGTTTGCTAAATACCTCACAGAACATGAAATTCCTATTAACAGAACATCTTTAGGTAATCATAATCACCTACATATAATTGAAGGTTACATTCAGGCATAGAACAGGGAATGTCACAAGTTTTAATTTTTACCTGACTGCTGAAGGAGGGTAATGTGTTTATCAGTCTATGTATGTTTGTTCCTATGTGGCGTTCTAGAAACCAAACGCATCGGCCGATTTTGATGATTCTTACGTCAATCGATTCGTCTTAACCCTGTGAGTGTATGTATATGTAGTACATTAAAATATATTGTAGGGGACAAAAAATATTTTTTCTTCCAAACCCTTCGTGTGGGTTATCAGAGGGTTTTAAAAGGTGATTTCAAAAATATATAACACTTATATGTTTAAATTTACCTAAATCTAAAAAGTTATAAATAAAAAAAAGTTAATGCAAAAAATCAAAAAACCTGAAGAAAATCATGCTGTGCAGTCGGAGGATACATCTGGTTTTGGTCAGCCTGGTCGCGAATACGTATCCTCCGACTGCACAGCATGACTTTGTTCTTGTTTACGTCTTTTTAGTTCGCCGGGTTTTTTGATTTTTTGAATTAACTTTTTTTATTCTATTTTTTATTGGCAAGCAAGTCTTTATCTATGGTAGTTTTATTTTCAATCACTAACTTTTTTTTAAAGTAAACGTAAGACGCCAAAAAGACGTTTTTGTTTATGGCCGAAACGATAAGAATGACATTCCGGTAAAGAGGAAGTAGTATGGTAGGGAAGTACCTTTCAATTTGTTTTGACATTTCTGAAACAGCAACATGTCGTGGTGGTCCAGTGGCTAAGATCTCGCCTCTCATGCTTGATTTCGTGGGTTCAAATCCTGGCAAGTACCAATGTGACTTTTTAAAATAATGTAATATGTACTTTCTAAGTTTATCTTGGACATCGCTGGTTAGGTGAAAGAAAACATCGTAAGGAAACCTTAATTTACAGTTATTATAATTTTGTGCTCCATTGGTATAATTGATATAACTGCTGCAAGGTGTTCCAGTACGAGGATAATAAAAAGGAAAAAAATAAATCTACCTGACTTTTTGTTAATATTTCTGACCTTCTCAATAACAGAAATATCACAGTATAAGTATGGACAAACAGTATGGAAACTACCTACAAACGCTTGAACCGGAACACTCACACAAACATGCGCATCGACGAGAACCCTAAGCAGCGTCCGCCGATCTGTCAGTAGTGCGCGCCGCTTAGAAGTCGTTTAGTCTATATTTGACCTTTTCTACTTTTGACAGATTCTACATATGGCATATTCTGCATAAGACAAATTCTACATACGACAGATTCTACGTAAGACTGATTCTACATATAACAGATTCTACATTTGACAGGTTCTACATTTCATAGATTTGGAAAAAAGTGAGACAAGTAAGGAACATTGTGGCAATAAAAATAATTCTGTTATATATAATCATTATATTTATTGATACCCGGGCATTATTTTATTAAATTAGAATCTGTCAAATGTAGACTGAACGTGTCAATTAAAGAATCTGTCTTATATAGAATCTGTCAAAAGCAGAATCTGACATAAGTAGAATCTGTCAAAGTAGAAAATGATGTCAAAAGTACAATCTATCAAATGTAGACTAAACGTTAGGAGTCTCGTCGATGCGCATTTTTGTGTGAGTGTGCCGTTTCGAGTGTTTATAGGTAGTTTCTGTACTGTCATATTTATACTGTGGAAATATAAAGCCATAAAGTATACTACAAGCCTTTGACCGTTTGTTTAATTTTGATACCTAATGAATTATTAGTTACGTATTCTTCTGAGGATACTCAATATAATATTTGACTAAATATAAGTTTTTTTAACCAACTTCAAAAAAAGGAGGAGGTTCTCAATTCGACTGTATTTTTTTTTTGTTTTTGTGTGTTATCTCAGAACTTGTTACTGGGTGAACAGATTTTGATGATTCTTTTTTTATTTGAAAGCTGGTGTTTGTCATGTGGTCCCATTTAATTTTCATCAAGATCTGATAAAGAACTTCGGAGATACACATCAGAACTCTTCAATAAATGACGGTAAATCACTCTGGATAGCTGCAATCGCATTTATGTTTATTGTTTACACCATTTCATAACATAACATCACACTAGTACGCTCTAAAGGGGTACGCAGGTGTAAACAGTTCACCTTGGTATACCCTTATTCGACTGGTTTTGTTTAAGTTTCATGTTATTGGGTAAATCTATTCTGGTTTCACTATGGGCATTATTGGTACCTAGCCTATATAAATTATGTAGCACAACTAAAAAGTGAAAAATAAAAAAAACTTTTTACAAAAAATACAACCGACTTCCAAATAATAAAACTAAAAGTGAAAATAACTTCACTTTCGGAAGTCGGTGTCAAAAACGAAGAAAATAAAACAAGAACACCGACTTCCGAAATTGAAGTTATTTTTCACTTTTTTTATTTGGCAGTCGGTCGGTTGTATTTTTTTTGCATGTAAAGTTGCGGGCAACGCCCATCCAACCTTGTGAAATAACTAGTTTTTTCTCGCGTATTCGCTCCCGTTCACAGAACCCGTTAAAATTTCCGGTATAAAAAGCCTATGTATGACAGTCACCTAGGGTTGCCATTTCGAAAATTGAAAATACGGAGAATACATATTCTCGAGCTGGCTGACCAAAACCAGCTGTATCCTCCGACTGCACAGCATGAATTTCTTCTTGTTTACGTATTTTAGTTCGCTTATTATGCAGTTGGATTTTTTATTTTTTAACCGACTTCCCAAAAAGGAGGAGGTTCTATGTTCGACTTCAAGTGTATGTTCACCGATAACTCCGTCAATTGTGGACCGATTTTGAAAATTCTTTTTTTGTTTGAAAAAGTATGTTCCGAAATTGGTCCCATTTTAATTTGGTGAAGATCTGATGAAGAACTTCGGAGATGTACAACAGAACTCTTCAATAAATAACGGCAAATCTCTCGGGATTGCTGCAATCGCATGTCTGTTTGTTGTTTATAACATAACATCACGCCAGTTCGCTCTTAAGGGGTAAGCAGATCTCTCATTTCACCGGTTATGTTCAAGTTTCATGAAATCTATTCTGGCGAAATAGTTCCCTTACTAACTTGCCTATTAGGTACGTACAACTAAAAAGTGAAAAATAAAAAAAACTTTTTGCAAAAAAATACTACCGACTTCTAAATACAAAACTACAAAGTGAAAAATAACTTAATTTTTTGAAGTCGGTGTCTTTCGGTTGTACCATTTTTTTTGCGTTATGGACACCGACTTCAAAAAATTAAGTTATTTTTCACTTTGTAGTTTTGTATTTGGAAGTCGGTAGTATTTTTTTGCAAAAAGTTTTTTTTATTTAATAATACCCTTTTTTGAAACCCCACACGGTGGGTTGGGAAGGAAAAAAAAATTTCGCCCCACAAAATGGCGCCCAAAATCCGCCATATTTTTCTTTTCCAATTTGAATGTAGCCAGTGACACTCGCAGGGTTAAGACGAATCGATTGGCGTGAGAATCATCAAAATCGGCCAACGCGTTTGCTCTCTAGAACGCCACAGAGGAACAAACATATATACATACTTACATAAACTGATAAACACATTTCCCTCCTTCGGCAGTCGGGCAAAAAGCCGCACTTTTAAACAAAGGTGCGGACAATATAGTTAAAAAAAAAAAAAATATCTGAAACCCGACTCAAAATAATCGGGATCTGAAAAGTAGGTTGAACCAAGAAAATATTGATAGAAGATAGCCGTGGTCGTAAGAAAAAAAAATTTTTTTGAAGGCCCTACAAAGTCCGGACAGGAGGTCAATTGTCCGGACGGACACGAGGGCAATTGTTGGGACAGGAGGTCACTTGTCCGGACAGGCCAAATCCAGACAAATGACCTCCTGTCCGGACGGATGGTAAACCTACACTCAGCTATAGTGTAGCATTCTATCAATGAATGAATTTTCGTATTTGGATCAGTGCTACCAGAGCATTCCAGAGACTATCCTTTGTATACATAAAATTTTACCTCTTATAGCTATTTTATTATATTACAGTGACCCGCCCCGACTTCGCACGGGACAAATTATATACTAAAAAAACTTCTTAACTAAATATCATTCATTTATTCATTCATTTCAGTCGAAAGACGTCCACTGCTGGACATAGGCCTCCCCCACCCGTCGCCACATTGACCGAACCCGTGCGTCTCGCATCATTAACCAGGTCATCGGTCCACCTAGTGGGAGACCTTCCAACGCAACGTCTTCCGGTTCGCGGTCGCCATTCCAGAACTTTTCGGCCCCATCGGCCATCCGTTCTGCGAGCAATGTGCTCTGCCCACTGCCATAAGTTTCGAAATTCTTCGGGCTATGTTGGTAACTTTGGTTCTCCTGCGGATATCCTCATTTCTGACATGATCACACAAAGAAACTCCGAGCACAGCCCTCTCCGTTGTCCTTTGGGTGACTTTAAGCATTCTGATAAGGCCTATTGTGAGCGACCACGTCTCGGTCCCACTGGTGATCACTGGTAACACACACTGGTCATAGACTTTTGACTTGAGTGAGACACTGCGGTAAATTGGACGAGATGATACCACGCAACTGCCCGAACGCCGCCAAGCCGAGTCGGATAATTAAATATACAACAATTAAAATTTCAAAATTTAAAAATCCCCCCGACACATTTATCTTGCGATTCAAACAGTAAAACGCCCATAACGTTTGAACGGCTGATCCGATTTTATTCAAACATAGCTAAGAACACTCTCGACACAATCACCTTTCAAACAAAAAAAACTAAATCAAAATCGGTTCATCCGTTGAGGCGCTATGATGCCACAGACACACCTTATAACACCCCTCTTTTTCCGTCCGGGGTTAAAAACATGCAGTCGAATTGAGATCCTCCACCTTTCTGAACTCGGTTGAATAGACACCTTGTTTATCGCTCTGTCTATCAATAAAACCGTATCAGTTGTGTGCTTTAGAACAAGTTAGAGAAACAGAAATGAATGACTTTGTTTTATACTATTTATTATATTAGTTACGATCTTAATCGTAACTAATATAATATCATCATCTTCCTGCCATTGTCATATGTCACTTGGGGTCCGGCCACACATTCCTCTTCCATACCGTCCTGTCCCCCGTCACGCTATCTCTGACTCCCTTTTTAACCCCCGACGGAAAAAGAGGGGTGTTATAAGTTTGAGGTGTGTTACTGTGTATCTGTGTGTCTGTCTGTGGCATCATAGCGCCTCAACGGATGAACCGATTTTGATTTAGTTTTTTTTTTGTTTGAAAGGTGATTGTATCGAGAGTGTTCTTAGCTATGTTTGAATAAAATCGGTTCAGCCGTTCAAAAGTTATGCGTGTTTTACTGTTTAGATCGATATGTTTTCGCAAGATAAATGATTCGGGGGTTTTTTTAAATTTTGAAATTTTACTTGTCTTTTACGCTGACTTGCCAGCCTGTTGGTTTCATCGGTTACATTTTGGGGAGTGTGCGATGGAACTGCACAATTTGATTCCGACTAGCCCTTTCCATCATCGGACTACAAGACGTACGGCAATGCGCCATCGGTACATGGTGGACATCCCACCCTTATTCACAAAGGGTTTTGCGAATACTTTCATTGTGCGCACAGCTAAGGAGTGGCATTCCCTGCCGGAATCTTTGTTTCCTGATAGCTACAACCTAGGGGCATTTAAGTCAAGAGTGAATAGGTTACTTCCAGGCAAGCGTGCTTCATCGTCTACCACATCATCGCTTAACATCAGGCGAGATAGTGATAAAGGGAAATGAAAAAAATATCACTCTTCACACAGCCCAGCAATCTTTTCTTTGGCCGTCCCCTCCCTCTCCATCCATCAAGATTTATATTAATAACTCTTTAAGTAACATGCGTTTCATGCCTCATCATCATATGATCATACCAGGGCAAACGGTTTCCTTTCAACTTTTCTGTCACTGGCGAATCTTTCAAACTTCCTATAATATACTAATTTCTCACTTTATCCATACTCGTCACTTCTCAAATCGAGGGAGTTATGTAGTCCTGAGTGAAGCGAGGGTTTCAAGCTACCCAACACGAAGACAGGCTTTTTCCCAGTGGAGCATACTCTACTTTTCACACCCAGACATCCATCTCAACATTGCGCTTAAGATAAGCATAGACAAATAAACAGTGTAAACTCTATTGACGAAACTGCCAATGACCATATCGCATAGTTCTAATATAAAATACTAGCTGACCCGGCAAACTTTGTTTTGCCATAAAAACACCAAAGATTCATCTACCCTACCCTACCTACCCTACCTATCCTACCTATCCTACCCTACCCTACTCTACCTACATACCTACCCTACCTATGTAAATAAGGACACCGCCGGCTCGCTAAAAAACTGAGAAAAGTACACGCACACTTAAACATAGTACATTTGAAAAATTCAAGACTCACCGTTGCTGGTATGCACTTAACAATATATAAACACAAAGCAATAATTATCGCTGACAGTTTACTTTAATCGAAGCACGTCCAAAATGAAATGACAGAAATGAATGACATAACGACATGCTTGTACTGTCAACACTGAAAAAAGTTTCAATTTGACAGCACAATCCCCATCTGAAAAAGTTTGATTTTGACATTAAGATCCGCCATTTATTGAATTCATTTGTTACAAAAAATGTGATAAATGAAAAACCGCTCGACCGATTTTGTGCAAACTTCACATTAAACATCTACTAAATAGTCCGAACAAAGCCTAAACATTTGGTTTGGATAGGTGAGCCCGTTCTTGAGTTATAAAATTACAACGAAAACTAGCATTGATTTTTATATATAGAGATAAAATATTTTCTGCAACTATTAAGTGTTCACTGTTATTATTATTAGTTACGTATTGCCTGTATTTTAGATTTCTATGCGTAGTGCATACTAATTAAGCTTAAGGCTTGTGAGAACATAATATTACCAATATTATTTCTTCACGCTAACAGTTTTGACATCGTCTATATCTATATAAATTATGATAATAAATAAATATGGAGATATGAAAATTTCTGTATTTTAATATCGGTCTGTTCTTGCCCCAGAACTTAACATCATGTGTAGTAATTAATTCAAACATTAGTCCATACTGCCTAGTAATTTATCCACATCCATTGCCTTGTTTGTTAAGTTTTTGTTTTTTATCTAGCCTTTGTGTTCCCCCTGCCGTGGCAAGGCCTCCTCCAAATCCTTCTTCTACCGTTTTTTGTTTATAGATTCTTTCTAGATTTTCGTCTCCCGCAATTTGTTTCTATATTCCTTCCAGGTATTCTTCTCTCCTTATTCGTTTCTATTTACCTTCCAGATATTTTTCTCCTGTTATCTGTTTCTATATTCCTGCCAGATATTCTTCGCCGGTTATTTTTTTCTAGATTCCTTCTAGATATTCTTCCCCTTAATTTGTTTTGATATTCTTTTCAGATATTCTTCTCCCATTATATTTTGTTTATATATTCCTTCCAGATATTCTTCTCTCGTTATTTGTTTCCATATTTCATCCAGATATTCTTCGCCCGTTATTTGTTTCTATATTCCTTCCAGATATTCTTCTCTCATTCTTTGTTTCCATATTTCATCCAGATAGTCCTTGCCCGTTATTCGTTTCTATTTTCCTTCCAGATATTTTTCCACTGTTATCTATTTCTATATTCCTTCCAGATATTCTTCGCTGGTTATTTGTTTCTGGATGCCTTTTAGATATTCTTCCCCGTAATTTGTTTTGATATTCTTTAAAGATATTGTTCTCCCATTATATTTTGTTTATATATACCTTCCAGATGTTCTTCTCTCGTTATTTGTTACCATATTTCATCCAGATATTCTTCGCCCGTTATTTTTGCTATATTCCATCCAGATATTCTTCTCTCCTTATTCATTACTTTATCTCTTCCAGATATTTTCCTCTTGTTATCTGTTTCTATATTCTTGCCAGATATTCTTCGCCCGTTATTTGTTTCTATATTCCTTCCAGATATTCTTATCTCCTTATTCGTTACTTTATCTCTTCCAGATATTTACCTCTTGTTATCTGTTTCTATATTCTTGCCAGATATTCTTCGCCCGTTATTTGTTTCTATATTCCTTCCAGATATTCTTATCTCCTTATTCGTTACTTTATCTCTGCCAGATATTTACCTCTTGTTATCTGTTTCTATATTCTTGCCAGATATTCTTCGCCCGTTATTTGTTTCTATATTCCTTCCAGATATTCTTCTCTCCTTATTCGTTTCTATTTTCCTTCCAGATATTTTCCTCCTGTTATCTATTTCTATATTCCTTCCAGATATTCTTCGCTGGTTATTTGTTTCTAGATGCCTTTTAGATATTCTTCCCCGTAATTTATTTTGATATTCTTTAAAGATATTCTTCTCCCATTATATTTTGTTTATATATACCTTCCAGATATTCTTCTCTCGTTATTTGTTTCCATATTTCAACCAGATATTCTTCGCCCGTTATTTGTTTCTATATTCCTTCCAGATATTCTTCTCTCCTTATTCGTTACTTTATCTCTTCCAGATATTCTTCTCTCCTTAATTGTTTCTATGTTCCTTCCAGATATTTTCCTCATGCTATCTGTTTATATATTCCTGCCAGATATTCGTCATCCGTGATTTCTTTAATTATTTTTCTCAAAATGCTATGAAAATCGTCAATGTACGGCAAAATTGTAATGTATCAGGATATCTGCGCGTTTTTATAATGTTTATAATTTAGTTCTGCCTACGTTTATTTGAGCATGGAATAAGCGTCACAAATATTTTGCAAAACGATTCAGCATTCGATAAATTGATTTAAAGTTTACATCAATTAAAATCCGGTTCGTTTAAATTGATTAATCAGAATGGAGGAAGTAAGCAGGTTACGCTACGTACAAAAATGCGTGTTTTTTTTTTGTCGAGCTTACGTAAGACTGTTTTCCGAAGCATCGAATATTTGCTAGCGTTTGATAAATGTTAACACCTTATCCTTAGATGACACAAGGAAGCTATTTATTATTGGATCCGGATTTCCTTGTTAGGTTTTAACACCTACGTACGTGTCTTCACCGCCTACAACAATATATTCAGGTACCTATTGTCTTGCCCAGAAATACTATGTTTTGCGTAAGCAGTTAAACCTGTTACTTAGTTAGTAAAACGGTGCGTAACCTGATTCATATTTTTAGACTAGTGTCGTTCCAGTTTATATTGTTTTCTTTTAAGTCTATAATTAGAATACCGGATATTTAATAATTTTTATCTGCTCTCATATAGTAATATTCGAATTATAAACTTCAAAACGAGTTTATATTGACATACTTTATAAAAACAATACCGCAATTTAAAAATAGAATCTTATCATAACACTTTTTTCTTACAAAATAATCACTGACCTCTATTATACAAGCACGCTGGACTAAACATACTATATGAAATGACACTTGATTTTTGTGCTGATTCAAAGCGCCCTGTTCGAGGTTCTCAGGAACTAAAATTGACACATTTAGAGATAGGATAATACCGATATTTCTCAAAATTAGGTAATACTAATATATTCGCCTGGAAATATTATAATATTGTAACTAATATATCAGTATTAGTGATATTTTTGAATTACACTAATATCAAAATAGTAAGTAGACTTGGCAAGGCGTATCACTCATCTACTGTATTGACTTCTCGTAGTATGTTGGAACTAAATATCTCATATTGGTATTGGTGATGAATGTTATATGAATGCCTAATAATCAGTAATAATATGTTCAAAAGCATTCTGGGATCATCATCATGATCATCCACAGCCCGACTTCGCCCACTGCTGTGCACAGGCCTCTCTCTTGTCTCTCTCAATCAACACGTTCCTGAGCTTGGAATTAATACTGGAATAATATCATGATAATTATAATTTTACTAACAAATGTTGTCAAACAATTTATTATCTGCATCTGAAACAGAGTTGAAAACTGATATAAGTCATCACCTTGCTGGAATGCGATGTCACTCGTATATGCACCTTAACACTACAGAGACAGGATCTCAGCGATGAGAGCGAGAAATACGTCCGTTGTAAATGAGTATCCATCTCATTTATTATTGTTATTGTATAAATGATGATCCCTTCACGAATCCGATGGGCGCCAACCGAGTGAATCCGAACGATTGTAAGTAACTAACTAGTGTATCAAGTACACTAGTTAGTTAATATTTACAATCGTTAGAGGAGATACTTGCTCAAATATAATAGTTTTAAGGATAAGTTCTTAGCCTATCCCCATATTTAAATCTCACTGATCTGACAGTAATGCGTTATAACCTTACTAGCACGCTATCCACTAGTTTATAGCTTGCAATCTGACTGAAAATATGTTTCAGTTAACTTTTACACCAATTATTCTATTACTTAAAAATGAATCATAATAAAAATAACTGGGTTTTTTTTCTCTTACGAATTAAATTATAGAGAGAATAATTTAATATAAGCCATAAAAGCATTAAAGGTTGTCTGTAAGAGATTGCCTAGTGCGATAAGACCGCCCATTGTACACTTGTATATTTGAACAATTGTCCTGTATGTTTTTTGTGGTGTACAATAAAGTATAAATAAATAAATAATAAAGGCCATAAAAGTTTTTATTGCATAGCTTCTATCGCGGGCCTTGAGCGCGGGGACCGAATCCAGAAATTCCGTAACGAAAAAACCTCACGCTCCCCACTCCGACGGGCACGGCGGTGATACTTTGACTTTTAATAAGGTTTTTGAATTCTGTGGAATCTGAGTGCTGAGGGGCAGGGGGGCGGGGGGGGAGTTTGTTGCATGTGTTTTCGATATCCGTGTTGGTATTTTTAGAATGAAAAATTTTTTTGCGGGGGAGGTAAACGGTTAAGGGGGGGGGGGGGTTAAATCCTATCTTGTTCTCCTGGATGAAGTAGCGGCGGCAGGGGGGCAAATTTTTTGTCAGAAATGCGCTAACTCCAACCGTTTCTGAGATATGAGAGTTTTAAAATTTTTGTTGGATGTAATTTTTTTGCCTTTTATCGGTCTCTCTGAGCTGTTTCTGTGACAATGGTGATCAATGTGGACCTTATGCTAATGAGAATAACTTTTGCTTGTCAAAGAAAAGCGACCTTATTTCAATGTGAATAAGGGTATTTTTGTTTTGTTTTTTAGAGTTTTATTAATCGTAAATAAATGCGGGTTTGGCTCGCTACGTTTTCGAGTTTTTAACGTTTTTAATTTTTTTGACGCATTTTCCAGGACTGGATCTAGAATAAATGCTATGCAATAGCTTTACCGCGGCAGTCCCCGAGTGCCACACGACTTTTTTTTACCGAAGGCTGTGTCCCATCTCTAATATTAGTTCCATGGACTCTCACATTAAGTCACGTTGCTATCAGCGCCAAAATGGTGAAAATCAAATGTCTTCATTTTGTCATCGATAATATGAAGTCCAGCGTACTTGTATGTTAGAGGTCAGTGAAAATAATGCTATAAAACATTTTTTTTTCTATTACGGTACAGAGCAAATCCAAGAAGTTAATATCACCAAAGAGTTTCCATCAGTTTCAATCATTTAAACATATAAGCTTTGTATATTTTTTAGATCACCTCATTAAACCCTTTATTTTGATACCTCACAAGATGGGCTTCGAAGAAAAAAAAATCTTTGGGCCCCCACAACATGGCGCCCAAAGCCGGAATTTTTCTATTTTACAATTTTAATGTAGCCAGTGACACTCGCAGGGCGATTGACGTAAGAATCATCAAAATCGGCCAACGCGTTTGGTCTCTGGAACGCCGCATAGGAACAAACATACATACATACATAGACTGATAAACACATTACCCTTTTTCGGCAGTCGGGTAAAAATACTATCAATCGTTAATCACGGTTTTAAATAAAAATATTATAATGTCATTATTGTTGGTACAGTTTTAAGCAGGGCGTGAATGGAATAAAACTGCTCTAAATTTAAACTAGTTTACATATTTAGGTACTTAAATAAATATTCAAAACAATCCATATGGTATCACAATCCAATTAATTTTATTCAAACGTAATACGTCCGCCATTTTTTGTATCATCACGAATAACCGCGACCGAATATTTAACATTAAGGTTACACTAGTCGATCATTCTTCCATACAAATGTAGTCTAGCGATTACTCCACTGTTTGACGATGTACGTTCAAAATAAAAATGATATCAATTTGTCTCATCATTGTATGTATCAGCCCTGTATGAAAACAAAAAAGTTAAAAAATAAAATATTTAAAAGTTACGAGCGTTGAAAGTTCCATATTTCAACACTAATTTTAACGCATCTTTGGGCGGAAATAAATACCATTAGAAGAAGGAAAATTACAAAACGGCCTCCATACAGGTATAGATTAGTAATTCAACAATGCAAATAATTTTATTTTGAAAATATACATTAAGTAGTTTTTTCATGATATTTAGATTCCGAAAAGTCTGTTTATAAAATTTCGTGCGCTTGTTTTCGTCCTAAATCATCATCCATTTCGATACAAATTTGCAAAAGTGCTAATTCGTACGCGAACTAGCTTCTTACTGCTCATCATAGCATCTATCTCTTTCGCACGTGTTGTCGGATGAGATGGCGTGCATTTTAAACCCGCGCACAAAATAGTTCGTGCCGTCGATTAGTTGAACCTTAATGAAGTTACCAGCTTCTGCCAGCGGCTTCGCCCGCGTGATTGTCAAAAATTATCTCAAGGGTTCCCTTATTCCCGGAATAAAAAGATTTTTCATCTAGATCCGTCCAGCCGTTTGACGTGAAGAAGTAACAAACACACCCAAACAAACACAAACACAAAACTTTCGCCTTTATAATATTAGGTGATTGCCTAACCTACACCTTTACGGACATAATCAAAGTAACCATTACTTAGCGTCTATAATATAAAATCATTACCAATCTCACACACAGTTATTCGGTATGATAAAACGTAATGTGTTATTTCATACCTCTCAGTCACGCTCCCTTGGACAACCTTTAAAATTACGTATACAGAACAAATAAAAAATATTTATTGAAAAATTAGCACTTTTCTTAGATTTACGTATGCCATTATTACTTCTTCGAATTTAATTCTTTTTAAGCCTACTTGCGCCAAATACTTAACTCAGAGTTAGTTGCCTAACGCGGGGTTAAATAGCTACTAACTCGGTGTTAGAAAGATAACCTAGGTTGGACCAAGCGCGCTTTAGCGTCACTATCTAATTCTGTATTAAAACAGTGTGTTTTTCTAAAATCAGCGGGTTCCATTCATGGATAAGTTCATTTTTAGCATTCGGTACCCAAAGAGTAAAAACGGGACACTATTAATAAGACTCCGCGGTCCGTCTGTCTGTCTGTTCGTCTGTCACCAGGCTGAATCTCATGAACCGTGATAGCTAGGCAGTTGAAATTTTCACAGATGATATATTTCTGTTGCCGCTATAACAACAAATACTAAAAACAGAATAAAATAAATATTTAAGTGGGGCTCCCATACAACAAAATTGTTTTTTTGGCGTTTTTTGCGATAATGGTACGGAACCCTTCGTGCGCGAGTCCGACTCGCAATAGGTCGGATATTTTTTTAATTCAATGGTGCAGTTTTCGTTTGCATCATAATCCTTTTTTTTTCGCAATTCCTCATTGATTCGGAATTAGGCACCCATGCTCACTCAAAAAATTAACTCTATTTCACTGATGATTCAAAGACGATCAAACGCAGTTATGCCAACAGGAAAAATGTTAAATTTAATAGTTCGTATCACACGCCATCAATTCAGGTTCGTGAGAACAATGGAGTAGTTTGTCTAGTGTCGTTGTAGTAAGGTTATGCCTTACAGTCCTGGGTGTCTGAAGGTTGGGCTTGCTCAACCTGATCGAGGTTGGAGGTGTTGAGAAAGCACTTCATATTTTCGGTCCATAAACCTTTGATATGGCATGTCATAAGGTTGAATTTATTACAACTAGCCTCTGCTAGCGGCTTCGACCGCGTGAAATTCGGAAATTATACCAAGGGACCCATATACAGGAGCTCGTGGCTAAATAATAACAGCCGCACGGGTTGATTTTCAAGGTTAAGCAACGCTTGACGAGGTCGGTCCGTGGATGGGTGACCATTTCAACATACCGAGTTTCCTCCGTGCCTCGGAAAGCACGTTAAGCCGTCGGTCCCGGCTGTCATTTGAAGATCTTTGACAGTTGTTACGAGTAGTCAGAAGCTTGAGATCTGACACCAGTCTAGCCAAGACGTACCGTGTTACCCAGTTACTGGGTTGTGGAGGTCAGGTAGGCAGTCGCTCCATGTAAAACACTGGTACTCAGCTGAATCCGGTTAGACTGGAAGCCGACCCCAACATAATTGGGAAAAAAAAAAAACAAAACACCCGACTGCTTAAAAAGCGAACTAAAAAGACGTAAACAAGAAAATAATCATGCTGTGCGGTAGGAGGATACATATTCGCGGGCTGGCTGACCAAAACCAGATGTATCCTTCGACTGCACAGCATGATTTTTTTCTTGTTTACGTCTTTTTAGTTCGCTTTTTAAGCAGTCGGGTGTTTTGATTTTTTGAATTAATTTTTTTATTTAACACTTTTTAGTTAACATTTTATTCGAATAAGGTACATTTAAACATATAAGTGTTATATATTTTTGAAATCGCCTCTTAACCCTTTAATTTGATACCCCACACGATGGGTTTGGACGGAAAATAAAAATTGGGCCCCCACAATATGGCGCCCAAAAGCCGTCATTTTTCTATTTTTCATTTTTAATGTATCCAGTGACACTCGCAGGGTTAAGACGCATCGATTGACGTCCGAATCATCAAAATCGGCCAACGCGTTTAGTCTCTGGAACGCCACATAGGAACAAACATACATACATACATAGACTGATAAAAACATTACCCTCCTTCAGCAGTCGGTAAAAAAGGCTAGGCAGATGATGATGATACCAAGGGACCCATACAGGGCAGTCCTGGGCCCTGTTTAATAAAGCTGACGATTCGACATATATGTCATAAATTACAAAATTGTAAAATTGTCGCGTTTAGGCTGTTTAATAAAAGTGACAAATATGTCAAAAACCGACAGATGAAATCTTGACATATTTGTCATATAAAAACACGTTTAATAAAACACGACATCCACAGTCAATTCATTGTCAAGTCGTGACAAAGAAGTCGACATTTGACATATTTGCAAATAATTTTGTTGACTGGGGTAATACGTATTAAAACATGCTTCTGCCAGAGAGGCTTCATCCGCCTTAAAGTCGCCAATTACCCTAAGGGGACATACCCCCATCATCATCTTACTGCCGTTGTCCCATATTACTTAGGTCGGCGCAACACGCTTTTCACTGACGCCCTTTTCTTTCATATCACTCCTCACACAGTCCATCCATCTTCTCTTTGACCGTCCCCTCCTTCTCCATCCATCCACATTTATACTCATAACTCTGCTAGTAACATGCGTTTCATCCCTCCTCATCACATGACCATACTAGGACAAACGGTTTCCTTTCAACTTTTCAGTCACTGACGCCACATTCAAACTTCCTATAATATACTCATTTCGACACTCGCACACGGGTACGTGCGCCAAGTTTTATTCAAATGCATTCAGTAACAAAGAAGCTAACAGCCCTTTCACACGGCAGTCCAGTTTTGCAGGACCGGCTTTTTACTGGATCCTGCAAAAACGGACGCTGTGTTCACACGGTTGTTCACTTTTGCAGGATCCAGTAAAAAGCCGGTCCCGTAAAACTGGACGTCCGTGTGAATACGGTTGCATCCTGTTTTTTGACTTGGCTAGTGATCAGGCGAAATGGACGTGAATACTTTGCTAATATTCTATTGATATTATCGGCGTCGTCGGCAGCGAAATAGAAGATTCTGGGTTCATCCTAATGTGACAGAACGCTCGACTTTAGGTATTTTTATAAATCTAATGACCGATTTGAGAAGAGATGAGTCAAAATCGCGGGCGCGGGGCGGGGGCTGCCACCACTCCACAATCCCGCAAAAAACAGTGTCCAGCAAAAAACTGCATGCAGGGAGCCGTGTGAACACTGCTATAGAAATATATGTGTCATTAAACGGAATCCCGCTTTTTACTGGACGACGGATCCAGTTTCCGGTGACAAAACCGAACTGCACAAATCGACGGGATCAGCATTTTGCAGGATCCTGCATGCGGTTTGCTCGTGTGAACACTAGCATATAATCTCTTTTGCGATCAAACGCAATCCTGCAAAAAACTAGACTGTCGTGTGAAAGGGCTGTAACAGGTAACAAACAGACAGACTGATAGAATTACTTTAGTTGTCTAGCAATCATATTTACAACCTATCATCATTTTTTATGTCAAAAGATGGAACTGATGGAAGCCATAAAACTCAGGAAAATTAAATTAAATTCTAAATAAAGTAGAGCATGTGATACTAAAGTTACACGCTACATTAATTTCGTTGGCAGCGGCCTACAGCACAACAAATTATGCAGTAGACACGATAATTAGATATATTAGAATCACACGATTTTATACCATTACAGCGCAAATCGCTATGTAGCGTCTTGCGTCACTGCAGCGTACGAGATGTGTATTTAAGATATTAGAACACTTAGTTTAAACTGGTATTGAATGTTATTTAGATTTTATAGGTAATGAAGGTAAAGCAAGAAGTTATGCAAATAAAACAACTTAAAAAAAAAAAACCGACTACTAAATCAACTGGTACATATTGTTTTTCGGAAAACGAAAGTTATTTCTCGCTTTGTAGTGTTTTGCTTTAGAAGACGGTTTATTTTTTTTTGTTATAAAGTTTTTGTTTTACTCTTTTTAGTGTTGGTACCTCATATTACCATGATAATCATTTATAGCCTGAGGAAATCTCATTTCGATTCCAATAAGCCCAAACACGACAAGGATACAAACCCTAAAATTTAATTTTATTTTTATTTTTCTTTTTACAGATCCATGCCTCTACATTCTTCGGTTCTCATCTCAGCTGCAATTCAACGACAAATCACACGAGGTCAGCATGACTGCTCTGCGGCTGGTCCAGAGGATGAAGAGAGATTCCATACACTCGGGACGAAGACCTTCGGGTATTTGTGGAGCTGGTAAGACCTCTCCTCGTGTAAGATTCGGATTTTTTCGTCTATTATCCTTTCCTAGGGTTAAATAAGTTTTCACTTCAGCCCAGGCTTTTTTTATCAATAGTTAACTCAACGGTAACCAATGTCAAATTTCGCTAAAATACGTTTATTCATCAATTGTTGGCATCACAAATCTATACAAATATTATAAAGAGGTAAAGTTTGTGACGTTGTAAGGGGTAATCTCTGGATCTACTGAACCGATTTCTAAAATTCTTTCACCGGTAGAAAGCTGCATTATTCCTGCGTGTTATAGGCTATAATATATTTCCAAAAAAATAGAGATCCTAATGAAAATTGCAATAAAGTAACCTAAGGTAGCAAAATGTTGCCTATAAAATTCACTCTTTGGTGTGTGCTGAGAACACTGTTGCTGGATGATAGTTAAAAATTAGTAGGAAGGTAGGTAGGGCAGGCAGGGCAGGCAGGTAGCCAGTTGACAGCCAGGTCAGCTAGTGGTTTAATAAGTTGATTATTTGATCATTTGTTAGACTAACAATAGATAAAAGTGAAAAATAAAAAACTTTTTGCAAAAAAATACTACCGACTTCCAAATACAAAACTACAAAGTGAAAAATAACTTAATTTTTTGAAGTCGGTGTCTTTCGTAGGTACCATTTTTTTGCATTATGGACACCGACTTCAAAAAATTAAGTTATTTTTTATTTTCACTTTTTAGTTGTACGTACCTAATAGGCAAGTTAGTAAGGGAACTATTTCGCCAGAATAGATTTCATGAAACTTGAACATAACCGGTGAAAGGAGAGATCTGCTTACCCCTTAAGAGCGAACTGGCGTGATGTTATGTTATGAAATGTTATAAACAACAAACAGACATGCGATTGCAGCAATCTCGAAAGATTTGCCGTTATTTATTGAAGAGTTCTGTTGTATATCTCCGAAGTTCTTCATCAGATCTTTACCAAATTAAAATGGGACCAATTCCGGAACATACTTTTTCAAACAAAAAAAGAATTTTCAAAATCGGTCCACAATTGACGGAGTAATCGGTGAACATAAACAAAAAAAAAAAAAAAAAAAACATACTTGAAGTCGAACATAGAACCTCCTCCTTTTTGGCAAGTCGGTTAAAAATAGATGAATAAACGCGATTTACCGAAATTTGAAAACATTCTTAAGGATATATTTAACCATTGGTAGAGTTAAATACGGATCAAAAAAAACTGGGCCTAAATAAGAAAGAAAAGGTCTTGTTCACTATGTGGGTTCTTGACTTCTTGTTGACGCTGATGTTAAATGCCAGACTCAAGGACTCCTGGCTTGCAAACGTAGCAAGTCAAAGCCCTGCAGCTCTAAACACAGTGACTGTAGCGGCACCAACGCCGCCACTTACGAACTAATGACATGACGTCACACAAATCCTGCATCGCGCAAGCAAAGTTTTCGGCGCGATTTGAACCCACAACAGTCCGACAATAACCGTTGGGCAGTTGCCCTGAACAGACACAACACCCAGCCTGGTCGGAGAATCCTCCAATTTCTATGGAGGTTTGTGGGACTTTACACCCTGTTCCACATGCCTCCAAATGAAATTGTACTATAAGGGTCAAAAGTGCAGTCACACTCTACCAAAACAGCAAAGGCAATTTTTTGTAGACAGGAGAGTTTGAACTTTTCGCGGTTAGTAGGCATAATCTATACTTTAATTTCTATACAAAATATTAAATGAGTTGTGGATAATTAAACTTCTTCTACAAAAACTAGCCATTTGTGTTTTGGGAGAGTATGACTGCACTTTTAACCCTTGACTGTACAGCAATTATAATTGGCAAAAAGTCTCAAAATGTAAAGGCTGACATGCGCTAGCGCTACCGAATTGTCACGTGGCGCGTTATGCGTCCGTAGAATATTGGGAGGAGTATTGAGGCTGGAAATGTTGGTGCTTTTAAGAGGAAATATGGGCAGAGAGCGCCGGCTGAATTTCCTTTGTAAAAAGTAAATAAACTGAAAAGTAAGATAAATACTATGCCCGTATGTTTTACCTTTTTAACCGACTTTCAAAAAAGGAGGAGGTTCTATGTTCGACTTCTTGTATGTTTTTGTTTTTTTTTGTTTATGTTCACCGATATCTCCGTCAATTGTGGACCGATTTTGAAAATTTGATAGAGTTGTTTGATAGAGTATGTTCCGAAATTGGTCCCATTTTAATTTGGTGAAGATCTGATGAGGAACTTCGGAGATATACAACAGAACTCTTCAATAAATAACGCCAAATCTCTCGGGATTGCTGCAATCGCATGTATGTTTATACCATTTCATAACATAACATCACGGCAGTACACTATAAGAGGTACGCAGATGTGTACAGTTCACCTTGGTACACTCTCATGTCGCTGGGTATGTCTATGGTATTCGGGTAATCTATTCTGGCATTATAAGTACCTACCTTACTATAGGCAAGTTGCTTAATAGGTACAACTAAAAAGTGTAAAAAAAATACTTTTCTACAAAAAAAATCTACCGACTTCCAACTAAAAACACTACAAAGTGAAAAAAACTTTCTTTTTCGAAGTCGGTGTCCATAACGGAAAAAAATGGTACCTACCAAAGACACCGACTTCGAAAAAAAAAGTTATTTTTCACTTTGTAGTGTTTTTAGTTGGAAGTCGGTAGATTTTTTTTGTAAAAAAACTATTTTTCTTTTATATTTGTCAAATTTGTACACTAAGCCTCTGTTGATAGCGCAATTTGAGCATTTTTTTGAGGGTTCTAGTGCTTCTAAAGATATCATCAAAAAGGAAAACATAGGGGCTTAGTATTATATCTTTCATCTTCAGTTTATGGAATATCTTTTAAATTGGTCCAATATTGGAGGAGGAAGTAGACGAGAGCCAAACCTCTAATTATGACTTTTTACTAAGAAAATTCAGTCGGCGATATCTGCCCATATTTCATTTAATGTGTGCCGAGGGGTCTGTGTTATAATGTTGTTTTGACAATGGGTACCGTTGGTATTTTGTTTTTAACCGACTTCAAAAAAAGGAGGAGGTTCTCAATTCGTCGGAATATTTTTTTTTTTATGTATGTTCCCCGATTACTCAAAGAGGCCTGGACCGATTTCAAAAAATCTTCTTTTGTTTTGAAGGGTATACTTCCTAGTTGGTCCCATAGTCATCAGGTCAGGATCTGATGATGGGATCCCAGAGAAATCGAGGGAACTCCTCAAATATTATAGGCATTTATATAGTGATTTTGGTATTTTCACCAACAATGCAATCACTTGCACTCAGAAAGTATAATTTGGTGAAGTGGAACTGATGAAGAAGACCACAGATGGCCACTGAAACTCCTTAATGCTAAGTATGTCACGGGTATAAAATATCTCGAATAGTTAACCGACTATGATTAAGCAAATACTTATAAATGAATGGTACTGATGAAAATGGTACCATTGAACTGTTCTGATGATGAAGCCGGAAGGTAGGCACTGGAACTCTGAAATAAAACAATGTATCCTAGCCGTGCTTGGGCTTATTATAATCGTCATGAGATGTACTTTGGCCATAAATGATTATCATGTAAATTGGAGATACCTACCAAAACTAAAAAGAGAAAAATAAAAAACTTTTTAACAAAAAATCAAACCGACTTCCAGAACAAAAAACTACAAAGCAAAAAATAACTTTCTTTTCCGAAGTCGGTGTCGAAAAACTGAAAAAAAATGGGTACAAAAGACACCGACTTCGGAAAAGAAAGTTATTTTTTGCTTTGTAGTTTTTTGTTCTGGAAGCCGGTTTGATTTTTTGTTAAAAAGTTTTTTCATTAACTTTTTGACACAACGCCCTTTTTATAAACTTTTTTTCGATCGATCTATATATATAAAAATAAATCCCTATTGCCCTTAGTCACGGCATCACGCCTGCAACGGCTGGACCGATTTCGCAAATTTTTTTTTTGTGTGTTTGTTATTGTTAGGAGAAGATTCTTAAGGTGATATATACGCCCCAATGTAACGCAGTACTGGCCGTGCGCCCGCTCGGTGCCAAAATATCAAAACTGAACCTCTTTTTGAACAGTTTTGTTTGCAAAATATTATTTGATTTACATATGCTATGTTAGGTATGAAGTAATTCCAGCCATCAATTTTTCTGTATAAAAATATTTTTTAAACATCCAAGTCGTTTTGGAGGAGTTTCCAAAAGTTGCGAAAAATATCGTGCTGTTAATAATTTTTTTAAAGCAAAACTATTAGTTACACGAATAAACTGTGTTCTAAATTATGTACATGAATCAATAATAAATATATATTTTTTTCAAACCTTTTAACCTAGCTGTTACTGAGGAGTATGCTTTAGAAAGTTACCGTTTTACGGCACTAAAGCGTATGTAGGCCCTTAAGAAAAAAAAATAAGAAAAGATAATTGTTACCTCACATAGATAGGGTAGGTATGTAGGTAGGGTAGGGAAGGTAGGGTAAGTATGTAGGTTGGGTAGGGAAGGTAGGGTAAGTATGTAGGTTGGGTAGGGAAGGTAGGGTAAGTATGTAGGTTGGGTAGGGAAGGTAGGGTAAGTATGTAGGTTGGGTAGGGAAGGTAGGGTATGTATGTAGGTTGGGTAGGGTAGGTAGGGTAGATGATTGTTTGGTGTTTTTATAGCAAAACAAAGTTTGCCGGATCAGCAAGTTGACATATAAAAACAAGTTTGAAAATAGGGTCAAGCGTATTTTTTTTATCATTAGTACCGTACTTGTTTTCCAAATAAGGTTTTACCATTTTACCAGCTTTGTCGGGTCTCCTTGACTGATATTTTAATTCTAAATGGCGTCGTTTAAAACTGGTTTTTCGATTTCTGATTTTGCCAATAAAATCGATAAGTGTCTGTATATTTTTTCAAGGTAGGTAGAATTGAGATCTTTATTAAAAAAATCGGCAAAAAAAAACTCAGGGTCTGAGATCCTGTTATTACCATTATCACGACGAGCGTCTAGACAGATATTGAAAAAAAAAAGAAGAAAATGCCACTTGATTATCTTATGTAATATCATAGCTCACCAATCAACATTCGTTCTGCTCATTTATCTATATATCTATACTAATATTATAAAGCTGAAGAGTTTGTTTGTTTGTTTGTTTGTTTGTTTGTTTGAACGCGCTAATCTCAGGATCTACTGGTCCGATTTTAAAAATTATTTCACTATTCGATAGCCCGATTATTGAGGAAGGTTATAGGCTATAAAACATCACGCTATGACTAATAGGAGCGGAGTAGTAATCAAAGATGCGAGTGAAACCGCGAGGTTCAGCTAGTATATTATAAAGCTGAAGAGGTTGTTTGTTTGTTTGAACGCGCTAATCTCAGGAACTACTGGTTGGAATTGAAAAATTCTTTTTGCGTTGGATAGTCCATTTATCGAGGAAGGTTATAGGCTATATAACATCACGCTACGACCAATAGGAGCGGCGCATAAATGAAAAATGTTGCAAAAACGGGAAATAATCCTTTTTGAGAGCGTTGCGTGCGCTGCGTAAACGGTAGGGTACGAGTATGTAGGGAGGATGAGTAGGTAGGTAGCCAGATGAGGTGAGCGAAGCCGCGTGGGACAGTTAGTTTACTTTATATGCACAAATTAAAGATTAGATGAGAAGCGCTTAAATTTTGAGAATTTCTCTAAAATAAGCCGTGGATCTACTTAATAATTCTAGATTTTGGAGTCCAACAGATAACTGGCACGGGACCGTGAAGTTAAAGCCAAGGTCAAATCAAATTATTTAGTTGGCGAAACTCCACAGACATGATTGCGGGGTCAACAGTAGTCTGGTAGATTATGACCCATTCCATCTCAAAGAAAAGAGGCTTGTAACTTGTAACTTGTGTCCCAGTTGTGGGAACATGATTAGCTGATTATGCTTGTGCTAAACTAGCTGCTGCCAGCGGCTTCGCCCGCGAAAGTCGAAAATTATCCCGAGGGAAAATATCCTGTGTGCTATTCCTGACTGTAATCTATCCCTGTGCCAAATTTCATCCAGATCCGTTGAGCCGTTCTGGCGTGATTGAGTAACAAACAAACATACATCCATCCAAACTTTCGCATTTATAATATCATTATGGTTCTCGCCAAAATTCTGGGCCGCCCTGAAGTTGGCTTTCCGGATGCGCGAGGCACGAAACGGTGCTGTTTTTGTATGAGACTTACTGCTGCGCAGCCATTGTAGCCAGCTTCAGGGCGGCCAAGAAGATTGGCGAGAACTGTATGAAGTTAGATTGGAACTACCAAAGAGAGGCCCATACCTAGCAGTTATGGAATCGGAATTTGGAAGATGACATGAAAAAGAGACGAAAACCTGTTATTGTATACTGCATAAATTGGAACTCATGTTCTCAATTATATATTCAAACATTGCGTGCTATGAATACGAATCTAGTGGCAATGTGGAGCAGATAATTATGCAATGTCTATGACAAAATACGTCTCTTTATTCACTGTATCTCTCGTCTTATTCGTTGTCTTCATTTCTGATGGTCGTACCCTTCTTGGAAGTCACTGACGAGCTGCTTCCACGCCACTCTGTTTTTTTTTTTTTTTTTTTTTTTTTATCTATTATAGGCTCGCGCTTGACCACTATCTCACCTGATAGTAAGCGATGATGTGGTCGATGGTGGAGCACGCTTGCCTAGAAGTAACCTATTCACTCTTGACTTAAATACCCCTAGATTGTAGCTATCGGGAAACACAGACTCCGGCAGGGAATTCCACTCCTTAGCTGTACGCATAATAAAAGTATTCCCAAAACGTTTAGTGCGTATGGGTGGGATGTCCACCATATATCGATGACGCATCGCCGTACGTCTGGTAGTCCGATGATGGAACGGGCTGGGTGGAATTAAATCATGCAATTCCATCGCACACTCCCCGAAATGTAACCGATAAAAAACCGACAAGCTGGCAACTCGGCGACGATGTTCAAGGCTCTGGAGCTTTGACGTGCCAGACCCTATCAAAAGCCTTCGAGATGTCTAGGGAGACGGCAAGCGCTTCCCCGTGCCTCTCGATAGCCTCACTCCAGATGTGAATGGCATACGCTAGAAGAGCCCCAGTAGACCGATTTCGTTTTTTTTTTTGGATTTTTCTGTTCCTCTCAGGACAGTGATCACCGTCAGTCCTGTAACCGCTCTTGTCTGGTCTGACCAGCGAGTAGGTGAACGTCCGCGCGGTCTTTTACCATCCACCAACCAGTTTCTCGATCTTGTTACAACTGGGCTTATCCCATTTGCAAACGACCATTTGTGCCTATTGACCTTGTTTGTTCTGTCTTCTGTTTGGTATAGAGGGAAGTGGAAATTTGTATTTTTTCCTACTCCTCCGTTATTCTTTTCTGATTAATTTGGTTTCGGGGTTCAAGACAGCTAAATTCATTCTCCGGGACTTCGTCGATCTTCATTACCTCGGCGCTTTTCTGGTGGTCGCCGCTGTTGATTCTGGCTTTCAGGAGTTGCAGTGGTTTGGGAATAGTGTGATGGGATTAACCCAAAAAAAAACTGTTTTTCGAGGTTGTCTCCGAGCGATATAACCAAAGTCACTCAGGTCTCTCTGGTAGCATATCGCGGAGAGTCTGGATTTGATGTTCAGCTGGTTGAGACTGCACATATTAGTGCACTTTGTTGTCCATGGTATGCGCACTGTATCTAAGGCTGTCATAATTATTGCGCACGTAAGCTAAATTAGCCGCACTAGTGGCCCTCGTTTCTGTGCGAATATTTAATTCCTTATAATCTACTGTTTTAAAATCTTTGGTGGATTGACACTTGTTCCTCTTGGATACAAAATTTAAAAGAAGGTGATAATTATTAGTGAACATGTATGGAATAAACAGCTTTAAAGTCTTTAATTTCTTGTGATTTGCATTCGCATTTGAAATGGGTTTTTAAAAATAAAAGAAGACCTTCTCTAAGTCTGGTAAAGCTTAGAACTTTAAAGCCACATACTTATATCGCTGAATGCTATGCCGTATGCTTATCTTCTTTTCATCCCCGAAAAGTACACGGTCCATGTTGCATAAACAACGAGAACGAAGCCACGAATGAAAAGCTTGTGGACTATTATGAATATTTTCGTAAGTTTAGGGATAAAATCAACGTGGTGGGACCGCAGGGGAGGAGGAGTGTCGGTATAGCGTTGGCCACTCACGCTATCCCTGCGGCAGAAAAAAGGTAGGTGGCGGGGCCATTGACCTTGACCCGTCACTAGGGGACAAAGGGTGCCATACACGGGGGTGTGTTCTGGTGCGCCGGTGACTATGCGCCGTATTCCCCAGAAGAGGGTCCGGTGACGGACAGCCGCGGCTGTTTCGCGGTGAGTTCTAACGCGTGCCATTGTTCCCGCCGTAAGCGGCGCAGGAGGACACCGTGGAGTTTTAGTTTGTTGGAGTCCCACATAACTGCGCTATCTCCCCGTGGTAGCGCAGCATGCATGAGCATTTCTCCACACTAAAAAACAAAAAAGGAGTAAAATCAAAACAGCGTCTGTCTGTATTCAAGAAAAAGCCCGAATAACATTAAGTCCCATAATCAGCTTAAAATCAAACTCTTATTGTTTCCTTCTTCAGCTCTGCTCATAGCAGCTCGCCTCCACGAATTCAACCGAACACCAGCTGATGTCGTCCGAATAGTCAAGGTTCACGAATCGACTCTGCGAAAACGACTCTTGGAGTTCGGAGACACACCTTCAAGTGCATTGACCCTTGAGGAGTTCATGACAGTGGATTTAGAAGAGGAACAGGATCCACCAGCCTTCAGAGCAGCTAGGAAGAGGGATAAAGAACGATTGCAGAAGGTATTTTTACAATGTAATTATCCCACAGATGTTTTATTTCAAGATTTATTTTGAGGTGAGATATTATGTGTAACTCTATGTTCTATTCAAGGTACAGTCTATCTAGGGTTGCCAACTTTTATTAGAAGAAATAGAGTATATCTGATTACAAAGTAGGTAAATAAAGAGTACGGACTTCCAAAAAAGAGTATCATTTATTTTATATTTTTGTAAAGATATTGTTTCATACTTTTTGCAGCACATAACAATTTTTCATGGTTTTTAAATGGATTGTATGACTCCAAACATTCTCACTCTAAGTTTATATAGATCAAGAGCTCATTTTAAATCAATTTCAATGAAGCTCTGTTTCTCTCGAAAATACTATCTCAGTAAATTCTGAAGATGCGCGCACTAGTATAGTAAACATTGTGTAAAATAGTACATTGTGTATTAAGGGCGGTAAGTAAGGAATTACGATCGAGGCTCTAGTAGAAGCCCGAAGTCGAAGACTGAGGGCTTTCTGAGTCGAGGTTCGTAATTCCCATACCGCCCGTGATACATACAATGTTTTTCATCACATTTGCGAGTAATAATTATGAATTATAGCTTCAATACACAAGTCAGCACAGCCGTTATTACGAAATACGTGAACCTTTTTTAAGCGGTTGGCGAATTTTTGCCCACACCACAGATTATACAGCGTTTCGTTCAGAAACTTTAAGGGTAAATACTTACGTAGGTATACAGCCATGATGGAGTGTAAAAAGTTTAAATAATTTCGACGTTTTCATACTATAACTATTAAAATCGATTATTAAGAACATTAGTTGAGTATTTAAGTAACATATAGCGAGATTGCAAAGAAATGCCTGTTTAGATAACATTTTAAGACAATTTTTCAATTGCGTGTAAACTCCTTGCTTGAACTTGCATGACCTGTGTGCTGTACCATAAATTAAAAAAATATTACTTACCGCCCTAGGGTTTCATGACAAAAAGAAAGCCCGAGGGTTTTATATGGGGCATTACGGCCAAGTTAGCCTGTATGTTTAGATACTTTTTACGTGCAAGTGTGATGAAAAGAGTATTACAGCATACTCTTTTAGTGTTATAGATTATAGAGTACGCCTACATGATATAGAGTACAATAATCTATTTTAGAGTACGGTTGGCAACCCTAAGTCTAACGTACATCAGTTATAACCATTTTACATTGATAGAGGCTTTATGTTGTAGCAGGAATAAGGGTGATTTTTGTCATACAAGGAGCTAGAATTTACTTTACTAGCGGACGCCTCGCGGTTTCACCCGCGTAGTTCCAGTTCCCGTGGGAATATAGGGATAAAAAGTAGCCTATGTCACCCGGGGATAGTGTAGCTACCCAACGGTGAAAGATTTTTAGAAATCGGTCCAGTAGTTTTAAGTTTATTCGTTATATACAAAAATACAAATCTTACCTCTTTTATAATATTTATTAGTATAGAAGTATAGATTGTACACCATAAAAGTTACATACACTGATGTGTATGTGTAGCGTGTACTATCCCACTGTGTGACACATTTTTCTTTCCATTGCTCGCGGTTCTCTACAATTCCTTAAGGGTGCCCTATTCGATCATTCTGCCATACAAACGTAGTCTGGCGATAACTCCACTGTTTGACGGAGTACGTTTAAAAAAAAAAAAAAAAATAATAATTTGTCTCATCATTATCTAGCCCTGCATGGAAACAAAAAAGTAAAAAGTTATGAGCGTCGAAAGTTCCATATTTCAACACTAATTGTAACGCATCTTTGTGCGCAAATAAATACCATCAGAAGAAGGAAAATTTCAAAACAGTCACGATACAGGGATAGATTAATAGTTGAAATAATTCAAATTAAATTAAATTTATTGCAAATAATTTTATTTTGAACATTAAGTAGTTTTTTCATGATATCCATACTCCCAAATGTCTCTTTATAAAATTTCGCGCTGCCGTTTTCGTCCTAAATCATCATCCATTTCGTTACAATTTTGCAAAAGTGTGTATTCGTACGCGAACTAGCTTCTTACTGCTCATCACAGCATCTATCTCTTTCGCACGTGTTGTCGGATTATCCCCGCGCACAAAATAGTTCGTGCCGTCGTCGTCGTCGACTAGGGCAACCTTAAGAAAACATCCAAGTCGTGCCGCCAGCTCGTTCTTTGTGTTAAATCATCTAAATTCAAAATAAATAGATGCAGTAGTTTAGTCTTAAAAATAAGTTCAACAAACAGACAGAAACACGTGATATTATAATAATATTAATACGGATATGTATTCAATCAATTAGCATAATATCAGCGACTAATACATATTTGTCTAGCGCCATATTTGAATACCTCATAGTCTATTCAGACGGTATTGGAAAAGGTTTCGGTAAATTACTAAATGGCAATCAGAGTCATTCCACTTTTAATTATTGCATGCCCGGGTCATCTTACAAGCAAATAATGGAATCTGTGACAAAGAATATTTATAAACCAGATACCAATTTAACTATATTTGTAGGTAATAGTAAAAAAGTAAAAAAAGATGACATCACTGAATGTGTAAAAGAGATGTTAAAGTTAAATTGCAGTAAAATTATTTTGTGTGCCTTCCCTTACTTGGATAAATTGTCAAATAGACAAAATAATCACATTCACATGCTTAATAAGCATCTGCACTTTCTTGTGAGTCACTATAGTGACAAACTTGTTTTTTTTGACATCAACATTTTTGTTGATAAATTAAAGTCGACAGGCGATACTTTGTATCTGCCTCTTAGGGTAAGACATCAAATAGGCTCGGCTATTATCTTATACAATAAACTCAGACATAAGTAGTATGTCGAAGTATCCAGTTATTATTGATATTAGTAATAGTACTAATTTAAAGGTGGTCAATACCTTGAATAACGTTAGCAAAAATGCTATTAATATTTATTCTTTAAACTAGTTGATAGGACAAGGGAGGGTATCAATAACGGAATAGTTACGAGTATATCCACCATCAAAAAGGTACCTTCTTGCTCGCAAAAAAATAATTTAAAAAAAAGGTCTGAGCAGAATTCTCTGAAATTATTTCACCAAAATATTCAGGGTTTTTCTTCAAAGGAATTAGAAATCCAACTGTTTTTAGAAAAAACAATGTTTGAAATTGTTTGTTTCACTGAGCAATTGGCTGAAAGATTATGCAATGCTAATCAATTATGAAAATTATACTGTGGGCAGTTGTTTTAACAGAAATATTATGTTGCGTGGGGGTTCACTTATATTAATTAAAAATGGTATTAAATCAAAACCTCGTAAAGATATAGTAGACCTCTCAGTTGAACATAGTGTTGAACTGTCCTGTGTTGAGCTGGATAAGCATGTCATAGTGTGCGTCTACAGACCCCCTAATTATAAGAACTACTCTATATTCGAGTCAGTGATGGAAGATGTTTTGGCAAAACTCGCAATGGGTAATAAACTAGTAATTGTCTGTGGTGACTTTAATATTAATATTCTAGAAGATAATTCAGATAGAAGTAGGTTATTAAATCTCTTTAAATCATTTAATTTGTCACATGTGTTTACGGAACCAACCCGAACTACACTGACTTCTGCTACATGTATTGATAATGTTTTTTGTTGCTGCAACTACTTGGACAATGCCATTATAAATTATCTGCCTTCGGATCATAGTGGGCTACTTGTGACATTTGAGTCCAATATGCTAATTAAACAAGTGCAGATTCAATTCAGAACAATAACATCCGGTAAATTAAATAAATTTAACAGCACTTTAATCGCTAAGTTAAGCGATCAGGACCTCACAGTGAATGATGGTAATATTTTGTATGATGAAGTTTTTTCAGTGGTTCAAAAAGAGTTCAATAACACTTTTAAGAAGATAACTAAAACTGTATGCCCTAAGTTTTTATTCAGTGACTGGGCGACTACAGGACTTAGAAAAAGTAGGGAAAGACTTTACGAGCTATATGGCCTTTAAGCCTTGTATGAACACTGAAACGTTTAATAAGTATGTTGCTACTTACTCGAGAATTTTTAAAAATACATGTAAGGCAGCTAAGGCCTTGTACATTAGAAATAAGGTTAAATTAGCAGAAAATAAAATCAAGACGGTTTGGAAAATTATAAATAATGAAACGAACAGGAATAAAAGAAATAATACTGATTACACGCTTGAGACCACACACGGACTTATTAGAGATAACAAAAAAGTTGCGCAAGAATTTGTAAATTTCTTTACCAACATCCCAATTAAAACTACTGAAACCTTAAATTCTTCGCCCGCGCTTGCTTTTGGATTATTAAAGGCGAACGTGTCAGCCTGCCCGAATGTATTTAACTTTTCACATATAAACCCCATAACAGTAATAAAAGCTTTTAAACAAATCAAGATCAAACCGACTGAAGATCTGTGGGGAATGTCCATCAAAGCTTGTACCTCCATTATTCAGACTATAGCGCCGTACTTAGCTGTAATTTTCAATTTGTGTGTGGATCAAGGAGTCTTTCCGGATCTAATGAAATATAGTAAGGTTATACCACTTTTTAAATCCGGGGACAGTAAAGACACAAATAATTATAGACCAGTATCCGTGTTGCCGGTTTTCAGCAAGGTATTTGAGAAGATAATGCTTAATCAAATGCTCATTCATTTTAATACGAATAACATCTTGCATGATAAACAGTATGGTTTCACCAAAGGACGTTGTACAACTGACGCTGGTGTCACCCTATTAAAACACATCTTTAATGCGTGGGAAGAGTCGCAAGATGCCATAGGTATCTTCTGCGACCTATCGAAGGCGTTTGATTGCGTTAATCATGAAACATTACTTCTGAAACTTGAGCATTACGGGCTAGGTCAATCAGCGTTAAGTTTGGTTGAATCTTATTTAAGTGATAGACAGAAATTAGTTCAAATAAACGGTGTGAATTCGTCGGGGTTAAACGTGAAAATGGGGGTACCCCAGGGCTCAATTTTAGGTCCTTTCTTATTTTTAATATACATAAACGATTTACCCCGTTTATTGAAAAACAAACTAAACATGGTGCTATTTGCTGATGACACATCTTTAATTTTTAAAATAAATAGACGTACTTGTCAGGTTGACGACGTAAATAACGCGCTACGGTAGGTTCAGGATTGGTTCACTGCCAATAATTTAGTTTTAAATGGTAAAAAAACCAAGTGCGTTAAATTTTCCTTGCCGAATGTCAAAAGTACTGATTGTGACATTATATTAAACAAGGAGAAGCTAGAATTCGTCGATAAAACGGTTTACCTGGGGATCACGCTAGACTCAACGTTACAATGGGGTCCTCATTTAATATCACTTGCAGGGCGGCTAAGTTCGGCAGCTTATGCTGTTAGAAAGATTCGTCAATTTAGTGATGTAGATACCGCGAGGCTGGTCTATTTTAGTTACTTTCATAGTATAATGTCTTACGTTATTTTACTATGGGGAAGGGCTGCAGACATTGAGTCAATTTTTATTCTGCAAAAACGAGCCATCAGAGCGATATACAATCTTCGCCGGCGCGATTCTCTAAGGGAACTGTTTAAGGGCATTAACATCATGACGGTTCCTTGTCAATATATTTATGAAAATATCATGTACGTGAGAAAGAATTTACATCTTTTTAGTAAAAACGGAGATAGACATAATTACATTACTAGAAATAGGGACCAATTAGTTCAACCAGGTTTCAGACTGGCTAAAGTAGCCTCTTCTTTCATGGGGTACTGTACAAAATGTTACAATAAAATTCCTCCCCACATTCTAGAACTGAATGAGACGAAATTTAAAACTTGTATAAAACGCACACTATGCAGGCAGGCATATTATAAGTTGGAGGATTACATCACTGATAAAAATGCTTGGCTCAATGCTAGTCTTGCTCCACAACCACTAGGGCGCAAAAACAAGTGATATGCAGAACATTATTGTTTTGTAGAATTGTTGGACCTGCTGAAGACTGTATGAATATATTTGTATTATATAGACTCAATTTCTTTTAGTATAGTATAACTGCGCAGCACGTGTGTGAGTACTATGTACCCAACTGTAAATCTACCATTTGCTGTACCTTGGTGTCGTTCGTTGACTTGTGTTTGCCCTGGCAGTTGAGTGTGTCATGCTCTCTCAAATGTCTCTCTGATGGTGGCGTGTGTGTTGGATCATTCGGTTCCCTTCATGATGGTTGAGCTGGGTGGTGCCGATTCATGCGTCATGTTCGTGAACGGGCGCCGTCAGTTGGGATTGGTCTTAACTTAACTGCTTCGGATGCTAGTGTTTTTATTTATTTAGACTTCATGCACAAAAGGTACAAAGGCGGACTTAATGCCTTAGGCATTCTCTACCAGTCAACCAAGGGTGGTGAAGAGATAACATGGCAGGTGCATTGTTTAATAATAAAAATAGAACCAATTATTATATAACATACTAAAATAGGTGAAATACACATACATATATATAGAAAATAATATATACTTATATAAATACCTAGTACCTATTATGTAACTGCACAGTACATGTGTGAGTACTTGTAATACTATGTACCTGTACATAGTATAGTACGAGTATGTAGTGATTCTGGGTGCATTGTCCTCACACATATAAATTTATTAATGTATGTACTTATGTACCTAAATATTGTAAAGAAAAAACATATTTTTTTTAAAAGAGTAAGTATGGAGTTTCTTTTGCGTTCTTCTCCATAACAAGCTACTTTCCGAATGCACGGTAGAATCAATTTTTATTCCTTGTAAATTTTAATGTATCTAACGTTCAAAAGTGCCGCTTTGTGGCCTAGTTGAAATAAAATATCTTTGTCTTTGTCTATTGCAGCAAAAATACCGTTTTTTTTTTTTTTTTAAAACATTGTCTTTGGAATTTTAAACAAATACCTTTTTGGGAGGATAAACACGGATTTTTAAATTAATAGCTATGGTAGCGGGAATTCCCTGCAGGTAAACGATTAATTGAATATTTGATTGGCAACACAGTTTTTAGCACAAAAAGGTTTTATATCCGTTTGGGACTGGTAATTATTTCTAACTCAACAAGTTAGTTAAAATATGTATATTTGTGCTGGATACTCCTTCTTCTTATGGTATTTATTTCCGACCAAAGATGCGTTAAAATTAGTGTTGAAATATGGAACTTTCGACGCTCATAACATTTTTTTTTTTTTTTTTTTTTTTACTTTTTTGTTTCCATACAGGGCTAGATAATGATGAGACAAATTGATATCATTTTTTATTTTGTACCATCGTCAAACAGTGGAGTAATCTAGACTACGTTTGTATGGAAGAATTTTCGACTAGTGTAACCTTAACATGAACTTCGCAACAGAGGATGGTTACATCTATGTATATATTCAAAGCCCTTTTGAAGAATATATATTTCACTTCTTTCGCACAAAATAAAATCTCAAGTCGAGAAAGTTAATATCAATTTATAACAAATAAACTGTCAATTTGATTGAGAGAGGATGAGTCGAGGTTGAGTCATCAACATCAGCCTTATAATGTTCCCACTGCTGCGACACGTAAGTCGGGGCCGTTACCACTGGGTTACTACTGCTCTTGACGTCGAGTAGAGTGGAGGAAAGGACTTAGAATTATGGGTGTCAAACTCAAAATCTCTCGCCAGTATAGTCATAACTGTTGGGATATTATATTGTCTATTAAATAATAATAATATTAGCCTGTCCCACCGCTGGGCAAAGGTCTCTTCTCTTACAGAGAAGGCATGAGTATTTATCGCCACGCTTGCAAACGGGTTGCCGATTTCAAACTTGTATTAACTGTAAATCACGCAGGTTTATTATGTAAGAAACAGCAATCAGCAATCATCGCGCGATCAAATGCTTTATGTCATAAAAGTCAGAATTACCTTCAGTGTGGCTATGGTAGGTCCTACACAATAGTTTGCTAATCGCTTGCTGTTTGTCAAAAACACTTATTTAAAAAAAAACCCGGCCAAGTGCGAGTCGGACTCGTGCACAAATGGTTCCGTACCATTATCGCAAAAAAAAACACGTTTGTTGTATGGGAGCCCCACTTAAATATTCATTTTATTCTGTTTTTAAAATACATCATCTGTGAAAATGTTAACTGTCTAGCTGTCATGGTTCATGAGATACAGCCTGGTGACAGACAGTCAGACAGACGGGAGTCTTAGTAATAGGGTCTTGTTATTACGCTTTGGATACGGTACCCTAAAAACCGCCTAGAACTTCTGCATTGAAGAGCAATTATTGCGCAAGAATCGCTATCGTTTGGCTCTTGCAAGATACGTAATAAGCCTGAAGGTTTCCTGACGATGTTTTCCTTCACTGTTAGATTGGATATTATACGAAACTCACAAAGCAAAGAGATACTTTTACATATCCGTCGTCGTCGAACAACAGCACATTTGATTTATCTTTCTACATCAAAATATATTTGCTATAAAACCGGTTCAAATATTCCTTCCGTATTATTGATCACATTACGCATAAAATTCGTTCTATACGTCATACTAATACTAGGAAATATACTATCATGTTTAAATTAAAAGTATCAAAATACATGCAAATGATTTGAATACAATACAAGTGACAAGAACAACTGCTTTGTTTGTGTAAATTAGAATAGTTTGAAAGTGAAAATCATGCGATGATCATATATAATAAATTACGTTTCTCATAGATTTTAAACATTATATTATTTGTTCGTCTGGAAAATAATCGAATGAAACAGCAAAAAAAAAAAAAATATATATATATGCTTTATGGTACACCACGACTAATGCCAACAACCTTGAGGGAACAAAACGCGCAATCGTTTCACACCCGCGCGACCCAAAATTTTGTAGTTTTTTAGGGTTCCGTACCCAAAGGGTAAAAACGGGACCCTATTACTAAGACTCCGCGGTCCGTCTGTCTGTCTGTCATCAGGCTGTATCTCATGAACCGTGATAGCTAGGCAGTAGAAATTTCCACAGATTATGTATTTCTGTTGCCGCTATAACAACAAATACTAAAAACATAATAAAATAAATATTTAAGTGGGTGTTACCTATGGATATCTTCCTATGTATCTACATACCTATGTACCTATAGTACTACCAATTCATAACTTACAGTGAAGTGTTGCAAGTGTTACGCAAGCGTGAGTGATACCCAGAAAGACTTACGAAAGTGCTGACCGTGCGCGCATAACGTTCTCATGGGAATCGATCGGAAATCAAGACAATCAATCTCGCTCGATCGCCGAAGCTAGAGGTTGTCTTTAGGTTAATTATTCATAAGTACCTAATGTAACTTTTATTTTAATTAAATATATGTAAAAGGACAAAATCGCCTTTTTTAAAACCTCCTACCAGCAGTCGCTAACGTAATTGGCGCAGTCGGTAGGATAGTCGAGTCAGTGCGCGTTATCAAACTTCGAGACCGCCTGATAGTCGTATCGTCGACGCGTCGACTATCTCTACGAATCTACGAGCAGCTGTTGGAGGAGCCCACAGAATCTTCTGTTCCTGAAACTCCACCCTCGTCTGAACATCGATGAGACTGGATATGCAGTATCTACTGTGAGTAATTTTTAAGTTATGCAATTCCTAGAAATCGGTTGCTATTCCTGATCCTTTTCCATTACTTATTGTAAGTAGTCAAGATTTCTTTGACAAGGAGAAATAGGGATCGTGAGCCGAATCCGCGGCACACAACTATAGATAGATTAAGATTTGGTAGTATTACTGAGCTTTCAGAAATCGAAATGGCTCAATCTGATAATAGTGCTAAAATTGATGGCATATGGAAAGCCCTTAGATTAGTACCGGAATTCGATGGCAATTCCCACGTTTTAGTTAGATTTTTGCACATTTGTGATAAGTTAGTTTTAGAATATGTCCATCCTGATGAGCAACTTGTTAGTTCAGCTCTACTTAACGGCATTATTAATAAAATAACAGGTAAAGCCGCACGAACATTAGCTACCAATGGTATTCCAGACAACTGGCAAGGAATTAGAAACACTTTAGTTAATAGTTTCTCGGATCATAGAGATGAATGTTCACTTTACACAGATCTATCGCAACTTACCCAAGGTACCGATACGGCTAACGTTTTCTATGAGCGTGTGCAAAACATGCTTAGCACTATCATGGCCTATGTCCAACTACACGAGCAAATCGTAAGTACCATAGACGCTAAGAGACAGTTATATAATAAATTAGCACTAAAAACCTTCACTAGAGGACTACATGAACCTATTGGATCACGTGTTAGGTGCATGCGTCCAGAAACTTTAGAAAAGGCTCTGGAGTTTGCGCAAGAAGAAATTAATGTGTCTTATTTGCAGAACAAGAACTATCAAATAGAAAACTCTAGAAAACCTACTAGCTTTCAAAAACAATTTAATCCACCAAAATTTTTACCTCAATTACATAATCAGACTAGACATAATTTTATTCCCAACTCTTATAATGCTAATTTTGTACCACAGGCTTCACCTATGTTTAGACCTCAAGTTCAAGGTCCTTCTAGAACTCAACAGGCTATGAGAGCGTTACCTCGTGCAGACATGTCAACCGGATTTAGAATCCCACCTCGTAATAAGACTCAAAATGGTCCCGTTCCAATGAGTGGCATAAGTCACCCTGTAGCCCGCGACTTACCTTTGACTGGACAGACTGACCGTAGACAGGTTAACTTTAATGAGACCGATGACTATGATAACTATGACCAAACTAATGACATTGACTATTCCCAGTACTTACCTGAGGTATATTCATCCGAAAACGCACCTGAAATTGTGGAGGAATATGACGGTGAAAATTTTCAGGAGGCCGAGGATATCAATTTCCCAGAATAGAACTGAACATACATAGCAAAAGACAACTCCCGTACATTCAGATAAAAAACCCCCCGCTAAAATTGCTCATTGACACAGGCGCTAATCAGTCTTTTATTAGTCCTGAAATAGTAGACAAATATTTCTCCCACTTACCAGTTTATGAAGACCCATTCATTGTTTCAAATATTCACGCGACTACTAGAAATGAATATTCGATAATCGTTCCGTGCTTTTCCGAATTTCAAGGTCATGATCCTATAAAGTTTTTCATCTACAAGTTCCACGATTACTTCGATGGTTTAATCGGATGGAACCTATTAGAACACTGGCAAGCAAAAATAGACCTTCAGACACGTACACTAAAGACTAAATTATCCTGTAATAAAATTCAAATGTATGACTCTAAAGCTGTTAACTTATTAGAGACAATTGTTCCTGCACAGTCCACTCGACTAATTAAGATGCCTATTAATATTTCGCAAGGTGATGTAATAATTAACCAGCAATCAATTAATGGCTGTAATATAACAGGATGTCTATCAACTGCTACAAATAGCAAATGCATTGTAGAAATTTATAACCCCACAAATAATGATATTATTTTTAGCCTTGATAAACCAATAACTGCACACATATTTAACGAACAGACATTAGTCGCTAACAGCAAAGACAATGTCCGGTTCCATGAAATTTCATCACGCTTACGTACAGACCACCTTAACGCTGAGGAACGCGCTAATTTATTATCATTATGCAAGGAATTTTCGGACATATTTTATTTAGAACATGAGCCTTTAACCTTCACGAATAAAATAAAACATAAAATTAATACTACTGATGAAATTCCTGTTCATTCTAAAACTTATAGGTATCCGTACATCCATAGAAAAGAAGTCCAAGACCAAATTAGGAAAATGCTAGAACAAGGTATTATTAGACCATCCACTTCAGCATGGAGTGCACCTATTTGGATAGTTCCGAAAAAACAGGACGCTTCTGGCAAAACCAAGTGGAGGCTTGTTATAGACTTCCGTAAATTAAATGAAAAAACTATCGATGATAAGTATCCTATCCCTAATATTACAGATATTCTCGATAAGTTGGGACGTTGTCAATATTTTACTACCCTAGACCTCGCTAGTGGGTTCTACCAAGTGGAACTTCACCCAGACGATATTCACAAGACAGGATTTAGTGTAGCCGACGGTAACGGACACTATGAATTCCTGCGAATGCCTATGGGTCTGAAAAACAGTCCCGCCACATTCCAACGCGTTATGGATAATATTCTTAGAGGCTTACAACATGAAATCTGTATCGTATACCAGGATGATATTCTATGCTTTTCAACGTCACTTCAAGAACACATTGTTAACTTGCGTAAAATATTTCAAAGGCTTAGGGAATCAAATTTCAAATTACAGCTAGATAAATCAGAATTTTTAAAACGCGAAACACCGTACTTAGGTCATGTCATTACAACGGAAGGTGTTAAGCCTAACCCCGATAAAATTTCAGCTATTCTGAAATACCCTATTCCTAAAACTCAAAAACAGATTAAAGCATTTCTAGGTCTAATTGGATACTATAGACGATTCATACCAAATTTCGCGCGTATTACAAAACCATTAACCACATGTTTAAAGAAGGGTGCAAAAGTCAATATTACCCCCGAATATATTAAGTGCTTTGAACATTGCAAAACCCTGTTAACAAATGATCCAATTTTGCAATACCCGGACTTTTCGAAAGACTTCATTCTCACGACAGACGCTTCTAATGTAGCGTTAGGAGCTATTCTGTCCCAAGGTCAAATAGGTACTGATAGACCAATAGCTTATGCCTCAAGAACACTAAACGACAGTGAAATTAACTATTCGACTATTGAGAAAGAGCTTTTGGCAATAGTTTGGGCGGTCAAATATTTTAGGCCGTACCTCTTTGGAAGGAACTTCATCATAGTTACAGATCATAAGCCACTACAATGGCTCATGAATCTCAAAGAACCCAGTTCACGCCTTACTAGATGGAAACTTAAATTGTCCGAATATAACTATAAAGTAGTATACAAAAAGGGAAAATCCAACACAAACGCCGATGCACTCTCACGGGTAGAAATCTATAATGAGGAATCTCCTTCCCTAATAGTCAATATTTCCGACTCAGAATCAACAGTTACAGCCCCTGATGAAAGACCTATAATTAGTGACTCTTCAACTGACACCGCACCCACTATAAGAGCTTTAAGTAGTCCAATCCCCGACTTAGACATGCATGACTCTGAAACAATACACACATCTCACGAAAGTCCTATCCTAGAAATACCTATCTCAGAAGAACCCTTAAATAAATTCAGACGGCAACTTATCATAAAATGCACCACTAAATCACTAAAAGCCAAACCTAAAATTACAGTTCCCTTTGAAACTTTCAGAAAGACAGTCGTAGAAGTTTCTGAGAATATTTTACAAGAAGAAATCGTATCCATAGTTCAAAAATTTATTGACCCCAAACTTCGCACAGCTATAATGGTACAGCCGATTGAAAAAATGTACACTATTGTTCCTGTAATTCAGCAAAACCTGAAAAGTTCTTCAGTTAAAATAATCTTAGTTAAACGTGAAATTCAAAACGTCTCAGACTATCTGGAACAACAAGACATAATATCGAAATATCACACCGGAAAAACCAATCATAGAGGAATTAATGAAACATACTTATCTTTATCACAAAGATACTTTTGGCCAAAATTAAAAGAACAAATAACATCATTCATTAATGAATGCGTCATATGCAATCAAGCTAAATACGACCGTGTTCCCCCACGTCCTGAATTTCAGATAGTTCCGCCACCTACAAAACCTTTTGCACTTGCTCACGCAGACGTCTTAACAATAGAACAGGAAAAATACTTGACTATTATCGATGCATTCTCAAAATACGCACATGCACACCGATTACCAGATTGTACTGCCCCCAATATAGTAAAAGCCCTCTTAAACTTTGGCACTCACCACGGTTTCCCAATCACCTTAACTACTGATAGGGGTACCGAATTCACAAATCAGGTTGTCCAAGAATTTTTCAAATTACATAAAATAGACCACCACCTCGTTGCTGCTGACGCACCACATGAAAACGGCATGATAGAACGTTTTCATAGCACCCTGTTAGAACACCTACGTTTATTGAAGTTACAACATAAAAATGTACTAGCGGAAAATCTAGTACCATACGCACTAATAGCATACAATAGTTCTGTACATAGTTTGACGAAATGCAGGCCATTCGAATTGATCACTGGACACTTTGACCCTAGAGACCCGACAGACTTAGACTTGACTCAGCAATTATTCCAACGATATCTGCAGGACCACCGCGATAAAATGGACGTAGTATATAAAATAATACATGACTCATCTTACCGCGAACGCAAGACCTTAATGGCTCACCGTAACCTTGACCGTGAACCTGAAACAGATTACGAGCCTGGACAAAATGTATACGTAAGGAATCCGATAGCGCAGAGACAAAAGCTCGCATCGCGTTATACTCAAGATAAAGTTATCACGAACTTACCTATACACATATACACATCTAAGAAATCTGGACCAGTTGCTAAAACTAGAATAAAACGATCCAAATTAATTAAAAAGTCGCCATTGTTGCAGGATCATAACCCTCATCATGACCCTGGACCGGGTACTAGCCGACAATCCGACGGACAAAACCATCCGACTTGACAACATATCTGACGGACCTGGAATATTACCCTTTAACCTAGGCAAAACTAGAATTGTTGCACATGATCATATCTTTTTACAAGAAATTAACATAGAGAAAATTCAACACCAAATTAACTTATTAAGAACTCAGCTAGACGAATTGACTGCTAGCCTATCCAAACAAAATGCATCTTCGTTCAAAAATCATATTCTGTACCTATATAAAAAGTTAGATGAGATAACATCCCACCTTGAAACCTTTGGCCCTAGCAAAAGATTAAAACGAGGTCTTATCGACCCCTTGGGTTCTTTAATAAAAAGTATTACAGGCAACTTAGACCATAGTGATGCTCTACGATTCGAACACGCTATTAAAATTTTGCAAAGTAATGATAAAAAGTTAACAGGCAGCTTTGATAAGCATGTCAGTCTATTTAAAGATATGACTGTTCAACAATCGCGAGTATTAGATACTTTGAGCTCTAACCAGCAGAAACTTACCAAAACGATTGCCTATCTATTGAATGTTACTAGCGATAATCATACAGCTAGATTCGTTCATTTATTTCAGATATTTAACGCATTAACTAATAATATTCAGGATATTTATTTAGAAATAAATAGGTTAGAGAATATTTTAGCGTTTAGTCGCACTAATTCTATGCATCATTCTATTATAAGTGTTCAGCAATTGAACAAGATGATAAGCAAATTAAAATCCTTATACAATTTGGATCAAATAATTCAATTAGATGCTAGGTACTACTATGATGTAATTAGCATAGGATCATATTACACTAGCAATAAGATAGTGATTGTCCTCAAGTTTCCTATTCTGTCACCTACAATCTATAGTCTATTCAGACTTTGTCCCGTTCCTAATGCAAAATCTCTAGTTATCCTGCCACCTTTTCCTTACATAGCAACTGACTCTAAGGAATTTGTATACATGGAGGCTGAATGCCCGAAGGTCGACACCTGGTACATCTGTGAACAAAAAGTCTCATACCAAGGGCGCACGCATCGAGATTGCATTCATCATCTTCTCTACCAAAAAGAAATAGGTGAACTTTGTCACCCAACTCCGGTTTCTCTCCTCAAGGAAGCACTTCTACAACTAGATAGCCAGCATTACCTCATCACGTTCCCAAAACCTACAAGGGTTCAGATTAATTGCGGACAGGAAGAACATCGACTATTGAATGGTAGCTATTTTGCAACAATCCCCAAGGATTGCTCCGTAAGGACCTTGGAGTTCACTATCGTTAACACAAACGACAAAGTACGTGGAAACGCCGTCGAGTTGATGTCCATTTCACAGGATACGCCATCCAGCCTTGATAATGAATCACCCCGTTACAACCTTAACACAATCGACTTAAACAAGCTCCACGACATCCAGCAGCAAATACTATTAGAAAAACCTGTAAAATTGGACACTACAGGCATTACAAGCACCTACCACATAGTTACACCGCTTTATGGCATAGCCTTATTAAGTGCAGGTGCACTAGTTATAGCCTACCTTATACGTCGCCGACGATCCTTAATGACAGCATCAGCCGCAGCGGAGACTACAACTACTACTACTGCTACCCCTAGCCTTCGGGAAGCCGCTCCAGAGGATCGCCAAGCCGCAATATTTGCGTTAAACATGCGCAAATAGTTGCTCGTCTGGAGGGGAAGGTGTTACCTATGGATATCTTCCTATGTATCTACATACCTATGTACCTATAGTACTACCAATTCATAACTTACAGTGAAGTGTTGCAAGTGTTACGCAAGCGTGAGTGATACCCAGAAAGACTTACGAAAGTGCTGACCGTGCGCGCATAACGTTCTCATGGGAATCGATCGGAAATCAAGACAATCAATCTCGCTCGATCGCCGAAGCTAGAGGTTGTCTTTAGGTTAATTATTCATAAGTACCTAATGTAACTTTTATTTTAATTAAATATATGTAAAAGGACAAAATCGCCTTTTTTAAAACCTCCTACCAGCAGTCGCTAACGTAATTTGGGGCTCCCATACAACAAACGTGTTTTTTTGCCCTTTTATGCGATACTGGTACGAAACCCTTCGTGCGCGAGTCCGACTCGCACTTGGCCGGTTTTTGTACTTTACTTATTATTCTATGACTTAAAAAAAAAACCTCAGATCAAAATGTAGATAATTAAATTGCCTTTGAGATGGTGTCAATTTCATTAAAATACGCCCAGCGGTTTTGGTGCGATTGTCGTGTTTTTGTCCGTTTTAGACATAACTTTACAAATTAATTACACCATGTTGTACGAATAAAACTCAAAATTTTCTTAGATCAATGTATTAAGAAAATTGTCTAATGTAACATATATTTTTTCCAAAAAATTACGTCTAGCCGTTTAGACGTGATTCTCATTTTAAAATTAGCTACTCAGGGGTCCCCTTAAAAAAGTCACTTTTTATTGTCCCGCTGCTGAACGGTTTTCCCCAAAGCGTTTTATTCATACCGGTATGTTCGTTCATATCGGACTGCGGGACACCTATCCGTTGTAAACGTACGACAACTTCTTTACTTAATACTAAATCACACATAGAAAAATAAAACCAAATAAATACAATACAAATACAACATCAACACATCAAATAAATTAAAATTTTATTCATATTCAATAATAATATATTGTAACTAGCTTCTGCCAGCGGCTTCGCCCGCGTGTAAAAAATAGATGATTCTCAGATCTACTGAAGATGCATATAAAATATCATAAAAATCGGTCAAGCCGTTTCGGAGGAGTATGGTAACTAACATTGTGACACGAGAATTTTATATATAAGATTGTTCCGCCGAAGAATACATTGTTTGAAGTTAATAGAGCGTTTGCTAGAATGATCGTGAGAATGTTTGCAGCGATGTTTGGCTCTTTGCTTGGTTGTGTTCGTTGTTCAGTTCGACAAATTTAAAAACGGCGAATGCTCGATGTTCAAGTCTATCAACACTGTTTTCCTTGATGACAAGTACACCCTGATATTTTAGAAACCTTGAGATCAAACAGCAGTGTATTATTTTGTTTTTGCGAGGCTGCGGTTTACCGCTACACGAGTCCGCAATCTGGGATCCTCGTGGTTGCTGGACTGCAGTCTACTCCCTCCCAACAGTGGGCAGATTATAGGTTTAATTATTTTCTCTTTCGAGAGCCCTCGCATCTCGGAAGGAAGTTTAGACATGTTTTCATTAAAGGTGGAGAAACATAATGGGGGTACAACATCAGGTAGCCCAGTCAAGACAAACTGAACTGTACACATTTGTGATAAGGATTTTTCTCAAACATGCTTGGAAATTTGAGCATTATTTTGACAACCTTCTTCGAGATAAATCGCAATTGCTGTACTGGCCAAATACATGCGCGCAGCGGCCGGCAAAAGTTGTATGAAAATCCATATCTGTCGTGTCTAGCGGCCAAATAAATTCCATAGTAAACTCATATCTGTCGTGTAATTTAAAAATGGAACGATCTTTTTCTCTGAAGCATAGCCACCAAGGAGGTAACTTACCAAATTTAAATAAAACATTTAAATTTCGAACTGGCTTGCAAATAGAACGCTGTTTATTGAAAAAAAAAACAAATGAACACTAACGCGGGAACAATTATTGTTGTTCGTCATTGATTTTGACAAAATGAGTTCTAGGTACTACTTAGTTTAAATTTCCGCGCATATTTGAGAAAAGAACTATACAAGCCTTGGCCACAACTAGGCATTGATGGACTTACGTATGTGTGCCTCGGCTTCGCCTCGGCCCACATTTATACGTTCGTCCATCAATGCCTCTTTTGCTGGCCGCTGCAGTAATGTACTATACTCCTATATACCAATAAATTCTTAGTGACAAGTGTTATCTTTTTATTGATATAATCATTTTCTTTTATGTTCATGTTTCCAGTTAATGGATGAGGAAGATGGTGAACGAGAGCTGACCGACCTACAGAAAGAGATAGAGCATCAGTTAGAAAAAGACGGCAATAAAAGAAGAAAGGTGGCTGCTGTCATTGGGACATCCACTGCCGTGTTGGGGATTGGTAAGTTTTTTTTATTTTTTTTATCTACTTTGATTTCATTTTAATTAATTGAGGAGCTCGTGGCTAAATAATAACAGCCGCACTGGTCGATCATTAAGGTTAAGCAACGCTTGACGAGGTCGGTCCGGGGATGGGTGACCATTTCAACATACCGAGTTTCCTCCGTGCCTCGGTGCGCACGTTAAGCCGTTGGCCCCGGCTGTCATTTGAAGATCTTTGACAGTCGTTACGGGGTAGTCAGAAGCTTGAGATCTGACACCAGTCTTGCCAAGGGGTACCGTGTTACCCTGTTACTGGGTTGTGGAGGTCAGATAGGCAGTCGCTCCATGTAAAGCACTGGTACTCAGCTGAATCCGGTAAGACAGGAAGCCGACCCCAATATAGTGGGGAAAGGCTAGGCAGATTAATTGTTTTTTTTTATTTTACTTTAATTGAATTGAGTTTTAATTTAATTGGATTTTATTTTATTTAATTTTGTTATATTTTAATGTAATTTTATTATCGAATTATATTTTATTCTAAGTTCAAGATAATATTTTATTCAAAAAAAAAAAAAATACCGCCTTGACATAATTTCTGTTTGACCACAATCGGCTACATGTAACTAATGTTATTATTACAACTACGCTCCACTAAATTTTTACATAGGTCTTTTGAATCAATCAGTAACAACTTGAAGCTTGCTTTATATGACTGTATCGAATTAAGATCAATTTCTTAATTCCTATCAATATAAATTCAACTCAGAACTAAGAAAAAATGCGGGAGATAGCTTCAAGGATCTAAAAAAGTGAATCCAAAAAATAAAAAACCCGACTGCTTAAAAAGTGAACTAAAAAGAAGTAAACAAGGAGAAAATCATGCTGTGCAGCCGGAGGATACATATTCGCGAGCTGGCTGACCAAAACCAGATGTACCCTCCGCCTCCGGAAGGAAAAAAAAAATTAACACCCACAATATGGCGCCCAAAAGCCGCCATTTTTCTATTTTCCAATTTCAATGTAGCTAGTGACACTCGCAGGGTTAAGATAAATCGATTGACGTAAGAACCATCAAAATCGGCCAATACGTTTGGTCTCTAGAATGCCACATAGGAACAAACATACATACATAAATAGACTGATAAACACATTACCCCCCTTCGGTAGTCGGGTAAAAATGTACATACTTCTTACACATTTCCTCAGTGACTAGAAGATCTATTCATACTAGCAAATATTAAGCGGTGCTGACACTCATATTTTAATTATATTAAAAAAAAATGTAATAATTACATTAGTAGGTATAAGTAAATAACATTTGACAGCTCTAAAAAACCGGTATTGAACAGGAAGTTAAAATGTTAATATTGTTGATCAATAAAGCTGTTTTGCATAAATTCTTTATAGACAAGAACAGCTATAAATTCCATTACCAGTCCATTACCGGTTCATTGCAGGGCAAAGGCCTTTTCTCATACAGAACCGGCTTGAACTTTGAGCACTGCGCTTGGTAGTGTTAAAGTTGCTATATAACAATAACATACTTATAGCATAAGCTTTATATTTTAAGCGCGTTATTTTACACGCTTTATTATAACGCGCTTTTTTATAACGCCCGGGCGCTGTGCGGGCACAAATAAAGCAAAAGCGCGGTGACTATTAACTCGCAGCTCCTACCCTAGCGTTGGACTCGTTGGAGAGACAGCATGCTTAAAAATATTACATCGCTTTTATGAACTTATTACGATAAAATGGAGCAGTAAAAAATAAACAATGAACTTTCCTTCGTAATTTCAGTTCTATTTCACTTTAAGTTCACCGTTTCAGGAAATCACATTTCTTTTAGACATTTTCGTCCACTATACTCATACAAAAATAAAACATTAAACAACAACACAATCTCTCAATCAATCGTCCTTGCTTACACAATTATACTAAGTCAATATTACGTGTCCTATCACTGATTAACTAAAAACAATGAAGCAAAATAGCGTAGGTATATTACGTGAGCCGCGCGTGATTGCAAATTACGCGTGCGACCGATAACAATCAGGCAATAACGTAAATAAAGCAGCTAGCACGCGACGACTGGCCGCCGCCGCGCCCGTGCGGCGCCACCTGCTTCTTGCTTTATTTATGTTTATGCGTGGCGCGCGATTCGCTATATTATATAACGCTAGATTGCGTTATAACCAATAAAGCATATAGCACATAGCGTCACGTGAGTGCCACGATAGCGTTTGCTTTATGTTATATATAATAAGCACGCTGCTTAAAGTTGCTTTACGTTATATTAACCACCACTAATGTGGATCATGCCGACACTTTGACCCCTAGTGGTGGGCGTTGCGACGACGAACCGTTTCTAAAGACCGTCTTTTGTTCTGCGACGGTGCAACCGTTTTACGTCCTGGGATAAAGCAGTCTTCGTTGCACAAACCTGTCTTAGAATAACTTCGTGCGTTTTTTTTATTTTACGCCTCAGAAAATACAGTCGAAATTCGAAAGCGAACTGATTCAACTACGACACACGTCGGTCGTCGCAGACGTCGCGTCGTCCTTTATCGTTCCACGTTCGTTCGTTCACAAAATAGTTCTTGCGACGGTGAAACAGTTTTTAAGTCCGTCTTCGTTGCACAAACCAGTCTTCGAATAAATTGGTGCGATTTTGTATTTCACGGCTAAGAAAATACAGTCGAAAGTGAATTGATTCAACTACACACAAACGTCGTCGACTCTTAGCGAATGTCGCGTATCGTTCCACGTTCGTTCCGTCCTCCAAGTTTCGTTCTCCAAGACGTCTTCAAACCAGTTGCGACGAATCACGGAGACCGTTTTCTGCAACCGTTTTCGTCGTCGGGAAAGCGGTTGCGTTTCGTCCGTCAAAAATACGACAACGACCCACCGGCCACTACTATTGACCCCCAGACTGATTTGTTCGTAGATGTAGTGATTACGCCGTAGAATACAGGTTGTAGTAGTATGGTAAATGGTAGTGTTGTTGTTCCAAAAAATACTTAATCCTAGACACATATGTTATGGGCGGAAAAACTTAACATCGAGATTCAGAAATGGTTCGAGATTGGACAACGCCATCTAGTGACAAATAGACGAAAAATATTGCATAAGAAACGCGGTGCTTTCTGATATACTTGCTGTGCGGCTAGACTGTGACTTCTTTCTTGTTAATATTCGGTATGAGGGTCGATCAGTCGATAGATGTGAAAATCCAGTAAATACAAAGTAGGGATGTTATGGATATGATATTTCGGATCTGGATACGGATATAGAAATAATGTTACTACTTTTATTTATCGATATGCTCGCGTTTGACCACTATCTCGCCTGATGGTAAGCGATGATGTGGTCGACGGTGATGCACGCTTGCCTAGAAGTAACCTATTTACTCTTAACTTAAAGATGCCAATGTTGTAGCTATCAGAAAACAAAGACTCCGGCAGGAAATTCCGCTTTCCACTAACACATGTTATACCGGTTACGGACACGGTTACGGATACCTATGAAATTATTTCGGATTATCCGTTAGTTTCGGATAGTTTCGGTTACAAATATTAGATTTTTAAGAAATTGTAAAAGTATATGTATGTAAGTTATATTTTAAAAAAAATTGTGTTTTACAAATATGTAATAATATTACATTATTTCTAACTTATCATTTGGTACTTGCATTGCAAGTGACGCGCGTGGCTAGTGTTGGCTCGGCCAGGAAAATAAACCTACCATAACGTGTCTCATTTAGACTCCACCCCTAAGTTAAATTAAGACGGGCTGGTGTCTGCAACTCGACGGGCTGTGTCCGCCTAAGCGCGTATTTTGCGTACGGGACTCCACTCCTATCCGAAATTTTAATATCGTATTCCGTTACGGTTACAGTTATATATTTTCATTTCAGATATCCGATAGTTTCGGTTACGGTTACGGAGGTATTTAACATCCCTGATACAAAGACGAAGGAGATCGTGCCTTGAATACCTGCTTCAGTACTTGGCCTAGGCTATCACTTGTAGGCACTGACCTCTATCATACAAGTACACTGGACTTCATATTAACGATGACAAAATGAAGACATTTGATTATCGCCATTTTGGCGCTGATAGCAACGTGAATTAACGTGAGAGTCGCATGGAACTAATATTAGAGATGGGACACAGCTTTCGGTAAAATACTTTTATGGGTTTTATCGATCGTGAGAATAATTTAATACGTAAGAGAAAAAAAAACTAGTTATTTTTATTATGATTAATTTTTAAGTAATAGAATAATTGCTGTAAAGGTTACTAAAAAATATTTTCAGTCAGATTGCAAGCTATAAACTAGTGGATAGCGAGCTAGTAAAGTTATAGCGCATTACTGTCAGATCAGTGAGATTTAAATATGGGGTTAGGCTAACAACTTATCCTAAAAACTATCACATTTGAGCAAGTATCTCCTCGCTCAAGTACACTAGTTGTACGCCCATCGGATTCGTGAAGGGAACATCATTTATATAATAATAAATGAGATGGATAATCATTTACAACGGACGTATTTCTCGCTCTCATCGCTGAGATCTTGTCTCTGTAGTGTTAAGGTGCAAATAAGAGTGACATCGCATTCCAGCAAGGTGAAGACTTATATTTATTTATTTAAACTTCATGCACAAAGGTACAATGGCGGACTTAATGCCTTAGGCATTCTCTACCAGTCAACCAAGGGTGGTGAAGAGATAACATGGCAGGTGCATTGTTTAAATCGTGGCAACAATTTAACAACAAAATATATTTTTAATTGCTTAACATGCACATATATACATATATTATATGATACATACCTAAATAAATATATAAATATATATTTAATAAAGTAATGAAAATAAGTTATCGAGATGACCCTAACCCCGCTGAAATCAGTTTTCAGCTCTGTTTCAGATTCAGATAATAAATTGTTTGACTTCAAAACATTTGTTAATAAAATTATAATTATCATGATATTGTTCCAGAATTAATTTCAGGTTCAGGAACGTAGTGATTGGTACAAGAGAGAGGCCTGTGCTCAGCAGTGGGCGAAGTCGGGCTGTGGGTGATCATGATGATGATTCCAGAATTTAGTATTACACATCGCTTTTGAACATATTATTACTGATTATTAGGCATTCATATACCTAACATTCATCACCAATATGAGATATTTAGTTCCAACATACTACGAGAAGTCAATACAGTAAATGAGTGATACGCCTTGCCAAGTCTACTATTTTGATATTAGTGTAATTTAAAAATATCATTAATACTGATATATTAGTTACAATATTATAATATTTCCAGTCAAATATATTAGTATTACCTAATTTTTAGAAATATCGGTAGTATCCTATCTCTAAATGTGTCAATTTTAGTTCCTGATACGCTCGAGCGGGGCGCTTTGAATCAGCACAAAAATCAACTGTCATTTCATATAGTATGTTTAGTCCAGTGTACTTGTATGATAGAGGTCAGTGCTTGTAGGTCTTTGCAATCGTTCCGGGTAGTCAGAAGTCTGAAAGTGACACCCAGGCTTTTCAAGGAGTATCGTATACGTAACTGGGTTGTGGGGGTCAGATCTTAGACAGTAGCTCCATCTCCATATCAAATACTGGTATTTAGCTGGATGCAATTGAAATACCAGTTATATACTATACGGACCTTGTGGAAACTAGAACAAATTCCGTGCGTTCAAGCGTTATTGCCATACCTATTATTGTAATCAAAAATAACAGCTCACAATGTTAGGATCCATTAATAAGCTAACTAGGCTTATCCCAGTTGTAAACGACCGTTTGTGCCTATTGGCCTTGTTTGTTCTGTCTCCTGCTTGGTATGGAAGGCATTGGAATCATCTCTGTTATTATTTTCTGATTAATTTCGTTGCGGGATCCAAGACAGTTAATACATTCTCCGGGACTTCGTCGAGTTTCATTGCCTCGGCGCTTTTCTGGTGGCGGCGCCACTGTTGATTCTGGCTTTCAGGAGTTGCAGTTGTTTGGGAATAGTGCGGTGGAATTGTTGGAAGGTTAACAGAGTCAAGAAAAGGCTTGGGTTTAGATGCTTCTTATTCAGATTCAGTATGTAAGTTTGACATTGGAATCGCAGGTTATCAGCCCATGTCTGAACATGTACATAATACTCATTAATTTGTTGAGTGCGAAACGGTTTATGTTAATTTATGGAATTAATTAGAGATAATGTTAATATTCAACGTAATTTAATGTATTTATTTCAATAAATGTAGGTAAGTATTCATATGGTTATATTGTGATTTAAAAGTTAACGAGTATCAAGTTTTTCTTTGTTATTTTTTATCGTCTGAAAAACTCGCTCTCTGAGTCATACTCGAATAATATATAGTTCTCGCCAAACTTCTTGGCGGCCTTGAAGTTGGTTACAATGGCCGCGCAGTAGTAAATCTCAAACAAAAAAAAGTTAATTAAAAAAAACAAAAAACCCAACTGCTCAAAAAGCGTACTAAAAAGACGTAAACAAGAATAAAATCATGCTGTGCAGTCGGAGGATACATATTCGCGAGCTGGCTGACCAAAACCAGGTGTTTTTATTTTTTTATTTAACACTTTTTGTTAACATATTTTCAATTTAGGTACATTTAAACATATAAGTGTTATATATTTTTAAAATCGCCTCTTAAAACCCTTTATTTTGATACCCCACACGATGGGATTGGAAGAAGAAAACAAATTGGGCCCCCACAATACGGCCGCCATTTTCAATTTTAATGTAGCCAGTGACACTTGCAGGGTTAAGACGAATCGATTGACGTACGAATCATCAAAATTGACCAAAGCGTTTGGTCTCTGGAACGCCACATAGGAACAAACATACATACATACATAGACTGATTGACATTACCCTCCTTCGGCAGTCGGGTAAAAACAGCATCGATCCGTGCCTTGCGCATCGGAAAACCAACTTCAGGGCGGCCCCAGATGTTTGACGAACACTATACTGGGTGGTCCCGTATCTAGATAGAGTTAAATCAATTGCAGTGGAACTGTAAAAAACTATTTATTTATTTATGTACACACAAAACAGTCATTCATTCATTTTTACTGCGGTTTATTCTAACTACCTATGCCGTAAGCTCGGATTCCCAGCTCTAACAAAGTAAATTAGTTTCAAATAGATGTCACTAGATGGCGCGATATGCACCGATTTGTTATTGAATTGTGTGTAAAATTAACATTCTCTAGAATTGATCTTAAAAAATATATATTTTTGTTTAAACAACTCTCCTAAGCACAAACTTATGGAATATTGGGCTCTTTATTTACATTTCAAAGATTATTTGATTTGGTCATTTAAAATAGATTCCAATAGATGGCGCGGTTTTAAATTTCTGAGGCATGCCACTCGATTTTTTCATTTGTATTGTAACATTTTGGTATAATGAAACCGTAAAAACATACAAAAAGATACTATAAAATATACTGTCACTACAGCGCCTTGCAAGTAAAAGGGTTTACTCAAAACAAATTAAAAAGAACGAGTGGATGCCTCAGAAATTAAAAAACTCGCCATCTATTGGAATCAATTTTAAATGATCCATTCAAATAATCTTTGGAATGTGATTTAAGAGCACAATAATTCCTAGTTTTGTGCTTAGAAGAGTTAATTAAACAAGAACATATTTTTTTATGATCATCTCTAGAAAATCTTAATATTTCACAAGACTTAATAACAAATCGAAGCTTAACACGCCATCTAGTGCAATTTATTTGAATCATTTGGTTCAAATTTTATTTCTTCGCGTTGGGTGCCCTTGACAAAGCTTAAGTCGATACCTACATGAGCTCCTGGCGATGGATTCAAATTATCTCGAACTATTAACTCTATAGTATACGAGTACTATCCCGAAGTGTCCCACTGCTGCGCAAAAGACTGCCTCCAATCCTTAAATATATTTTTATAATTTCAGACGAAACCACTTCAGAAGATGCAGAGGCTTCAAGATTTGCCGCAGAAGACGCATTGGACCTCATTGGAGAAATAGCCGAAAACGTGCAGGAGAAAGAAGAGGGCAGGCGCGATAAAATGAAGCTTGAAAAAGGACTTGGTATGAATTTATCGTTTACTGTTTATATCTGAATTCTAGAGTAACCAGATAAGGTTACAACACCTTAATTGCGTGACTTCAAAGATGGCGCGCGTGTTCTTTGCTTCTACTCGATCCGATCGAATAAAAGAGTTTGCGATCGATTCCATGAATTTATATGATACGCAATTAGGCTGCTGGTTACCCTAGAAGTCAATTTGTATCAGATTCAAAGATTTTATTGTGACTGTCTTATCACACTTAAATCTAGAATTGATTTTATGAAAATTTTCTGCTAAATTTCTTCCCCTTTCGCCTTCCAAATCTCTCGGAGTTGGTGCCTTGTCTGTCTCGCAAATACACTTTGATTTTGACGCCACTTCGATTTACGTTGATGGGAAGTTGTACAGTGTGGCGCAAAAGTAATCACCCTATCAAAAGATTCTATAATTTTTACAAATGGCAGAAAATGTCGTACTACTTTGAAATTTTGGAAGTATACAGATACATATTATAAAGAACGCGAGTTAATAATTGCTTCCAAAAACGAGGGAGACAACTTTCTTCGACAACGAAAAGCTTCGTGTGCGAAAATGTGTGAATAAGCCAAATTATCACATGTGGGATACCGAAAAACCGCGTATAACCTACGACCGCGTAACACATCCGATCAAAGTTACTGCATGGTGGGCTTATACGCTTGTTTACTGATGGCGATTAGCACTGGCCGGCTAGATCGCCTTGTACCAGACTTCTTTTTGTGGGTTTTTTTTGAAGTCACTGGGATATGTCAAACCTCAGACTTATGAAGTTGAAGCCCTTAAAAAGAATATCTATCACCTGCAGTTCTGGCAAAATTGATGGCAATGCCAAAAGTGCCCGGATGGCGGCCACTTTGCCGATATCATTTTCTCGACTTAAATAAAAAAATATTACGACATCAAATAGACTTAATACAAAAGTAGAATCAAAGTTTTCATTAAAAAAAAATATAGCTTTTGGCCACCTTGTTCTTCAGCTAGTCAAGTAGGCATTTTACCGTGATGACTTGATGATGTGAGCTCGAATTGTGCTGTCGTTCCGAACAATGTTCGTATTCGGTTCGGTTATTTTTGTTTGAGTTTTCTCCAGAATATCACTACACAGGAATAGGTTTGAGTGACTGCCTAACAACTCAAATAATTGTATAAAGACTTGGTAGAGATCTTAATAGTAGTTTATGAAACTGTTGCATAATAAGGGGTATTAAAACATGAGTGTGTGTTTAAAAACCGAACCCTAGGCGAGTTTTTTAAAAGAACCACACGAATGTTTTAATACCTAGTTATGTGCAGTTTCATACACTACTTTATTTACACTCATACATTGGGATTGAACCTACTAAATAAAAGTAAGTGTCATAATGGTTAGAAAACTTCAGTGCAGCAAAACGTATGAATGGCGCCAAAACCCAGCACATCACCTTATTAACCGCGTGTACTGAAGCGGGCGTTGCCACAGATAAGTAAAAATAGGAAACAAAACTTTTTTAAACAGGTACTATAAAAACCAAACCATTTTCCTCCCGCAGTAGGATAAAAATGGCGCGCACCGCATGCTTTCCTTTACAAAATATTTTTTGTCAATTTGTATGGCTTTGGTTCAACAAGATGCTTATACTGTGAATATTTTAAGACTGTAGCTCCAACAGTTTGGATGTAAAACCTGTGTGACAGACGACGGACAGACGGACACGTTAGTGACAGCAGCAAAGCCCTGTTTTTACCCTTCGTGTACGGAACCCTAATAAGAATAATGGACAGCGTCAGATGTGGTGTATGTTACCAGACATTTTATAATGAAGGAAGTATTCATCAAAATTACGATACGTATCATTATGCACCGCTTAATTTTATTACACCAATTATTTAATGTTGAGTAATTAAGCATGTATATGTATTTTCTTCCAACTATGCTTTAATTTCATCACAATCACACTAAAAACTCAGTACAAAGCGAGTCTTTAATGCTCTAGAGCAATAAAAATGTATGAAATTTCATTATTGCACAGTTTATTTTTTAATCGCACCAAAAGGTGCCAATCTCAATGGATTAGCTCTATTCAGCCAGCCGATATCAATACTTTTTTTTTTACGTACATATTATTCGTTTCTATCCTACTTGTTCCAAATTAAAAAAATGATTGCTGCTAACTCTGATTTAAAAATGAAAGAAAATTAAAAAGTGATTTGGCGGGAACTTTGTTAATTTTGCTTGACAATATTTTTGGAAACGATAAAGTGTGATACTATCTGATTTTGAGTGCTTCGGCTTCGAATTAAAATGGAATCATCTAGCGAAAACATTCTAAATGAAGTCGACAGTGTTATAGAAAATCTTTTAATTTCAATAATTAAACTTCTATTTTAACTGTTTGATATGCGTTTCTTTTATCTACTATTCCTATAGGTAATAAGTTGAAAGAAAAGCAGATTATGCACCTCGCCTTAAGTAATTTATATTGCTCTCGTGCCTGTTAGATTAGAGCCCTCGCTAACGCTCGGGCTCTAAATCAGGCACTCGGTGCAATAATAAATTACTTTGTGTTCGATGCAATAATCTACTATTAATTAATTCAGTTTTTATAATTTTAAGATTTCCTTAATTGGGTTTCGGTTACCATCCGTAGATCTTTGTCAGCCAATAAGGGCAGTCAGAACTCTGACCAGCAGTCTTACCAAGGGGTATTGTGTAACTTAGTATCTGGTCACTGGTCGTTAGATAGGCAATCGCTCAGTGGCGGTAGCTTCATAGAAGCCCAAAAGCCTGGCTTGCCTTACTAAAATGCTCGATAGAGAATCAATATCAAACCTGAACTATTTAAAAGTTCGCGCGCTTAATTCTTATCAAAATAACACAAAGTATCTACCTATGCCACACTACTTCACATAGCGATTGGTCGCGCGCAGAGTTTCGCATTTGCAGTTGTAGCATCTACATATAGCTATCTCGCTTACACGCACCGGCTTTTACCGGGCTTTCAAATACTATATCTGTCTCTTTCGCACTTATAGCGATGTGTCGTATAACGAGTTAGAAACTTGTGCGTCTTTGTAGACGTTCAGTTTGAAGATTTAAGCAGGGCTTTGCATGTGAAGTTGTACGCGTATCCGTGACCTTGTCACCTTGCCAACTCTGCAGTGTTGCCGTTTTAGCGACGTTGTGAGATCTTGGAGATTTTTAACGAGTTTGGTGACTTTTTTAAGATTTAGCAAAAATAAAAACCAGCGACTTTTGAAAATAACGAATATAAATATTCAAGCAATATCTTAAAAATAAAAAATTTGCGACATCTAGCTAGATTTTTCATATAACTGGCGACTTATTTTTGCCAAATGACAACACTGCAATGACCCGAGTGCAACTCACTTCAGTTCATATCTCTTAGTACACGGTTACCAACTTAGGGATTTTGTCCCTAAATTTAGGGACTAGAAGTGTTAAAAGGGAAATTTTTGGGGACTGGAATATTTTGGGGATTTTTTTAGGGATTTCGAACAAAACTTACCAAATCGAAAACAAAGCGTGTGTTTTCTGTTTTGTGCGTAGAAAGGAACGCACGATATGTAATTCATATCCCCTAAAAAGGTACATAGTATCATGATGGTACGATTTTCCTTATAAATCGGGATTATGGATCGTGAGTAAAACTTAATCATACTGTGGACACGATCAAGAACTTCATCGTACATATGTATGACTTCAAAAATGAGACGTCAAATAAAAGGAGCAACAGGATGATGATGTGGTTCTAGAAATAATTAACAAGTTTGCATAGTTGTATTTTTCATTTTTTTTTATCAACTTAATATGTAACGTTATATTTACCTACGAAATAATTTAGGTACTAAATAAGTATGTAGGTATAACACATATAAAATTCTATTTAGGGATTTTTAGGGAAATTCGGAAAAATTGGGGAATATTTTTGTTTATAACACAACAACACAGGTAACACTGTCTTAGTAGTCTGTGCCATTGTCATTGTCAGTTTCATTTGCTTGAGTGGGAAAAGTTAGAGTTTTTTGTGTTTTCTTAGATTTTCTCGGTGATACAATTGTTTTGGTGACTTACCTACAACAATGGAGGTAATTGTACCTTGTGAGGATTTAAAATGCGTTCAAGTTTTGATTGGCGAAGATAAGGTAAAATCTTTAAACTTTGCTCAGAAAAAACAGTTAATTTCTTCATTAAAACCGACGCCTAATCTGTCTATTTCTCAGACTAGTAAATCGCATAAACGAAAATTTAATAGATCAGTGTATAAAACTAGTTGGATTGTTGGCTGTTCGCACACTAATAAGTTGTATTGCTGGTGCTGCATATTTTTTTCGAATGAAGATTCCGTTTGGAATACATCTGGTTATAATGATTTAAATAACATATCTGGCGCCATTAAAAGGCACGCAAATTCCCATAAACACCTGTGTGCAATGGTTTCTTTCGGAAATTTTGGTAAACAACGAATTGATACATCTATATCACGCCAGATATCTGAGGAAATTTCAAAATATAACACGCGCGTTGATAACAACCGTAGTGTATTTCAAAGATTAGTCGATATTGTTTGTCATTTAGCACAACAAGAACTTCCTTTAAGAGGTCATGATGAGTCCAAAACTTCATTAAATAAAGGCAATTTTTTAGAACTGGTCTCGTTAATTTCAAAATACGATGTCGTTTTAGAAAAGCATATGCAGCATCAGGAAACTGACAAACCGGGGCCGAGTTATTTATCTAACAAAATTCAAAACGATATTATTCATTCCGTAGCCGATGTGATGCAAACTTGCATCGATTACGAAGTTAGGCATACAAAATTTGTTTCAATTATTATTGACGAAACCCCCGATGTTAGTCATAGAGAACAACTGTGCTTGATTCTGAGATATTATTATAAAAATGAAATTCATGACCGTTTTTTGGGCTTTCTTAATGTTTCGGAAAGTCGCACAGCAGACTCACTCTCTAATATTATTTTAGAATTATTGAATAGACATGATTGCATCGCTAAATTAGTAGCGCAAAGCTATGACGGTGCTAGTGTAATGTCTGGTGTAAGAAATGGAGTGCAACAAAAAGTTAAAGATGTTTGTCCACAAGCAATTTACATTTGGTGTAATGCACATATTTTGGCCTTAGTGTTGTCTAAATCATGCAATAGAATTCAGGAGGTTAGTTTATTTTTTTCAGCCCTTCAGGCTTTGTGTAATTTTTTTAGTAATAGTACAAAACGAGCTGCTTTTTACGATACTCATTGCAGCAAAAAATTGCCTAATGCTCCCGCAACTCGTTGGACATACATGTCGCGAGTTGTAAACACGGTTTTTGAACAAAAAATTAAACTTATTGAGTTGTTTTCTGATCTGTGCGACAATCCACAGAACTGGGACGGGGATACGATTTTAGCTGCGGAGAATTTTGAAAACACTTTGCGATCTTTTAATTTCAATTTTTTTCTTTTTATTTTTCATCGGATATTTGAAAAAACTGACTGCTTGTACAATATTCTACAAAAATCACAAGTTGATGTCGGTTATTGTATTAATAAAATAAAGGATTTTCAGGCATGGTTACGTGCTGAATTTCAATCCGAATTTGATCAAATTTATGAGAATACTTTGCAAAATAACTCGGCTCCTCGTTTGAGACGCAACGTACGCTGTGCAAAAACGGAATACAGACGACTTTTTGTAGAAGTAATTGATAACATTAATACCGAAATTACTGACCGATATTCTGAAATTTATAAATTAAAGTTTTTCCAACTGCTCAACAACAAAAAATTTGACAATTATCACTCACATTTTCCTACAGAGGAATTAGATTCATTATTTGACATTTATGCAAACTATTTCGACAAACAAACATTAAAAAGCCAATTGATTTGCTTGTATTCTAGTCCTGATCTGAAAGATCGTAATGTTTTCGAATTAATTGATTTCATTCATGAGAATAACCTCGAAGATGCCTTTCCCGAGCTGTTAAAGTTAGCGTATCTTGTTGTAACTATTCCGGCTACCAGTTCTTCCGCGGAACGTGCTTTTTCGTCTCTTAAACGTATCCATACCTATCTGAGAAATACACAAGGTCAAGAGCGTCTTTCCGAATTATCAATGATAGCTATTGAAAAACAGTTGTTGGTAGAATTAAAACGATCACCAACATTTTACTCTGATGTAATTAAATCATTTCTTAAGAAAGATAGACGATTCCAATTAGAATATAAATAATTTATTTAAATTCCTTTTTACATTCTATCTAGCTATTTTTTAACTTTCGGTTTTGTTTTTTTTTTCGTCTGTAACCTGTTAGTCCTGTTACGAAGCAAGCAACTACTTACCATTACTTTGTTCCCTCAAGCAATGAAGCAAACCAAACGGCTTTTTTAAAAGCCACCGGAGGTATGCAATTGCTGATATGTTTATTATATTCAATCTAGCACTAGCATGCCTTCAGTGTGCTTTGGTTACCTCATTCACCGCACGATGGCGTAGAGCTAAATTGTATAAATAATGGGTGGCTTGCTGCAAATTTGTCATTCAACATTTCGTCACTCAACCATCAGCAGCAAGCCACTCCTGGGAATAAATTAAGAAACAAGAAGCCCGAAGTTTTACTCATCAATCAACAATTCAACATACATACAGTCCACCCTGACCCAGTAGTTTATGAGAAAATTGCGATGATACATATGTAGGTACCTACATACACAGACGAAAAGATTTTTTTTTTTTTTTTTTTTTTTTTTTTTTTTTTTTTTTTTTGAAATCTTTTTAAATTTTAGTGGGCTTGCCTTATTTTGAAACCCTAGGCACGCCACTGCAATCGCTTGATATATCGCTCCCAATTTTAACGCGGTACTGGCCGCGCAACCGCTCGGTGCTAGAATATCAGTAATAGACAGTTTCGTTCGCAAATTATTTTTCGTTTTATTCTATGTAGGTTAAGAAGAAATTCTAACCATATTTTTTTCTGTTTAAAAATGTTTTTAAACATCCAAGTCATTTTGGACGAATATGCAAAAAAAAAGACAAAATATGGTTTTATTAATTTTTTTTAAAGCAAAAGTCTAATACTTAAAAAAAATGATGCGAAAACACCATATTTGACAAATAATGTACTTGAATCATTTTTTTTTTCTTTTATACAAACCGTTTAACCTAGCTGTTACTAAGGAGTAGGTATGCATTAGTTAGAGTGTAACCGGTTTACGAAACTAAAGCGGAGTAGGGGCCTTAAGACTGCAAGTCGGCCCCAATGTACGAGTATTAGATAATTTGCGAAATGGCTAGGCAATTTTTAATTCCTTACTTCTTTATTGAACACTAGCGGACCCTCGGGGCTTCGTTCCCGTCAACTGGCTACCTAACTACCTACCCTGCGTACCCTGCATACCCTGCCTAACCAGCCTACCCTGGCTACCATGGCTACCCTGGCTACCCTGCCCCTACCCTGCTACCCTGCCTACCCTGGCTACCCAGTCTACCCTGGCTAAACTGCCCTACCCTGCCTACAATTTTTTATTTATCTTCAATAGTTTTCTCAGCGCATGCCAAATAATGTATTTTACAGGCAACATTTTGCTACCTTGGGTTACATTATTGCAATTTTCATAAGGATCTCTTATTTTTTTTTAAATTATGTTATAGCCTATGACACTCAGGAATAATGTAGATTTCTACTGGTGAAAGAATTTTCAAAATCGGTTCAGTAGATCCAGAGATTACCCCATACAACGTCACAAACTCACAAACTTTACCTCTTTATAATATTAGTATAGGTGTTCACCAAATATAATACAGAAGATTTATATACAGAACAGAACTGAAAATTGAGCTTTAATTCATGATTATTTCCTTATCAATCTTCAGGTCCCGACCTAGCAGTAATAGGTCTCGCAGGAGGGCCCAACCAGGAGGACAGATCTGTCAAGTTCCTAAGACCAGAAGAACCGAAGCAAGTGGCCAAAGACCTGCACAACGCTGATGAACTGCGTCTAGATGATAAAGATGAGGAGTACATCAACTCTCTCATCATGACGGATGAAGAGGTTAATCATAAGGCGCAGCTGTGGAACAAGATGAACGCTGGATATCTGAGGGAGCAGAAAAGTAAGTAGTTTTGTTTGTTTACATACCAATATCTGTATAGTTTATAACACACTAACTTATATTTATTTACCTGTACATATTTAACACCGTAAAACTGATTCACATCCGTACACTTCAACGTAAGGTTCAGTTGAAAAACAGCGTCAGGCAACTCCCAGTTGTCTGGCATTTTGCTGAACTGGACCTTTTTGGCGCAGCCGCGGGGCACACTATGTATGTAAATGTTGTGTAATTAAGTTTTATTTGTACCTACATTGTGTGTATCTGTGTGTGCCAAATAAACTAGTTTTCTTTCTTTTGTTTGAGTGGTTGGATCCTGTTATGCTGAAATGTACAGACTTATAAAATGATAAGAATGTAGTGAAATAATCACAGACCGCTCTAGAGTAGTAGGTGAGGGTTCGTTTTAGAATAACTGGCTACAAATTATTATAAAATGTTGTTGCCTACGCGCATTGGCGAAATATTAAGTACGCCAAAGACCAGAGTTTTGTAGGGTTAAGGCGTTGTACTAATACAACGCGAAAACGCGATTATCACGCTAATAAGCGATGCGATCATCGCGTTTACGGACCCCAAAATCCGGTCCGTAACTTAACTTCGAGAGTCATATGTTCGATTAATGGAAAGTCGACTGAACGTTTGTTCGAATGGAATTTATTTCGACACAACTTTTTATCGCCAAACGCTACTTCGACTGAACGATTAATTGAATATTTATTAATCGATGGCCTGCTCTTACGAATGAGCTTAGTTGTTATAATATAGTTTAATAATTCAAATAAAACTATGGAAAAAAGATTTTTCGTCACATATTATTTATTACATAATCGCGTAAATCAAACACTTTTACGTACGTTCCTCCCGTAGATTTAGAAACATGAAATTTGGTAAAAGGAAGATAATAAAGCACAAATGAAGGGAAAACTGTTTATTATAGAAAAAACCATAAGATTTTTTTTCGAACGTTCGTTTTTTTTTTCGTTTCGTAATGATTTTTGATTATTATTTTGTTTGGATTATTAGTGGAGTTCTCAGGGCGTTAAAAAAAGTAAAAGGCTTTTTGATTACCTTAATTTTATGCGAAAATCGCAACGAAAATGTTTTTTTTTTATAATAAACATTTTTCCCTTCATTTGTGCTTTATTATCTTCGTTTTCAACAAATTTCATGTTTCTATATCTACGGATAGAACGTACGATATCTTAAAAGTGTTTGATTTCCTCGATTATGTTTGAGATAATATGTGACGAAAAATCTTTTTTTCATAATTTTATTTGAATTATTAAACTGTATCATAATAACTAAGACTCATTCGTAAGAGCAGGCCATGGATTAACATATATTCGATGAATCGTTCAGTCGAAGTAGCGTTTGGCAATAAAAAATTGTTTCGCAATAAATTCCATTCGAACAATCGTTCAGTCGACTTTCCATTAATCGAACATATGACTCTCGAAATTAAGTTTCGGACCCCACAAAATCTGGGTGTCCTAATAGGACGAGAATATGCGACCATCGCGCGAATTAACGACGCAAGCGACCGCGGATCCAAGTACGGGGGACAACGAAAGACCTATTTTGCGGGTCTCAATAGCAATGAAAAAAAAAACGTTTTTTGTATGGGAGCCCCCCTTAAATATTTTTTTTTATACTGTTTTTAGTATTTGCTGTTATAGCGGCAACAGAAATACATCATCTGTGAAAATTTCAACTGTCTAGCTATCACGGTTCTTGAGATACAGCCTGGTGACAGACGGACCGCAGAGTCTTAGTAATAGGGACCCATTTTTACCCTTTGGCTACGGAACCCTAAAAAAAAGACGTGGGCGAACTTGCGATGATCGTGTATTCACTTTGTATTAGGACAACGCCTAATCCTACTATATAAGCATAACCAGTACGTGTGTAGGTATTTATTTCTGCAGTAATTATTGTTCGTCCTGTGCTGTATAGTGAAATAGTTGGACAAGCCCGGGTGATGTTTAAAGGAAGACGATGGGAACCCCACAGAGTTCTCCTTGATCAGCCACTAAATGGTGAATTCACCATGATTCACCTCTAGTCGTGGCTTACGCTTCAGTAGTTGAGGTTTTTATATGTTTTTGCTGGCTGTCTTGGAATATATTATTACTAAGGACAACCTCCACAACCCAGTAACAGTGTTGTGGATTTTTGGACATTCTGACCAAATGCTAATTTCTCCGTTTTTAATATTCAGCTGTAGCCGATCCCAACAAAGTTGAGAAAATGTTCTGCAAATAAAATTTAACTCTACAGACTAAATGGCTGATTGAGAATATTGAGAGACTGCCAACAAATAACCCGGACAACCAAAAGTGATTTGTCATTGTCGGCAATGGCTGCCAATGGTGAGACCGATTCCTGCGCAGGACCACAGATAATATAATACTAGCATACAGATGCCTCATCCCATACAAAGAAACCGCGCCACGTAACTAGCGTTTTCCATCGATTATTTTTTGTAAATGGAACGCGTTCGGTTCCGTTCCACGGCGATAGATAGATCACAATCTATTAATCAATAGATAAATGAAATAATCAGTATAATCAGTACAGTGCGTAGGGAGAGTTTATTTGTATGTGATGAGACCCCACGGCAGGACTAATATTAATATGGCCTCCAGATAATTGTCTGAATATGTTATGCATTATAAATTTGTTTCTTTCGTTATCTCTCCAGTAGAAATTTATCTATATAATTCTCACAACGGAACTTTGTGTCTCTGAATTGGCTGCAAGAGCCTGCGCAGTAGCTATTTTTGTGTCAATATTGAAGTACTACAACTGTCTCTTTCGCGCTTACGTTTGTCGCGTCACCCTATCTCGCTTACTCTATGCAGTTAAACTGTCTCTTGCGCATTAATTGACAGATCCAACTTCAGAGACACAAAGATCCACTGTGATTATTATAGATCTTTGTACAGCAGTATTTTACGATTGAATACATAAATGCACCGTCGGAACAAAGGCTTACCATATAAACTTAATTTGTAGTTATACATGTTTAAGTAAAAGAAGAACTTCGCGCCAAAGAACGAGAAGAAAACAAGGATAAAAAGAAGAAACTCCGAGGCTCTTACAAGAAGAGGACTCCGTGTAACGCCGCAACCGCTGGGGAGGCCATCGAGAAGATGATCGCGGAGAAGAAGATCAGCTCCAAGATTAATTATGATATTCTGAAGAGTTTGGACCATCCGGGCACTCCGATGCCGCCCCCCAAGGAGACCGTTGTTGTTGAGTAAGTATTGTATAATTTTTAACTTGCTTCAACGTTTACTTTGTACTCAGAGGAAACTTAAAACCGGCCTAGTGCGAGTCGGACTCGCGCACGACGGGTTCCGTACCATTGTCGCTAAAAACTGCAAAAAAAAATACGTTTGTTGTATAGGAGCCCCAATTAAATAATTATTTTATTGTTTTTAGTATTTGTTGTTATAGTGGCATCAGAAATACATCATCTGTGAAAATTTCAACTGTCTATCTATCACAGTTCATGAGATACAGCCCGGTGACAGACAGACAGACGGACCGCGGAGTCTTAGTAATAGGGTCCCGTTTTTACCATTTAGGTACGGAACCCTAAAAAGGTAGTTTGACTGCAAAGTTTTATAGTAACATTTTACTTTAGGTTATTGAAGACGACTAACACTAATTGGTCCCGTGATCGAAAATAAGTCATAAAACCTAGAAAATAATACTGCAGAGTAAAACCGATTCTCAATGACCCAGACCAATTTTCAATATATTTATTTGTAGTACACAGGTATAATGTTATTGTTACAAGATAAGGCAACGCCATCTACTGACGAGAAGGAACACTACTAGTAGCTAGTAGCGCCATCTCGTATCGAAACGGTAGAAACGGTCTCGAAACTTCTTCCTGAATGTCTTTCTCAGCCGAACTTTCTGAAGGTTGTCGTCGCTTCAAGAAGAGTCTGGCATGTTCCAGAAACGTTGCCCGTGCTATATAAGGGGTGCCCGTTTTCCTCGTGGGACAGTTTCGATTTGGAAATACAGAGCGAACAAAAGCAATGTGAAGTGATATAAAGTCTGATTAATTAAAGTGTGCTGTTTGAATCATTTATCGCTGAGCTCCAGCTCGTAACATTATGATACATGGTGTTAATTTTATTATAATATTAGTTTCGTCGGTGGTGTACGAAGACGACCAGACGCAGATGAAAGAAATTGTATCTTCACTCACAACGTAATGTTCCAAATATGAATTCAAAAAATATTTCATCAAACTGCATCTTAAAAAACTTTTTAATTTTTATAGCACACTTTTACTTTTTAATTATTTGCACTTATGGGCACATTGACCTTATATAGAAAAGTAGTGTCACTGTCTATGAATGCGCGCGCTGCGCAGTCATGGTGCAATGAGAATCTAAATTGCCCGCCATACCGTATATTTTTTCCGTTTCCACTTTTATTTTATTTTAACTGTATGAGTGAAGATAAAATAGTGTATGCAACGGCATATAATTAGGTATTAAAACACTCACGTATTATTGTTATCGCATTCGGCTTCGCCTCATGTAAACCAACGCTCGTGTTTTAATAACCCCTATTATATGACCATTGCATAAACTACTATTATCTACTCCGGTTTCGTTATATTCGAATTATAAAATTGACAGCGGTTTCATTATGATACCCATAACGACATCGGGTTGCATTATGTGAATCGTCATAAATTCTTTAACACAAGCAAAGACATTCTGAACATACTCGTACAGCCAGGTACCTATAATATTACTTCAAAATCGAGACAATGTAAATGATGTTTTTAAAAATGGAACAAGTTTAGAACAAAAGTATCGTATACTATTTGGCTGTTGCGGCTACAAGATCTTTGCCTTATACCTAATAATGACTAAATAAAAAATAAAATAAAAAATGGACGCGGGAAAATAATTCTGAGTGAAATTTTGTTCCAAATTTTATTAAAAATGTCTTCAACATCAAGTGATATTGAAAATACACCACCAGATATAACAAATAGAGCAGTTGCGGCTACAAATCATTTACTACCAGAAAAATCAAGACATGTATATGAGAAACGAAATACTTAAATACACTGCCTGAAATACTTATTTGTCTATATCTGTGTTTTATTCCTTCCTTCGTAGATAAAATCTTGTATGCAACTGTACGTTATTGGTCTTTTAATAACTCGTGCCCACCTATTTCGGTACGCGCTACGCTTGTACCGAAAAATGGCACTCGTATTAAAAGACCGTCCATAACGTAACAGTTGCATAAATAGCTATTAAACGGCTACTTTTAGAATCACTCCCTTTCTACCTCCAACCTCAATAGTTTGGATTATCGCACCATAAACTGACCTGTTCTAGAAACAAGCCACCAACCCCATCAGCAGCCGTCCCAGCGTCCCCCGTGCCGCGCAAGCGCAAGAAGAAGAACCCCGCGCCCCCCGCCTCCCCCGCGCCCGGCCCGCGCGTCCCCGGCCCTATTGTACCGCCCACCACACCGCAAGCTGTTACTGGTATGTTTTTTTCTTATTATACTCTGAAGTAAACTTTACTCAAGCTAAGTGTAGTAGCATTTCATATGAAAACCAATCTTATTTGTATCATGATAATGTACATATTCTATTATTCTTTAGAATATAATAGAAAATATATATTGTTACTACTGTTTCCAAATAACACAACACAATTTAGACATTTACATATGTTTGTGTTTTATGACTAAAAATAACTAGACACTAAGATTATAAGTAAAATATAGAAAAAAAAATTAAGATAAAGAATTATGTAAAAAATTAATAGGAAAAAAAACCGGCCAAGTGCGAGTCGGACTCGCGCACGAAGGGTTCCGTACCATTATCGCAAAAAACCGGCAAAAAAAACACGTTTGTTGTATGGGAGCCCCCCACTTAAATATTTATTTTATTTTGTTTTTAGTATTTGTTGTTATAGCGGCAACAGAAATACATCATCTGTGAAAATAAATTGTTTTATTTATTTATTAAATGTACATACCTATTCTTATAAGCGACTGCGATCAAGCTTTATTTAAGGACTAGCTGACCCACGCGGCTTCGCTCCCGTCAACTGACTACCCTGCCTAACTTGCCTACCCAACCCTACCTACATAATAATTTTTATCTATCAGCAATAGTTTTCTCAGCGCACGCCAAAGAATGAATTTTATAGGCAACATTTTGCTACCTTGGGTTACATTATTGCAATTTCCATAAGGATCTCAAATTTCACAATCAGGAATAATGTAGCTTTCTACTGGTGAAAGAATTTTCGAAATCGGTTCAGTAGATCCAGAGATTACCCCTTACAACGTCACAAACTCACAAACTTTACCCCTTTATAATATTAGTTTAGATATGAACATTAAAATACGGCTAAGGATTATTTTCGTATGAATCGCTTACTTATGAAAATTGGGTTAAAGTTTGGGTCTGCGAATCTTAATTCTTGCTGTTCGAGTGCTTTTTTAGACATATTAAATTATCATCTTATTTTGGGTTAGCTGGCTAACTTCTTGATTATCAAGTAGCCGACTAACCCTCAGTTTCCCACCTTAAAATTATCGCAGAATTAATGTGACAAATTGTCAAGCGCGCGTTATCTTCTGTGATTGGCTGTTGAAAATTCATTCAACCAATCACAGCAGATAACGCGTGCTTGACAATTTGTCACATTAATTCTGCAATAATTTTAAGGTGGGAAACTGAGGGTAAGATTGTAACAGAACTACCCATAATATTGTAAGACTTTTTAAAGATTATTCAGTGTTTTTATTTGAATGCTTTCCAAACGCCAACGCCAATAATAAAAAAGTGAATTTAACTTTAAATTTTTCTTTTTTTTTCCACAGAAATCGTAGAAGATTACGAAGAGGACATAGAACCGGACCCAGTGGACGTTACCGGCGAGTTGTCCCTCGCCGCCATGTTACAGAACGGACACGAAGACGATTATTATGATTACGAGGAATATTGATATACACTCCGGTGTATTGGATGCTAACGAAAGCACACTCCTTAGGATCCAATACCGTCTCCAACCAAATATAGGAATATCATATAAGCAGCCAATTTTGTCAATCACAACATATGGGCCTATCCCGAAACAAAATAGCGCCATACTGAAACTATTCGGGTAATCCTAATAAAAAAACCGGCCAAGTGCGAGTTGGACTCGCGCACGAAGGGTTCCGTACCATTATAGCAAAAAACGGCATAAAATCACGTTTTTTGTATGGGAGCCCCCCTTAAATATTTATTTTATTCTGTTTTTAGTATTTGTTGTTATAGCGGCAACAGAAATACATCATCTGTGAAAATGTCAACTCTCTAGCTATCACGGTTCTTGAGATACAGCCTGGTGACAGACAGACAGACGGACCGCGGAGTCTTAGTAATAGGGTCCCGTTTTTACCCTTTGGGTACGGAACCCTAAAAAGCTCAGACATTTTTCTTGCTCAAACCAAGTTTTAGTTTTGAATATGAATAGAATGAAATTGAAACGTGCATTCCTATGTATGACTTAACTGCATCTACTCGTATCGTGTGTTACCATTTAATTTTGTCAACTGGATCGCTAATTTAGTTGCATGTATACTGCCGGCACAAATTCAGTTATATTGAACGTTATGTTACGGGCTGGGTATCAGATTTGTTAAATTAGACGCTATGTTACTAGATCTGCCATTTATCATGTCACCACGTTAAAATGATTGAGCTATAAAAGGGGAGAGTTTAAATTTCTAATGTTACTTCAGATGGAGTACCTAACCTGAAGTAGTATATTCTTGAAGTGTATTCTACAAACTAACTGATAATTTGCATCCTTGCATCCGATGAGAAGAAAACACTGAATGTGACCAAATTACATATTACAAAATAAAGTTGTGATTGAAAAAAAGCCAATAATTTGGCTAAGACCCAACCTCGCAAAACAAAATGAGATATGATGAGTTAACATTGACAAACAAAATTGATTTCAATATACTCAGATATTAGGATAAATAGGTACCATAGTAATAATAAAGATACCTTGCAAAATTATATATTAAAATAAAAAGAGGCTAATTTTAACACATTTTTTCGGGTGTACACATTTTGTGAAGTAGCCAGAAGTAGTTACTTATAAGAGCAAAATAGGGCTGAAAATATTACAAAAGGAATTACATGGATCTGTAGAGCTATTTATTATCTCAACGGGGTGAACTAGGTGAAGTGAAGTTGAAGTGAGCTATCAGTCAATTGTATGAGGTGGATCACTTCAGATCACTTCACCTTGTTTTTCACGGTGAGCTGTTTAGTGTTTTAATGTCGTAACAGTACGATCGATCGTAGTGCAAACGTTTGATTGTAACAAAATATAGAGTTTCACGCGAGTAATAAAATTCTTTTTCTATACCGAACACAATAAAAAACATAAAGTCAAATACAATAGGACTGCTTATGTAAAAAGGCGAGCTTAACCCATACCTGGGTTCTCTTACAGCAAACGTTGGTTGCATTTAAAAAAAAATTGACAATGAGGACAGTACATCCAAGTGCATAACATTGGAATGGGAGAAAGAAAAAAGGAAGGCATTTGCCCTGCAGTTGGACAGAACTGGCTGAAAATAAATAAATAAATAATAACACTGGAAGCTACTAGTCGCTCCGTATCTCGTAGTTATACTAGCGAGTTACGATTCTATGTTCGTATAACACTAGCACTCTTTTGCAGTGTGGACAAAATGTGTTTACACCATTAAGAAATCATAGCTAAAACACCAATGACGTAGCCACGTCGGTGGTTTCCAATCATAATCAATTGTTGTGACAGAAACTGTGACCTATACACAGATATAAATCTAACAAAAAGTCGCGATTGTATGCACTTCGCGTGTCAAAAAACGGAGCAAAATTACGATCATTGATCGTTATTTGAGCTTTTTATCGGCTTTGGAAATTCACCGAAATCTAGAAAAATGATTTTTAATGCCATATTGAGCTGTAAAGACTGTATAGAAAAAGTTGACCGAGGCATTGGAAATGTTTTCTTTCATTGGTAAGTAAATTTGTTTTTAAATTGTGTGTGAAAAAGTGGCACGCTTGGTTTTCATACTGATGGAGGGACTTGCGTTATCTAGTTAGATTTATGTCTGTAGACCTATATAATATTAATTAATATATTCCGAGTACTATATATAGGTCTCATTTATAAAAACTTTTCAACTATATTTTATTTTATACTAAATTCAAACTCTCATTAGAAATTTTGAATTTAGTAAGTATCTGATAATCAATGTTTTAATCTAAATATATGGTCAACTAGTTTTTATAAATAAAACTGTATACTCGGTAACTTTAAGTTTTAATAATAGTGATATTTTTTAATTATTTAATCTGCACTACATTGTTTTAAATTTAGTTTAGTTAGATTAATTTAATTACGGTTTCATTGTTTTTATATCATGATCTTTAATTAGAAAACTTTTAGGTCAATTCAAAACGTGGAATTAAATTTTTAGATCTCATTTCTTTATTTTTTATGTAATCCATACTTAAGGTGTTATTTTTTTTTTTGTTTTAATATATTGTGTTTGTAACGAACGGGATTTTTGATTCAGCGAGAAAATGCTTGAACTGTTTCTATAATATATACTTACCTTTCACATATAATGGCAAAAAACAAATCGCGCCAAGTCAAAAATCCCGCGTTGTCTGTAACTCTACCTATGGTATCTATTTCTTTGTACCATAGACATAAAGAATGTACTTAGATATCCCTAAATAGGTATAAAGTGAATAAGGACAGAAAACTGTGTGACAGTGTAAGAGATAAAGCGATCCTGCTGACAGAAATCGACTTTTTCCTCAATTCTAATTGAGCTATAGTCTGCTTGCGTTTCCTTGGTCACAACGTATGACCTACAGAAAAAAAAAACGGTCAATTGAGAGTCGAACTCGTGCGCCGAGGGTTCCGTACCTACCCATTATACCGGCATAATAAAGTTGGTATAATTTTTATTGGTGGCTAAGTTTTATAGATATGAGCAAATTTTAATTTTCGCGAAAACTTGTAAGTACCAAAATTTACCTTAACTTTCAACTTTTTTTATTTTTTGGAATTGTTCCTTTATTTGTGCTGTAAGACCTTACTGTTTGCCAAATTTCGTGGTTCTAGGTCAACGGGAACTACCATATAGGTTTTAGACCCAAAACCTATAGGGTACTTCCGGTTGACCTAGAATAATTGTCAATTTTGGTTAAAAACAAGATCATACAGCCCAAGTAAAGAAAAAATTCAGAAAAATCAAAAATGTTGAAAATTAAGGTAAATTTTGGTACTTACAAGTTGTCGCGAAAAACTAAATTTGCTTCTATCTTTTTATCGTGGTGACTCAGGAGCTTGGTTTTTATACACCTAATAGGGACTATAGACCTCAGTATCTGGTATAAATTTCAACTTGCTAGGCCTACCGTTCTTGAGAAAATCGCTGGTGACACACTGACGCACGGACAGATGGACAAGAGTGATCTTTTATGGGTTTTTTTTACCTTTTGAGGTACGGAGCCCTAAAAACAAATATTGTCCTAACAGTAGCTTTTTCTCTTTCCGAAGAGTGGTCAAATCTAAGAGGGCATTGCTCATCCCAGTCTCTGTCTGTGATTTGGACCCAATTTGCCAATACATACCGAATCTAAGTATATTGTTGTGTGGAATAGTAAAGTTAAAGGAACAAGATGTGTACATATGCTTATTGACTGATTTAATTTATTGACATTTTAGACACGTTTAGAAAGCTAGTTTGTGTATTCAGTTACTAGAACACGGTACAATAAGGGCGCGGTTCCATTGAGAATAAGTTTACTCCACTGTACTTCTAAATTGGTGAACTACACATTTTTTAAATTGTAATTTCTCCTAGAGCATTGAAATAAAAATCCTTTACTAGAATTTTATATTAACTTTCTTTAAAATCATAGTTAATTAGATATTAGTAACGTTTTTAACTTAAAAACAGGTATTAAAAAGATATTTCCCAACATCGCCGCCGAAACCTCGTCTCTTCAGTATGCCTGAAGGATGAACAAACATCCATCCCTATCACAAAGTTTCACATTTATAATATTATAGTAGGACTTCTGGAGAGGAGCTCGTGGCTAAATAACAACAGCCGCACTGGTCATCAAGGTTAAGCAACGCTTGATAAGGTCGGTCCGTGGACGGGTGACCATTTCAACATACCGAGTTTCCTCCGTGCCTCGGTGCGCACGTTAAGCCGTGGTCCCGGCTGTCATTTGAAGATCTTTGACAGTCGTTACGAGTAGTCAGAAGCTTGAGATCTGACACCAGTTTTGCCAAGTGGTACCGTGTTACCCTGTTACTAGGTTGTGGAGGTCAGATAGACAGTCGCTCCATGTTAAACACTGGTACTCAGCTAAATTCGGTAAGACTGGAAGCCGACCCCAATATAGTTAAGAAAAGACTAGGCAGATTGAGTAGGACTAATAGGATATTACTATTTCTCTCTAACCTTGTTAATTTAATTGCAGTATATCTTCTTAAACTACAAAACTACTAATTTATAGCTATCAATGGGACTGCGCTCTAGCGATAAATAGCTTTTCTTGTTTCAACGCATTTTTAATCATAAAAAATAATAACAATATAATACGCTTTGCATCTTCAAGGGAAACTAGTGTAGAAAAGACAATTAGCATGATTAGAATATAATATGTAGCTTGAATGTTGTTATGTGATGTAGAAATGTCATCTGAAATTGCATTTTTTTAGTTAGGTCACTTTCACTCTGAGGGTGCTTTGAGTGTACGCCTATACATCATTTTATTGTTTATTTGTAACAGATGTATTATATTTTAGAGAAACAATTTGTACACCAATAGTGTTAAATATTTTGTGATCTGCCTTAGACCAGAATATTTGGTTGAAACCTGACAAATGTAATATTGTTGATAAGTTCCGAGGTATATCTTATGTATATTTAATACTTAAAGCAATAAAGGAAATGTTTATTAAATTATTTGTTTTTATTTTTATATATTTCATCCAGTTATGTTCAAGCACATAATATAATACTGGCATACAGATGTCTCATCCCATACAAAGAACAAGCGTTTTTCGTCTGATTGTTTTTATAAGTATTTCGATCGCGTTCAGTGCCGTTCCACGCTATAGATGGTGTTAGCAGCGACTTGCAAGTAAAAGGTTTTTCTCGGTTCGTGACAATTTTTTTTTTAAACATTGGCAATTTGTTTTATAGTATTTTTTTTTGCACGTTTTGGAGTTTAATTGTACCAAAATGTGTTACAATACAAATGAATAAAATCGAGTGGCATGCCTCAGAAATTTAAAACTGCGCCATCTATTGGCATTCATTTCAAATGATCCGATCAAATAATCTTCGAAATGTGAATTAAGAGCCCAATATTCCATAATTTTGTGCTTAGGAGAGTTGATTAAAACATTATATAATTATTTTATGATCAATCCTAGAAAATCTTAATTTAACACACAGTTTAATAACGAAACGATGCATATCGCGCCATCTAGTGACATTTATTTGAACAAAAGTTTCTTTGTTAACGCGGTGGTTTAAGTATAATATAATGCTAACACACGTCCGGATTTGGTCCGGCCGGACTAACTCCGCCCACAAATCCTTTGTCGCTTACACACGCTTGTGTGGAACGAGACGGACTCAATTAATAATAATAATGTCCGGCGGACCAATCTACACACGCTCGGATATGGTCCGGGCCGGACTAACTCTGCCCACAAATCCGTGGTCCGGCCGGACCAAATCCGAACGTGTGTAAGCACTATTAGTGTTATAATATTATCTGTGGTTTAAGTCTCATAGGTTGGGGACGAACCCATTTGTTAGCTTAAGGACAGATTCGCTTTACGTCAGATTCGCGTTAAGACAGATTCGCTTTAAGACAGAAGTATAGTCAGATAAAAAGTTATTTTATTCATTAATACATAACATTAGAGAAAATAAAAAAATACCTTGCAGACATCGTTAATAACCAAAAATAAATTCCCTGTACCTACTGCCATCAACCGGGCACAAATTCAGAACCCGGCCTGCTACTGTGACATTCCAGATTGAATAACCCAATAATAGTATGACCGACCCGGGAATCGAACCCAGGACCAGGAAGAGGTTAAAAAAAAAGGTTGGGGTAGTATTATAAGTGCAACTTGTCGCCACCCGTTCGTTCTACAGGCGTGATGCTATGTTTCTATTATCCTGTATCTCTGCTAATAATAATATTGCTGAGTTAATGATTAGATTTTACAAAGGTTGATACTACTTCCTCATAAAGTGCAGCAATAAAAAAAGTTAATTAAAAAAAAGCGACCTAAAACAGATGTAAACAAGAAGAAAATCATGCTGTGCATTCGGAGGATATATGTTCGCGAGCTGGCTGACCAAAACCAGTTTGTTTACATATTTTTTAGTTCGCTTTTTAAGCAGTCGGGTTTTTTGTTTTTTTTAATAAACTTTTTTTATTTATAACTTTTTAGTCATTTTTTTTTCGGTACATTTAAACATGTACCTAAGTGTTATATAAAATTATATAAAATCACTTCTTAAAACCCACACGATGATACCCCACACGACGGGTTAGGAAGAAAAAAAATTGTGCCCCCACAATATGGCACCCAAAATTCGCCTTTTTTCTATTTTCCAATTTTTATGTAGTCAGTGACACTCGGTTGAGACGAAGCGATTGACGTAAGAACCATCAAAATCGGCCAAAGCGTTTGGTCTCTGGAACGCCACATCGGAATAAACATACATACATAGACTGATAAACACATTACCCTCCTTCGGCAGTCGGGTAAAAATGGAATCAGTAGCAGTAACTGCCTAGGTTCATAATGTTATCATAATTCATTACAATGTTGAGCAAACAATACAAAAGATAAATCAGCTATATTCAGATAGATATAAGCTATAACAAAGATATTGCTCCCAAGAACCAGTCGAATCGCAACTCACAAATCAATACCGGAATGCGCGGTCGTGAATGTTTACAACTGTCATCTGATTACATCACAAGTCCGCCACCGCAATGATAATATAATCATGCAGACAAGTTCAAACCTGCATAGGAAGCCGTTTTCCTGCTACGGATTCGTGTCTCGCCGTGTCTCACCGCCTTCAGAATGACTAAGCGCTATGCGTCATGGAGTTAGCGCTATGCACACAGTGCCACTCTGCGTCTAGTTTTGAAACAGCTTCAAGTATGGAAAAGTGCATACAACAAAGCAAACATTAGTGCTGTTCTAGACGTTTTGGGGCTTCATGCCTCGCTCGTAGCAATCTATTTTAATCTTAGACTAATGCCCACTTAGGCCATTGAGATAGAAATAAAAGCGCTTTGTTTTTGGCTCTGCAAAAATATTTATACGTACATAATATACATTTAGGTATCACCTAGCGAAATGGTTATTGCTTAGAAATACCTTTATGTAGGAACTATTAGATATCATTGCAACAACAACAACTACAGGTATAAGCAGGGAGATAGGACTGCTGGCGCCGTTGATTGCATAGCATAGACATACATTCCTTTGTCTTCAATTTGCTCCACTTGGTGCAATTGGCGGGCATTTATCGCCACGTAGCTACAACAATATTCTGTATAGGATCAGATAGTCTATTCGAGTTTTAGATCAAATTTCTAGTTGTTTTGTTTAGCCTTGACTAAATTATTATTGCAAGCTTAGATCCAGTATGCCTTGACCTGTCCTACTTCGTAAGGTGCGTATTGTTTTCCTTTTAATGATGAATTGATAAAACTTTAGTCGTTACTTATTTGTTCTGAGTCATTGAGTAAAAACTTTGTGCAATATTTTATTTTAAGAATGCTGAGTAGGCTTGAAAAACCAGAAAAAGTTTAATAAAACTTGTATGCCTGTGTCCGTTTATTGTTAGGTATATATCTGTGTATAAGTGTTTAGGTACAGGATAACTTTGATTTATTATTCCTCTGGACTTCTGATTGGCACAGATGATGGACATTAATAGTGCTCGAAACTGAACAGCACTACGGCAAGCGACATGTCGCTACACGATCACCAAACCCTGCTGTACGATGTGAAGTCGAAGCAAGTTTCCAACCATAAATTTTATTTCGCGCCGGTCAGAGTGCAGTGTACATACTAAGACTTAACAATACATTCTAGTCATATTTAAAGTGATAAAAATTAATATATTCAATTAAATTATTTATACTTATTATGGGTTTCTATTGCAAATCTCAGGAGCGTAAAGTAAGAAAGTTTTCGAAGAGTAAACTCATTGAAAGGGTAAAGTCAGAATTTGTTTGCGTAAAAACAAGGAGAGGCAGTGTTATAATAAATTCAGTTTGTTTGCGTCTTTTGATGGATGCAAGTATTAGGTCACGTTTGAAACGGTAAGTTATCTTTTGTTTTTTATTTAATAAATTTTAAAAGTGGTGTTTTTTTTTGCGTTACACCGGTAGCTACATAACAGAGCGGGATCTGGCGTGATCGCTCGTTGTAACAGTGATTGGCGACAAAGATTACTATTATATACTGATCTGATTGGCGAGCAGTGGACCTAACTCGGCTGTTAGGTCCCTACAATGATGATAATCTGAATATTCTCAAGAGATAATCGAGTTGAGCGAGGAAAGCGAAACTGAAGATGCAAGAAGTAACAAGTTATGCTACAATGAGCAATCCATGACAGTAAATTTTCGATGAATTAATTTTGTAGGATTTTTGATAGAATTTGTGTCTGAAGAAATTGTAATTAATTGCTTAGTAGAAACCTAGCAAACATCTTGAATATTATCAACGATATAGCCAGGTGATTTATATTAGGTACCACTATGTCATATTTTTAATTCTTGATCTTTATTTCCTAAAGTTTGAGGATTGCCCAAAAAAAAGATAAATAAGTTTGTTCTTACAAGTTTATGAGCCAGAACTGGACTTCAGAACAATCCATATTTTTCATTTTTTTCTCGCTTTGGCTCTTTTTTGTTTCCAACAAATAAATTGAACTAACTGCTTCCGTTAGTGCCGATATTTAATTTATAAAATGGTAGAAAAGTACCAATGATTTTTCTTGAAACTCCCGCCAAATTCGAATCAGCGCGTTCATCTTTGGCGTGATATTCTCGACGATGGGTAGTCACTGGTAATGCCAGGTTCACACGTATAGACATTAGTCGCAGGGGACTCAGTACGCGAATAAAAATTTTCGCGAATGAAATCCGCACGGCTAAATATTGCAATGCGTGCTAAGCCTAAATATCACGACCACAGACAGATTTTGTTAGTAAGTTGGTCACTAGAATTTTAAAATAAGAATCTGAAGTTTAAGGTTTCCCTAGTCGAAAGCACGAACTATATTGTGCGCGAGGTTAAAATGCACGCTATCTCATCCGACAACACGTGCGAAAGATATAGATGCTGTGATGAGCAGTAAGAAGCTATTCAGCGTACGAATTAGCACTTTTGCAAATTTGTATCGAAATTAATGATTATTTAGGATGAAAACGAGCGCGCGATTTTATAAACAGACCTTTGGGCGTCTCGATATCATGAAAAATGAAAGTAAAAAACTACTAAATGTATATTTTGAAAATAAAATTATTTGCATTGTTGAATTACTAATCTATCCCTGTATGGAGGCCGTTTTGTAATTTTCCTTCTACTTATGGTATTTATTTCCGCCCAAAGATGCGTTAAAATTAGTGTTGAAATATGGAACTCTCGACGCTCATAACATTTTTTTTTTTTTTCTTTTTTGTATCCATACAGGGCTAGATAATGATGAGACAAAATTATATCATTTATTTTGAACGTACATCGTAAAACAGTGGAGTAATCGCCAAACTACGTTTGTATGGAAGAATGATCGATTAGTGTAACCTTAAAATCACTAGCAAGTTGCTGCTGTGCATGTTTGTCTTTTTTTCACGCAGCAACGAGATTTTAGGGCTTAGCTTAAGGTGTTAAAGTTACTTTTGTTCTGTACGGTTTCCGAGTGTGGTTGATACGTGAGTAAAACTGAAGAACAAAATGTTATGTAAAAAAACAACCGGACGTGCGCAGTAAGACACCCGCACCGCTACGGTGCCGGAGCAGTCTGGCACGAAACATCTAAATCGAAAGAGCCCTAATTTGTCAAGAAGCACTCGTTTTTAATACATTTCTTACAGGCCCCGATGAAAACGGTACTTTTAGATTAGTGTAGTGAGCCAAATCCGTTAAAGTCATCACAAATTCAAAACCGTGAACGGAGTATTTTGGTTGACTTTTGGTGTGCTATAGTAAGAACTAACCGCAGTCGACCCGTGACCTGCTAATCCGATTTTGTGTCGGTTTTTGTTAACATCGTGATTCTTTTGCCAATTTATTTTGGGGTCAGCGCATCATGATTTTTTCTTCCGTACTTCTCTAGTCGTTATGGAGGAAAGGCCAAAATCGTGGAACATTCAGTTTTAGTTCTACTGTTTTTCAAGCCAACATTCATCAACTTTTATTGCCTTTTGTACAATCTGCTCTGTATCTCAAGTCACCTTCACCAAAAAAAAACAATGTTCTCGTCAACTAGCATACACTACGCGCGCCTAGACAGCCACCCTAAATTCGTTAGTGCTGCCAACAGCCGACTGTCGGTTTTTCGTACACATTTACACAAACCAAAGAAAGTATGCAGAATGCGCTTGCGATTCGTCCGCAGCAGAGGCTTTGTATCCGTCTAGACAGAACATATTTAAGACGCGCAATTTCAATATCGGTATTTACTTTCGCACTAACAGCAAAAAGAGATAGATATAATTTTGTTTATGCCATATTTTGTACCAGTGTGGCTGAGTATGCTATAGATACTTAAATATAGACATATGTCAGTACTAGATCTGTGCCACTGTCATATCGTTATTGTATCGAGTGTAGGTTTTGTCCCTATCTACAAATTTGCTAAATTAATAGTCTAAGAATCGTCCCCGAATGGGCGATTTTTTTAGGTTTACATTAGAGATTCTTTAAAATTATTTAAAGAGCGGACGTGTTCTCCTCCAAAGAGTGAACTTATCACTCATTGTACAAGAATATTTTAACTCTTTTGTAACTTTTCTGTGCATTATATATGTTGTATGTAATGTTTAATAATATCTAACGCAAATACTACATCATTTATGCTCTCGTACGACTGTACAATATTTTTTTTTTCCTTTTCTACGGTTCATCAATAGGATGGACCCTAATCTTATTACAATCTAGCCTTATAAATAGACTAATAAGTAATTTAATTATAACCTAAACTATTACATTGTCTTTACTAAGAATGTGTCCAATAGCACTTTTCTTATTGTCTCTATTAAGGCGAATACACTTCGTTCTTGTGTTTATTTGGTAGCACTTTCGTACGTTACACTATTCACTAACACTAAACACTAACTCGAACGGTTTTGTTCTTTTTAGTCTTCTCGCTATGTTTGTGTGGTCGAGAAGCTGGATTGCCTCGACGTTCACATGCTGATGAAGTCTCTTTTCGTGAGCTTCTGAAAATTTCTGAATCACTTTATCGATGAACTCAACTTTTAGGTCCCGATGAAGGTCATCATTTCTTATGTACCAAGGTGCATTTACAATTGCTCTTAGCACTTTGTTCTGGAATCGTTGTATAATTAATATATTGCTCTGTTTGGTGCAGCCCCATAGCTGAATACCATAAGTCCAAACTGGCATCAGGACTTGTTTGTATAGCAATAATTTGTTTTGTACAGACATCATGGAGTTTCTTCCAAGCAGCCAATACATTATTTTATATCGGAAGTCGAGTTCTTCTTTTTTCTTCTTGACGTGGGCTTTCCAGCGTAACTTTGCGTCAAGGGTCATACCGAGATATTTGGCTGTATTATCGTATGGGACTTGTTTATTATTAATATAAACTGGAGAATACTGGTGTTTTTGTTGGTAAAATCTATGTGAACAGATTTGGATTCATTTAGTTTAATCCTCCATTTTTTGGTCCAGTCATGAACTTGATTAACAGCCATTTGAACCTTTTCTACTGCTTCTACGTGACTGTTTCCTACAGCCATTATGGCTGTATCATCAGCAAAGGTTCCAATCGTGTTTTGCTCTAATTCAGGAATATCACAAGTGTATAGTAGGTACAGGACCGGGCCTAACACACTTCCTTGCGGTACGCCAGCTTTTATTTGTTTCAGTTCTGAGTAGGCATCTTCTTGTCTTATTCTAAAGACTCTGTTTAGAACGTAGGACTCTAATATATCAGCAAATTGCTTCGGTAACAAGCTCTTCAGTTTATGTATAAGGCCTTCATGCCATACTTTGTCAAACGCTTGCGCCACGTCTAGGAATACAGTAGAACATACTTTCTTGTCTTCAAGGGCGTTTTCTATGACATTTGTGATCCTATGCACTTGATCAATAGTACAGTGTTTTTCTCGAAAACCAAATTGGTGCTCTGGTATTATGTTCTTGCTATCTATTATAGGTTTTCGTCGTCTGAGTAACAGCATTTCAAATAGCTTGGACATTATTGGTAGCAAGGAAATATACCTATATGATGATGTTTCGTGAGCTGGTTTACCTGGCTTAGCTATCATTATTACTTCAGCCACCTTCCATAAGTCTGGTACATATTTAAGTCTTAGTGCGGCATTAATAAGGGTCGTTAATTTAACCAGACCCTTTCTTGGTAGGTTATGAAGAACTTCTCCTGTTATTAAATCTTACCCTGGTGATTTTCGTGTGCTTATATTGAATTTTATTTCCCGTGCGATTTCTCTCGGTGTTACTAGTTTTATGGTAACTTCATTTTTCAGTGTCACCATATTAGGGAAAGTTTGATCTTCACGTCGTTTGGTTGGAAGATATTATCAAGGTGTTCTGAAAATATCTTCGCTTTTTGCTCGTTACTCGTTACTGCCCATTGTCCATTTTCACATTTGATAGGTGGGATTTGGGTAATCGGCATAATAAAAAGTGAGTAGTCTGTCCTTTGATCGTTACTTACACTCTGAAGATAGGTTTTGGTAGACTCGTCTTTAAAGTCTTGAATTAGTCTTCTTACTTTTTTGTTAGATTATTCAATTTTCGTTTGTCTTCAGGGCACCTAGATTGATGCCATGTTTTTCTCTGTTTTCTTTTCTCCATAATGAGATGCTTGATACTGAGCGGGTAAGTATTTCCCTTCGTCCTCTTGTAGCAGTCAGTTATATTTTCCCACGCTGCTTGCTGGATATGCGTTATGAACTTTTCTACTTCGATGTTTAGATGTTCGGAACTTAAAGGTCTATCTGATCATTCAATCTGGACTTGAAGCTCTCCCAGTCTGTACATTTATTAACAAGAGTAGGCCTGTTTTCTTTATAAAAAATGGTTTCACTAATTTCTAGATAAATTGCAGAGTGATCTGAATTCATGTCATAGCTTTGTTCCGATTTTATATAACTAGTAGATAGATCCTTGGTTATAAAAAAATCAATTAAGTCCGGTATTTTATTTTGATCTGTTGGCCAATAGGTCGGCTTTCCAGTTGATATGACATCACATTTCAGCTCTTTTATGGCACTTAGTAGTTCTTTGCTTTTAGTAGTTGTTAGTCTGGAGCCCCAATACGTATTTTTAGCATTGAAGTCACCTCCTAATATAAATCGTCTTTTAAAGTGATTTAGAAAGTTCAAATAGTGGTCTTTTTTATCATATACCGTGATGGACAGTAGATGGCAGATACTGTTATAGGATATTTTTAGGTTTGTAGACAAATCGCCACTGCTTGGAAGTCCTTCTCTTCGTATTTGAACTCTTCATAATGCTGTAAGTTTTCTTGTAAAATGATGCCACTACCACCTCTTGCAGAATTGTCTGGGTGGATTGCATTGTATACTTTTTTTTTTTTTTTTTTTTAAAAACGTTGCCCCACACTAGGAATTTCTTCCTGTATCGTGGGTGCGTTTACAAACATATAAACTCACATACACAAACACCCAGAGCCGGAACAACTATCTGTAGGTCATACAAATATTTGTTCCGTGCGGGAATCGAACCCGCGACACGCAGCGCAGCAGTCAATCGCTCAACCACTGCGCCAACCGTGCGCCAACTTAATGTGGGATTGCTTTGTGAAGTGACTTTCTGATATGAGGCACACATCAATCCTTTCTATGTCTAATACTACTTGTAACTCGTTCTGATGTTTTTGTAACCCATTTGAGTTCCACGCCATAATTTTTAGTGTAGTATTCATTTTTGTGCCTTAGAAGTAGCAGCTTTGTTGCTATTTTCAATTTTTTTCAATCTCTTGTCGAATTTTGACATTAACTTTAAGATTTCATCCAACTTTTTGTCACTGTTCATATCAACCAAAGGCGCCTTGGCTATGCCTCTTGTAGCTTGGGCATAAGATACGTTTTTTGTCGTAGTTTGCATTGAGCTTTGACTTCGTTTGTACTGGTTGGAGACTTCGACTCTTCCAGTACGTGTATTTTCTTGAGGGGCAGTATTATTGCCTTTCGATTTTTTGTTTCGTATCTGCTGGATTTCTTTGGCTACGATACATCCCCTGTAGTTAGCTGGATGTGGTGCTCCACAGTGGACGCACTTTGGCTTCTCCTCTTTTGATTTACTGCAATCCTTCGTGAGATGTTTGCCTGTGCACTTTACGCACCTCGGCTCTTTGGAGCAGTACTTTTGCGTATGGCCGTAAGCCTGGCATCGTTTGCACTGAGGTACCAGTTTTGTGGATTTTACCGGTTGTATTTCCACATTACATCCCAATACAGTTTTGATGTTATAAACTTCGCTAGTTTCTTCATCGTTTGAGAATGTTAGCATGAACATATTAAGTGGCTCTTTGGTTTTCCAACTCAATTTGTTGACTGCTTCTAGAATTTTGTAGCCTTTGCCACGCAAGTCTTCAACAATTCTCTCCGAAATGCATGTGAAATGCAATTTTTTTACCATAACTCTAACTGGTCTCTTTTGTTTGTTCTCATACGAGTGCCAAAGGCAATTGTTCAGTGAGAGGGCCTTTGTAATTGCTCTGTAAGAATCATCATTTTTGGCATTTACTTTGATTGTATCGCCGTTCATCATTTTGATGCTGAACGCGTCAGCTGGTTGGCTCTCAGAAAGAATTTCTGGTAGTCCTGGATAGCGTCTACTACAATAGGTGGGGCAAAAGAGTCATCACGAATCGTCTCGCGCGCAGGTTAGACGATTTCCAGCCCCCCGAACAAGCCGGATTCCGAAAAGGCTTTAGCACCGTAGACCACATACATACGCTGCGGCAGGTTATACAGAAGACCAAAGAGTATAACCTGCCTCTCTGTTTAGCGTTTGTGGACTACGAGAAAGCCTTCGATTCGATAGAGACTTGGGCTGTACTGCAGTCTCCCCAACGGTGCCAGATCGACTACCGGTACATTGAGGTGTTGAAGTGTTTGTACTAAAACGCCACCATGTCAGTCCGTCTTCAGGATCAGACCTCGAAACCAATCCTTCTCCAGCGCGGCGTGAGACAGGGAGACGTCATTTCTCCGAAACTGTTCACTGCTGCGCTGGAGGATGTCTTCAAGGTTCTGGACTGGAGGGGCCTGGGCATCAACGTTAATGGCGAGTACATTACTCACCTTCGGTTTGCCGACGACATAGTTGTCATGGCTGAGACCATGGAGAGCCTCAGTAAAATGCTCGATGACCTCGGTAGAGCTTCCGAAAGAGTGGGTCTTAAAATGAACATGGACAAAACCAAGGTGATGTTGAATGCCCATGTTACACCCACTCCTATCAAGGTCGGAGACTCTACTCTCGAAGTTGTAGACGATTATGTCTACCTGGGACAAACGGTCCAGTTGGGTAGGTCCAATTTCGAGAAAGAGGTCAACCGTCGAATCCGACTCGGCTGGGCGGCGTTCGGGAAGTTGCATGGTATCTTCTCGTCCAATTTACCGCAGTGTCTCAAGACAAAAGTCTATGACCAGTGTGTGTTGCCAGTGATCACCTATGGGACCGAGACGTGGTCGCTCACAATGGGCCTTATCAGAAAGCTCAAAGTCACCCAAAGGGCAATGGAGAGGGCTATGCTCGGCATTTCCTTGCGTGATCACGTCAGAAATGATGATATCCGCAGGAGAACCAAAGTTACCGACATAGCCCGAAGAATTGCCAAACTTAAGTGGCAGTGGGCAGGGCACATTGCTTGCAGAACGGATGGCCGATGGTGCCGAAAAGTTATGGAATGGCGACCGCGAACCGGAAGACGATACGTTGGAAGGCCTCCCACTAGGTGGACTGATGACCTGGTTAAGGTTGCGGGAAGGCGCTGGATGCGAGACGCACGGGATTGGTCAATGTGGCGACGCCTGGGGGAGGCCTATGTCCAGCAGTGGACGTCTTTCGGCTGAAATGATGATGATGATGATGAAAGGAGTTTTAATGGTATTTTTCTTACCTTTATTATCTTCACTTCCTTGTTCATTCAGAATGGGTTGGGCGGGAGAGGTGTTCAATTTTCTTTTCTTCCTGCTTTTTTGCCGTATCCATCCTGTTTCTCGAGCAAGTTCTTCTTCATCCGTTGTATATTCAACAGGCGGGGAAGAAGTCTCAGGGGCGGTTGTAGTAGCTGATTGCGGTGGGTTCTCCGCTTGAAATTTCAGCTGCTGCTGGAGGTTTTCTATCTGACTTTTGAAGTCATTTAGTTCTTTTTGCAGCTTCACATAAGTACTTGTACAACAGATGTTCAGTCTCTGTTGATAAGTTCACGCTATTTTTTTCCTTTTCAGAACTCATTGTACAAGTTAAGCGAGTATTAACTTCGCCTTAACAATAATATTCACCTGCAGTCGTCAGCATTACGCAGTAACTAGGTCATTGCGATGCATCCGACCGGCCGGCGTTATTTTGATGCGTAAGCACTTTTACACTGTGGTACGCGCGCGATCGCATGTAACACAACTGCTCTCAGCAAAAATCGGACGCGAATGACATGCACACAATGTACAAATAGTATCAATATTTTTTTCTTGTGACTGTTGTCACATCTCTAACATCAAAACGTAAGTACGTATTGTTTTACTAAATTAAATTATTTAAATGAAACTATACTTCCTGAACGTATTTAGAAATAAGATTCCTTTATTTGAGATCGCCTATGGAATGAATTCTCTGCACAATCATTTCAGTATAATAGTCAATGATAACTCACATGTGAAGTTATCCTTTGATTATTTCCTGATGATACACCCAGTCTACTCATGCAACCGATAGCCTCACACGCCAATAATCAACAAAATTAATTTTGTTAAAAACGAAACAAACGCGTGAAAAAGTTTAATTACAGCTGGTACTGGTATCCGAAAGACTACCACAGTGACTCAAAAGCTCTCAGTCTGACATTCAAGATTTCAAGATGGTAGCATTTGTCTCTATTTTTTTAACCGACTTTCCGAAAAAGACTAAGGTTCTATGTTCGAGTCTGCTTTATAGGGATCCGTAGCCAAATGGCAAAAAACGGAACCCTTATGGATTTGTCATGTCTGTCCGTCCGTATGTCACAGCCACTTTTTTTCCGAAACTATAAGAACTATGCTGTTGAAACTTGGTAAGAAGGTGTATTCTGTGAACCGCATTAAGATTTTCACACAAAAATAGAAAACAATCAATAAATTTTGAGGGTTCCCCATACTTAGAACTGAAACTCAAATTTTTTTTTCATCACCTCCATTTGTGTGGGATATCTATGGATAGATCTTCAAAAATGATATTGAGGTTTGTAATATATATTTTTTTATAAACTGAATAGTTTGCGCGAGAGACACTTCCAAAATAGTTAAATGTGTGTCACCCCCCTGTAATATATGATATACATTACCATGTAAACTTCCATCGAAAATTGGTATGAACGAGATCTAGTAAGTAGTTTTTTTAATACCAATTACGGAACCCTACGTGCGCGAGTCCGACTCGCACTTGGCTGGTTTTTTTTTGTATGTTCACCGATTTTTCCGTCTATTGTGGACCGATTTTGAAAATTATTTACTTATGAACTTCGGAGATATACAACAGAACTCTTCACTAAATGACGTACGTCTACTAGAAGTATACAAAGTCTCTGGTCCACACATTCCACACGTGTGTGTAAATAGTTTAAAGCACCAGCAAGTGCCAAATGTGTAAATCTGGTTTTACATATAAACGCATCGAAGCACCTTTTTCATTTATTAAGGTGGAAACAGATTATTGAAACCCCACCCGACGCCACGCCACCCGACGCCTTCTGACACATTGAAGTACTAATCAAACCCATACATTTAGTATGGTCAGAGACACATAGTCAACACGCCATGCGATCACACGCATTCCCACGTGTCAACACGCAGTCGGTTTGGATCAGCGTGTTGCCGGGAGTGGGGGAACACACGCCACCCGACGTTTCGACACAGTGTGTCTCTATTAACACCCGATCCCACGCGTCAGTCAGTCGAGTGGTGCCAACAAAGAGAAATTTACCCTAATTTAGAGCAAAGTTTCGTCAGCACGGTCATTTTTAGGGTACAAAATCGGTGAGGGTAATTTTTATGTTTATGCTATAATAGAAATTAGTAACTTATTTGAGTCAAATTTGCAATGATATGGACTTAATTTAAACTTAAGTTATTACCCTTGAACCCGCAATTTCTTAAAACTTCTTTTCGATACGCCTATCATAGTCTCAATGACGTAAATCCCAAAATAACCAGTTTTTTGTAATGGTTTCTATTATTGTTATAGTAAAACTGGTCTGTAATTATACGTATATTATAGATTATAATGTCTCGTCTTATGTATAATCTTGCATGAAATGTATCAAATATATATAGAACGGAGAGGGAAAGCAAATTAATAAAAAAAAAAATATATATATATATAACTTAAAATCAAGACATGTTTCCAAATCTTTTTACAGTCCGTTCAACCGATTTTGGGTTCTATCCTGTAATCATAAGGATGACATAAAAAGCATAAAACTGTTACCAAAACCAACTGTTTACTGCAGCTATCGTTTGTCGTATCACAAACGCAATAGAAGTTAAAATTGGTTGAATGAGCTGTAATATGGGCTAATTTAAACGTCTAATGTTATCACAAATGCAGTATAGGGTACATTGAGATCAGACTTTAGATAAAACAAAAACGAGATCTGGCAATACTGGCTATGACATTAGCTAACGTGTTGTAGCATCATGTGGGGTGTTGTATATGTGCACGGTGCGCGTCGGGTGTCGACACGTCGGGTGGAGTGGGGTCGCGTGGGGTTTCAATAATCTGTTTCCACCTTTATCATCAGCAGAGCGGTGAGAATATCTGTTGCGGCACAGCAAAATTGTGCGGTTGGGTTGGCTAAATTGATGTCATAAACTTTAAAACGAAGCGAATGTGTAGTCGTAATTATCTCGGGAATTGTTTTAACAAAATAAACAACCGCATTAAATATTTTTTTATTATACGGGGCACAAAATAATATTTTTGTAGTAAAAACTTAGTTTTAAAATTATTAATAACTTCAGGTTCTTTCCTTAGCGGAATGTTGGCAGCTGTGTAATGTTTTCGTCGTCGCGGTGCACACTGTTGTGAAGTTCGTCCTGATATAATCTAAAAACACATTTTAGTTAGTTTTAGTTTGTGTTTATGAGATTTGATGTTCATCAAAGTGGAGTGCAAATTAAACGAAGTTAGTGAAATAATGAAGAAAAGTGTGTTTATCGCTTTGTAGCGATGTGTGAATTTCGTAAATTGAATTGCTTGTGATTAATAAAATTCATGGTGTTTCCGATTTTGTTAGTGCCGTTTGTAAAGTATAGTTCGAATCATAGGGTCCACAAACGAGGAGACGGATTCTATCATGGTCGTAAAACGGTAAGTTTTTACCTACAACGTGGTGCCTGTTACATTATGTTTATTAGTGGGTATAAGCCGAAAAGATATGCTTAAATGTAAAATGCTTTGTTTCATGGGTGGATGTTATGTTCTACAAAGTAGACCGAATGTATGCTATAGGCTATCCTATTCGCATAGATAGATATTTTTGTTTGTTTATGTTTGGGAGCAATACTCAGAATTTGGAAGATTTCTTGCTTTTCAGTGTGAAATTGTTTCGTAACGTAACTGACCATGCCTTTTATTGCATGTATTCAAATGCAGAACATGATTACGATGCGTTTTTGTCTGAAATATCGATCACAAGATTTTGTTCTCAAAGTGCTGCTCAATTATGTTATTTCTGTTCCAAATTTGAAAGGAAAACATGTATTCAATTAATACAGCTGTTAACTTGAAATCAATTTAAATCTTTAAACCTAACTTAGAACAGGAATGTCTGATCTACCCCTTTTATTTACATTTCACGCAACTGGCCTGTTTTTTGTCTCCATTGTGATAAATGCAATACATTTCACTGATTTATGTGAAAAACTACAAACTTAGCTTAAAATGAACACACATAACTGTAGTAAACAAGTCACTAGGTATATCAGTTATTCAGGTTTGTATGTCAATTAACATGCAGATCAGACAATGAATCAGTTCTACCTACAAGAACAAACATTTACCTACGTTTTTTTTTTATTTGTATTGAATTTGTTTTTTTCTTTTCATAATTTTGCAATGCCAGTGTGTCATTGATGTAAACATAGATAAGAATAGTTAAATGTTTTTGATAAAAGTTGTGATACTGGCCCTCAATGTAGAAAGAAAATACAAAGCTGCATACTTACAATCTGAAATAAAAAGAAAGTGTATCACAAGTCAGCTCAAATATTTTTGAAATCCTATTTATTTTATATGTAAATTACAACCTGCTAGTCACAATAAATAGTATTTGTAAATAGAAAACCAGTATACCTAATCTGTTATTAACTTTTTTTTAGTCTTCTGTTTTTGTCAGTGTCTGTAATTAAATGCTTAGACCTAGAGAAGGATCAAATATTTTGAAAAAAGAAGTACCCTTATTTCCTTTTTCAAAAATAGCTTTGGAAGGTTACATCTTCTCATACATATTGTGTATTCTATGGATGATACTATTATTCTTTAGTTATTGTGTCTGATTCATGCCAATATGTTTTTAATGCATTTAAAGAGAAAAACAAATATAGGTAGGTTCTTGTGGTTTTTGTCTTAAGACAAATTATACATATACAATTATCGCTTTTTCAATTTAATTGTACATGTCTCGAGGTTATTTACAAAGCTATTACAGCTTGTTACATCTAAATAAATACTTCATACACTTTTAGATGTAAAGGAAATCCTTGTAGTAATGAGTTTAAAACAGGAAGTATATTTGTTAAATATAATTAAGTAGATCAAGGTAATAATAAAACTGATAATCAGGTAATTGGAAAGAACATCCTTTCGAATCAGTTTAAAATAAACATTTAAATGAAGACCCTCAATTATTAGGTCATTCCACTGGCTGGCATTGTAAAAAAAATAGACAGTATTTTCTTGAAAAAAAACACTGTGATTTATAAAATCACACTGTGGCCACTGTCCAAGATTATTTTAAAACATCCCGCTGAATTTAAAATCTCATTTATATTCATTATCATCATTTCAGCCGAAACATGTCTGCTGCTAGACATTGGCTTCCTCCTGAGCTGAACATGAAATATATATATATATATCAGCCTACATTACTGGGCAGCTTAGCAGCCCATCTGCTCCTAAGCTGCCCAGTAATCGCTGCCTACAGGGCCAAATTCCTCAGTGATCCAGGTACCGTACAGGGGATAGTTGGCAACACCAAGGCGCTGCTGGCATTCCTCGAGGAGCTGGGATGGATTGAGTGACAAAGACTAATCCCACCCGTATGCAAAATACCTGCTTAGACATGGAGGTGCGGACACCAGCCCGTCTTAATCTAATCTATATATATCAGCCTGTTTTCCCTGCTTCTGGGCAAAGGCACCCTTTTTCACACATTTAGTGTGGGCCAGTCCTTTTGATAGGAGTTGAGCTCGTCGCGCCGTCCTCGCCTCGTTCGAACTTGGCATTAAATAATTTCCATAAAATTAAAAACTTCTTAAAACTGCCGTTAGGCTTTTTAATGTCAAGTTTTAATTATCTACAACGTTGATGAGTATTTCGTCATGACGGGGTCGAGGTCGGCGGCTATTTTTATCAATCAAAGCTTTGATGGATAGAAATTATTCAAAATGCGTCTTCGAGATGTCCGTAGTACACTTATTATGTTCTGTCAGTTGATGTTTATAAATAATAGCAACTGTCATCTATACTTATATTAGAGGAAAGATTTCTATTTTTCTATGTAACGAAAGACTCAAAAACTACTGGAACGATTTCAAAAATTCTTTCACCGTTTGGAAGCTACACTATCCCTGGGTGACATAGGCTACTTTCTATACCTGTATTCCCACTGGAACGGGAACTACGCGGGTGAAACCGCGAGGCGTCCCTTGGTTTAACATAATGCTAAGCGGAGCTAACGTACGTAATGGAGCTTTTTGAAGTCACGCTTTTTTGAATTTTCAACGTTAACTTATGCGCCGATAGTTGACAATCCAACAGTGGAACTTTCGATTGATGCATTTAGTATCCCCCGTGCCTTTTAAAAAAAACGTGCTTTGAAAAAGCGTCAGTGCGTACGTGGGCTAATACCTATCCAAAGTCCTCTAATGTAGATAGAAACGGTGTATTGTATAGGAGGCGAGACTATTACGATTTATCGGCGGCCAAGTTAATCCCTTACCGCGAATTTATCTAGCTTGAGCACACACTTTCGCCATTATTCTCGATCCGGCTTAAACATAGGACCTCGCGAGAAACGACCATTCACCTAGCTGAATTTTATTTGTTTAATCTTTAAAACCTTCACATTGTAATGGCCTTCCTTGTTTACCGTTTACATTGTTTCCAATAATACTCAAAAATTCGTAATTTTTGAAATCGTTTTGAAACTCGTACAAGATAATAATCGTTTCTACGGCTTCCTTAATAACAATAGTTATTTAGGAAATTATTAAATTACGTGCCGATCCTTGTATCTGTCGTGGCCTTGCATGCTTCTATTGCGTCGCTAGTATTCAAGTACACAGCGCTGTTATTCTTACGTTGTTATCTTAGCCTGTCGTCGACCTCTGCCGTCGTCCACTTTATGCTCCATCCAGACAAAGGAATCAACAGATTCCTGCCCAGTCTTAAAGTAAATTCAATCGTTGTTTACTTTTATTGACTACAAACAAACATTTAAGCCCCGTTCTGGACCAGGTACTCGAAGTATGACGTTTTATAACACTCGAGTTTTATTTTTAACGAAACTTGTACGATGAACAAAGCCCTGGCGTTAGCGTGGAGCCCTCTTCTAACCCTCGCTCGTTAAAATTTCATTTGGTTAGGGTCAGACCGACTCACTTAGCTGATTGTGCGAAATGTGTGTCGCAAAACGAGTCCGTAAAATGTTTAGACCTACATTCTATTATTTCTCTCCAAACGTAATAATAAAACAATATTTCGCAAGAACCACTTATACGTAGACTTTCTGTATCGTTAGTTTACGCAAGACCGAATTCCCGATAGTACATCCAAGTTCCTAAGATATTAGAATGTAATCGGATGGGACATGACTACTTAAAATGAGTCGTTCGTTCCGGCTTCATCGTGCAATTACTTATTTATTTGCAATAGGTACATAATAAGCAAGGTACCACTGAGTAATCTGAATTCAGCGGAAATTATTTCGTAATTTTGCGATGCATTGAAAGCATTTCCGAGAAGGCTCGTACCTGTTTCACAATAACAGACCCCACAGGTTTACGCCGTACCGCTGTCTGTTCACTGATCCCGATCCCACACGAATTTACACGTCCTTTCCATAAATGGATGACTTGCGAATTACCCATCCATGGCAAAAAGATACAATTTCCTACGGGAAATGTACTAGAGCGGAATGCCACTTATGCCATTTTGTTGGAGCACTATAAAATCAAAGACGCGAAGGAGGATAGGAGCTACTTAGCAAGCTGAGCCGAGCCAAAGCAGTGTCTAGACGTCATTATATTTATCAAACTAATGCACGTTCTATTATGTCATACTAAGGTTCACTTTGTGCATCTTGTTTTAGTAAAGTTTATTACACATGAGGAAAAAATATAAAAACACTTTTGGAAACCCAAATTGGCTGAACATTGTAACATTGATGAAAATAGATTGATTTTTAATAGAAATTGTGGTTTCAAGCTAAAAGCTTACTCATAAAAATTTACCGCGTAAAACCCCTCGCTGTCTGTCACGGCCCAGATAACGGTTCCAATGATTCAATAAGAAAAGGAAAACTGTAAATCATACTAAAATAGGGTCATGTTTTTGTGAAAGAATTGTATGCATAACTGTTATGATTTTCTAGTACCTTACTTTTATTGGAAACACATAAAAAATACCTCCTATTTCACTTGTTTATTACCTACCAAACGGTGATGTAAGAATGCAGAAAACTGTTAAACTTTAAAAAAGGAACACAGATGATGCGATCCTTTTATTTAAATAAAAACTATTTCTAATGGTCCTCCTAAACAATTATAGGCCGCCGATCTTCGACACCTGCCTTAGATACCCCAGTGTTGGCGTGTTGACTCACACCTGCGCGACAGATGTGTTTATCTTGCCAGTTGCCACAGAAAGAGACCCCCTATATCCATTTCCTACAAGCAAAGTGCTATTTTTGGACTTGGAAACAAGAGTGCAGTTAGCAAGGAATTTTTAAATAGTTTATTAAATTAAGTACGCCCCTCTTTCGAAACGTTGAAATCGGGCACGTGCTATGCGCTTATGTTAAAGCTATCGAATTAAGGAGTTGGCTTCTTCGATTTGATTTAATGGCCCGTCCATTGATTTAATTTGGTCGCTTATTCGGAAGGTCACCCCTCCAAACGCTGCGTGAGCGCATGGCCGCATGCGAGTGCCGACATGTTGCGGTTCGCTGACCGCATGGCATCACTTGGCCTCGTTCATTGCATAGAATTGCCAATTTTTCCGGTAATTTAAGATGTGTCAAATTAAGAGGTTATTGAATTGCGGTAAAGAGATTTTATTATGTAGTCACACGCCGGAATTAAATTCTGTGTGAATGTAATTTCATCTACATTTCAGATGGAGGAACTAAAAAAAATACGGACGCGTCTTCAAACTCGTCAACATCGAGTGTAACGTCAAACGTCATCATAGTAAACGCACGGCCCGAAAATAAAATTTGTATTCACACGTTGGTGTGCATCGTACCGTTCATCCTTCCGGCTTATAGCCAGAGTTGAGTTTGCGGTTTTCCACTCACAACACAAGCCATTGACACAATCGACTTCTTTGGATATAGAAAACTGGTCACATTTTCACTTTCATTTTATCCAAAGAGTAAAAGACTTCGTTGACTTGAACTTACTACTGCTCCAGGCACCTACTTAGCACTAGCAGCAGAATATACTTTGTACCAAATGAGGACAAGAATGCTAACCACGAGGTTACGATGGCAACGTTAATCACACGGTTATTGACAGCTAATATATCGTCAGAGTCAGCACATACAAGCAATTGCTGAATTTATGACTTAACTGGCTAGATTACATTTATTGATCTAATCTTCGCAAAATTTTGAGAACAATACTGTGCTGTTGTATATTTTCATTCCAAATATTTTTGTACCTAGACGACACTTTTTTTATCCTTCATTATTTTGCTTAGAAATATAGGTATACTCCTTAATGAAATATCCAGCAGAAGACGATCTTAGATTTCAGTTTCGCATAGTTTCTTACACTGCTTGACCTAATTTCACTTTACGGCATTTTACGCTTTTACTAGAAAAGCGCATTGTCATTGCCAAATTAGCGGCCTTCAAACGTCAACTGTTGACCTTTGACCTCTTCGTAAACAGCTAAGAAAAACAGTTTATCACGGCAGGTAATTGCAGTTTGTTTGGCAGAAAACTTCACCATTTTACCATCAAGACCTCAACAGAATAAAAATATAAAAAAATCTGTAGCCACAGCCATGATATGTACATTATGAACGAAGAATAAAAAAAAACTATAGGTTTATAATTTTTTGCGAAGAACCGGTTTAAATTAATATCGGATGGAGTAATATCTTATCGATATTGACATCGAAATCCACGCAGCAACGTAATTTATCCGCTAGATGATTGGAATCATTACCAACTTCCGTCCTCAGAGCACTACATGTTATGATATAACGGCTTGGATTTCCTCCAGATGATTTTCATTTGAATGCAACGTTGATTGAATTCGTATCATTGTCATTCATCTCCTGTCTTCCAAATGACTGTTCAATTTTCCGTGGGCCTATCATATTCATTCATCATGTTGCGTCTATCTCAATAGTCAATAACTGTTTTATTTTTGTCTAATGGCATGGCCAAGTTGCATGCTCCAGCCGGACGAGCACGGCCTACTGTGACAGTCTTGAGTCACAGATTTTTATAACAGTGCAAAAACCGTGACTCCGCTCGTTCCACGTGCTATATCAATAGATATCAGCCCAGCGTTCAGGTGTGTCATCAAATCAGAAGCAGACATAAATCGCTTCGAACTCGGATAGAGCGTCGATTCAAAGTAATTTCCGCCTCTTGTAAAAAAATGACCGTTGGATCATTGACCGTTGCCCAATGGACAGTTGATTACACTTTACGACTACACTTATACCCTTGCCTATGTTTTTTATCCGACGAGTTATAGCCATACCTTTTGCATTACGGTCTCCATTCCATAAAGGACTCTTGTCAATTTAATGTCCTTTGTGCCACAATCAGCTCTGCACTGCGTTGCACAAAGGTTTATATTGTACTTTTATGACTGCTCTCAACGGGGCTCAAAAGAATTGTTTTAAACTGAATTGAGGTGCATTAAAAGGAAAGTATGAATCCATTAATGCACTTGCTAGCAGTCGAGCTTAGATTTGACTTAATTAAATTGGATATTTAATCAACCAGCGGGAGTGGGATGGCCTAGCAGGTGGTAGGGGGAAAAGTGTAAGTATCTCAATACACGAGAGTTTAGTTTTGAGAACGTGACTACGGATGGTGAAAGTACAGGCACAACAAGGGATTCAATAGCACATTCATATCAAAATGTTATGTTCGTTCTGTTTCAAGAGTATTCAAAACCGTGAGTACATTCAGAACTGGTTTAGGCCCCGATGAAGACGCGTCCACATTGAGTAGGTGTGTGTACCCACAGTATCATAAATATTGCCTACTACCATGCGTTTGTCTTTTATAAGAAATGAGTCAACGGAATTCTCGTCGTGTAGGAGTGATTCTTCGTAAACTTCCGGCGTTCCCACATTCGCCGCATTTGGTGTGTTGCGGCGAAACCGGATGCAACGTAGCCTTTTATCGCCACGTGCTTAGTTTGCCGAACAGACGATACGATACGCCATCGTCATCCCTGTGACGTGAATCACCTCCGTAGTAATTCTTAGAAATATCACTACGATAACACTTACATACCTATTGTATTCTACATGTTTGCTTCTTAATTATTTTCCTCAATCAAAATGCTAATCGGATCAAAAATCGTAACAGACAAACGTGAGACTAGCGGAAGAATCATGCGGAAAAATTACAGATAGACATGCAAATTAAGTTAATTGTTAGTGTCACGGAATCGACCGACGCGTTTTTATGTAATACTCGAAAACCAGGAACAATTGGCGTTGAGCTGCAATCTAGATTATCTAGCTGTAGTTAAAACAGTGATTGTATTTTAAAGCAATATAAATCTCGCCGCCTTTGTTTCAAATGAATTAATATTCCATATCGACAATGGACTGTCCGTGGAGAGTTATTATTTAAATGTCGGCCCTCGGTAATTGTGGGTCGGCATTAGAAGAGAGTCCTATCGTGGAGCCAGGAGAGTAGGGGGTGGCGGCGGGAGGCGGAGGGCTTTGACCCCGTGCCCGTAATCAGGGACGCTGTGGTCGTCTACCTCGCTATCCTCTGTCTCGTTACATTTGTAACCTACGCCATTATTAGATATCAATTCTTTTGTTTCGTTCAACACAATTAGTATCTAATCGGTCACTTTTCATAACAAAAGCGATAGTTGAAGTGTGCCATCGGCAGGTACTTCCACTGAAAGTGTGTGTTTAGAGATAGAGCGACCTAGTTCGCAGGCAGCCGATAAGTTATCGTGGATGCGATCGATAAAGCACTAAGTTGCCTTTAGGCCGGAGCGGAGTACAAAGTTAACCTTATGACTGTAAAACGTTAGTCGTCGCTTAATTACTTCATAGACGCAAATAGAGGGTTACGAACGTTTTATTGTTTTAATAGTTGGCTTCATGTGGCTTGCGTAAGTGTCGGTGCATCGAACGCAACCGGTTCCGGCGGGCGTGGTTATAATTTACCACTAATCTTGACCCACAGATGTCTCGAACCAGTTTCTCGGGCTGAAGCAAAGGGCTGTCCCGTCATATCAATAAGATCTGTTGGGCGGAAGTACATGCATACTGAATAAAACTTGTGGGTGGTAATCCTGTTGATGACGATCCCGACAAAGCTTGGCTTAATAAAACATGATCCCCTAGATATCGGATTGTTTACGTTTGTTAAGCAGCTGTAAGTTCATTATGAATGTGGACGATATTATCAACACTTTACTTAGTATACTTTCTTTGTTATTTTATTAAAGGATCTTAGTACGTGTTTGTTTACGTTATTTCTTGTATTGTTCCAGTGCTGCGGACAGTGCGGACTCACCAATACTGGAGGAAGCTGGCGAGAGCGGCTCGGAACAGAAACCAAAGCCACTCATCAAATATGGCGAACTCGTTATACTCGGGTGAGCTGTTTTCTTTTGTTTTACGACCTTCGTCTGTCCACTGAGATCATGACCCTTTACTGCAGCATTGCTAGCAAAAATTTGACAAGTTGACATCCGGATCATCTGAAAAAGAATGCTGTTTTGTTGTTTCCTCAGACCCAATCAATTGAGTAACAGGTCTGAGAATAGACTCACAGCCCCTGGGGAAAAACCCAGATTTTATTCCTATAGTACTGCCGTGAAAGTGTAGGGCAATGTCCCATTCCATTTAATATTAAAATTCCCGAGAGAGGCTCTGCGTGTCGAATCCTTGTCTCCACGCCTCTTAAGGCCGGCTTCAAAAGAAGAAAGTCCGAAAATTTATTAAGAGGCAATAATATTGTGAGATGCTAATCAGATCGTAAGAGGCAACGAACCCTTGTTTATAACTTTATTGTAAGTATAGTGGGCTCTAAGAGCTCCGTCTAGCAAAAGAGCCGCTTGATAAGGAGAAAAGATAAATCGTCGTGTCGCAACATTCAGCTGGCTGCACACTGAATAAGGCAACTAATCACATTACAGAAATCAGAATACAATATCAGGAAGAAGCCTGTTTCAATCGCCTTCCAATTATCTTGCTTAGAATATGGTACGATACGTTGGAAGCATGGTTGGTCCTTGTATGTAAAGAGAAAGGAATTTTCGATTCAATTTAGTATTAGCTTGTCTACGGTTTCAAATACATTTAAAACTACGTAGCTCTAACTGGGACGAAGGATACGTATTCGTAAAATGCTAATCAAACGTGTCATACTTCATCAAATAGGACTTTTTTATTTATCAAACTAGTAGAATATAATGTCTCTATCGTCTTGTTGATAACATTTATTTAGGCCACTATTATGTACTTAAGATAAAATTCTAAACTTTGCTCGAGTGCATGCACTCATTCAAGTAATCAGAGACATGATCAAATAACTGATTTAGTAGTTTCATAGTCATATCAGTAGTGGGTACTTGCAGCTCATTATCCTTTGTCCAGTCGTCTACGAGTAGAATAACAAGGTTAGCGTGCGAGTGCAAGCCAGAAGATGCGACCGGTAGGTAGACTACCTAGTACATGTCTGCGTAGATACGCAGTACTGGCAGGTTAGTTCGTCTCGACACGGAGTAGGATTAAATGGAGAGCGAACGTAAAGGCTAAATGTTCTTAGGTTACCTTTTTTTTTTCTTTGCAAAATGCTCGTGGGTACTGCACTACCACGGGCAGAGTGTGCAGTTATGTGGAACTAAACCCACTAAAACTCCACGGTGTCCTCCTGTGCCGCTTATGGCACGAACACGGGCACGCCGCGCACCTCGATTCACCGCGAACCTCGAGAATGCAGGCACCCACCGGGGGCATCTTAGATTACCTAGCCGCTCTATTAATGAAGCTGGTAACATCTAAAGTCTAAACTTCCTATCCTACTAACATTATGTGAAAGTTTGTAAGTATGGATAGATGTTTATTAGCGACCTTCTTGATGATTAGACAGATTTCCATATAAATGACACCAATAACCGAATTTTACTAATAAAATTGCAAGTATGTTCGCAATGCGATGCAATTCGAACGATTTGCACTTGAAATTTTCTTAGAAAATAGGTTCGCGATTTCAATTGCGTACCGCCATCCCAGCAAAAACACAGGATATTGATGAAATTTTACAGTAATTTATTTATTTATTAATCACAAAACAACAACATATAACTTTATCTACATCCAGTTTGAAGGAGGTAATCTCTCGAAGTACTGATTTGATTACAAATATTCTTGATAACTCAGCGATAGTGTAGCTTCATTTCATTCATTATTAGACGCTACGCTATATGTGCCATAGGCTATTTATATATACCCGTCTAAATACGGTTGCTATGGGATTGGCCATGGCCGAAACTTACCGTTAAAACTGTACTGTACATGTTTTTTTACCTAGTTACGATAGCTTTTTATATCTGCATTAATTAAAAATGCCCTTGCAATTTTTTTTCTTTTATACGCTTTAATACTGAAGTTCTCTTACTGTTTGTTATTATGTTCTCCTGGCCATGCCCACAAAACTACCCAACCATAACCAACTTGTTAGCATCTAGTTGTTACTCCATTTACGGCCTATTCTGTGGTATGCACTTTGCACATTTCCAACTCTACAACACAATCAGAAATCACAATGCAGGTTGAAACGAGTTTTTATTTAGCAATAGTTTTTACGCTTGTAAAGCTATGCAGAGCTTTGATTGCGATGAATTTGATTGTGATTCGTGTAAAGGCTGTAGTTGTAGCATGTTGCTTTTACGCTCTCGGATGGCTTTGTACTTTGAGAATTCAGAGGAATAACGTGCGATTGAAGACGCCTATGACCAGCTGTGGATAGCTCTAGAGTGGATGACTTAGTATTAAGGGAGTAGCTTTGTTAAATGTTGGGCTTTGAGAATTGAAAATGACATGCGATTACAGAGGCCTACGTCGAGCAGTGTGTGTGTGTGTGATGATGATTGCTTTGTTATTGATTCAAGCTTTGAATTTGCTGCCATTGGAAAACCAACTATTTAGTTTTATTTTTATATTTTTTCCGTAGTATGGCATGATGAAATATGGTCTCATCTGTCTTCAAAACAAGGTACATATAAGTAAAATTTCCGTAAAATAATAACAAACAGGTTATTTATTGGCGTGTCATCAGTACCATATTAAACGCGAGTAATAAATCTAAGCGATATTAACTATTAAACATATGGTACTAAAGACATATTCGTCGTAACTCGTAATCTTCTTTCTGACCTCGAAACGTACACTGGTTTCGTGAATGTCACCCTCTAAAAGCCTTACATTACACGGCAGGCAGTATCAATCACATATCGTGATTAATTGAAATTATGGTTACCGTATTACATGCTTGAATGTTGGCAACATTACATCATTGGAACGAATTTTATTGGCAGCCACAGACATTTCCGGTCTCAATTCGATTTGAGTTCCGTCTGTCTGGATTAAATTGTTTGAGGTGTCTGTGATAACAGATTTGAGAAATGTAATAATATTATTGTGAATCCAAGACGTCCTTCTTGCGTCTTGTGCTCATTTGTAAACGTTTATTTTCCTGTGTGTTCCGCAGGGCTTTAGCCTAGGGCCACATTTACTGGGCTCTTATAGCGATAAGTATGATCATTATCACTAGAACATATTTTTAAATGTCACATTCATATTCTTTTCTTATTAGTTTCGAAGTCGTTAGCGAAGCCATAAAAGTGCGACCCTTAGCATTAGGGGAAACTAGGGCTTAAACCGCACGCAACAGTATTCAATATTATTATGCTAAGGCCCGATGTTTCGATAGTCTGATAACTTTTATAAAAGGAATAAAAATGGCGGTTTGACAGCTTTTGTATAGAAAATATGTCAAACGGCCATTTTTATTCCTCAGTTATAAGTTATCAGACTATTGAAAAAAGACGTAAACAAGAAGAAAATCATGCTGTGCAGTCGGCGGATACATCTGGTTGTGGTCAGTCAGCTCGCGAATTTGTATTCTCCGACTGCACAGCATGATTTGCTTCTTGTTTACGTCTTTTTAGTTCGCTTTTTAAGCAGTCGGGTTTTTTGTTTATTTTTTCAATTAACTTTTTTTTATTATATAAATTTAAACATATAAGTGTTATATATTTTTAAAATTACCTATAAAAACGCTTTATTTTGATACCCCGCACGGTGGGTATGGAAAAAAAAAAATTTGGTGCCCCACAATATGGCGCCTAAAATACGCCATTTTTTATTTTGCTTTTTTAATGTAGCCAGTGACACTCGCAGGGTTAAGAAGAATCGATTGACGTAAGAATCGTCAAAATACGCCAACGCGTTTGGTCTCTAGAACGCCACATAGGAACAAACATACATACATACATAGGCTGATAAACACATTACCCTCCTTCAGCAGTCGGGTAAAAATCGGCCCTTAGTCGTTCATTACAGGTACATATTTTAATAGCCAGTATTGGTAATAATGCCATTTAAAATGTTCCATAAAACGTTTTACGGTTTCTCCTAAGACGAACGGGTGAAAGCGAAGCTCTGTCCATATAATAAAACGGAAACAAAGCAAAATAAACCTAAATTTTACGACACTGCGCAGATTGTCTTGCAAAATCGTTCGGCAATTGTGATTCAAAATGGGAGTTCACTGTAGAAAATGTTATTTCATAATTAGAGTTTGACTTTTTTACGGGTAACAGTTATGTTTCCGTAGCTCACTATTAATTAATGAAATATTGTCTACATTTAGATAAAAGAAAATCAATAAAGACAAATGAAGTAATGTATAAATAAATAAAGCACTTAGGTACATTCCTTTGTTCTACATTCTAATTACTCTTTGGTTTGAGGATAACTATGACTAATTTTAATAACTTCTAAGAAAGCTATTTTACTTCCCGAAACAAGGATAGTTAAGCCTAGTCTACATACACAATACATTATGTTATCATTAGTTCTGTTCTAATGACTCCTCTACTAATAACTATGACTAATTTTATTAACCAAATAGTTCTTAGAATCTTGTTTCATCATCATTTCAGCTGGGAAACTCCCACTTCTGTTTATACACAGGTCTTCACTTTCTTCTGCAGTAGCCTGGTTCCATACATCCCTCATACAGGTGTTTCCCGCTCTTGACGATGTCGTCAAAAGCCTTGTGCGATACTGTAGAGTACTCACCCCAAACTTAGAAGAGATGTGGTTGAAGTGAACCGTCATTCCACGTTGATATATTGACAGCCAGTGGTCTGTCAAAATCATGTTACTAAAACAAGATTACACATTATCATCATTGTTGTTAAACTATGGCAACTGTGCTTTCTAGTCTATTATAATAACTAATAACAAAGAAAACAATAATTGCGGTTGTTGACATTTTATCTTTATTACCCGACTGCACGGAAAGGGTTATGATTTTCGCGCGTATCTTGTATTTTTGTATGATATTCTTTATTACCTCATATCTGTCAAACGATTTGACGGATTTAAATAATTAAAACATCGTTAGATAGGTCATGACCGCCCAAGTGTTCTTAGATATTATGTCGTTAAAAATAAGAAACTTGTCAGATTTTGGACGCCATATTGTGAGAGTCACAATATTTTTTCTTCCAAACCCATCGAGTGGGGTATTAAAATGAAGTGTTTTAATAGTTGTAAATAAAAATAGTTAATTAAATTCCGACTGCTTTAAAACCTAAGGTTTTGGTAAAGGTAACTCGTGAATATGTATCCTCCGACTGCACAGCATGATTTTCTTCTTGTTTATATCTTTTTAGATCGCTTCTTATGCAGTCGAGTTTTTAGATTTTTCTTCCGTGTTGATAAAGCAAAATGATTTATGTATATATACACATTGTTTTATAATATGCGTTCATCTTTGTATGTCATAGTAATGTTACACAGTCGCTTTTCTTCCATATTAGGTGGTATACAACGCAGATTGATTGATTGACAGCGCAACTCCTGATTGATCATCTTTAATAATCTAGCCATCTTTAAAATGCTTTAATAAATTAATTATCTTGTAATAGTTCTTAAGAGGATCCTGTTCCTAATGAAGTAAGCTAGACGTAGTCCCTTTGTAGTATTTAATGATGACACCGGTATTTTCTTTGCTGGAAACACGCGATCGTTCGTAAAACTTTCTAGACAGTATTTTGAGATTTTCTTTGTCTTGTACTGGGTAGTTTTTACATCAATTTAATATTACTCCCTGCAGGCAAAGCAAATGCCCTTTCAAGCTCATGCTGGTTGACGATTTTTCTACAACGTTTTCGTATGGCAAGTAACCATACTGCGAGCCGATCGTCTTTGTGTGCTGCAGTCCCGAATACCAACTTGTCGCTTGACCAAAGGTGTGCTGACCGACTGCCAGAGTTGCCAGAGACATCACCGTACAGTACATCTTGGCTCATCGGCCAATGGTGAAATCTTGCCTGCAACTACAGGGGAATAGGAAATCCTGCAGAAGTGATATCAGACGTCTGTAACCCACGACGATTTGTGTGCCTCCGGCTTATCTAGTTTAGTTTTGCAAATTATGGTTTTTATAAAAGTTCCCGCCCGTTTTTCATTCAGTTGCTAATTTTTAGGTGGGAATAGAACAGGTGGAGGCTACGCTGGTTTTGTTAAATTCAGGTTTTCATTATGTTTTCTTCATCATCATATTAGCCGAAAGATGACCACTGCTGGACATAGGCCTCCCCCAAGCGTCGCCCCTTTGACCGGTCCCGTGCGTTTCGCATCCACCGGACTCCCGCAGCCTTTACCAGGTCATCGGTCCACCTGGTGGGAGTCCTTGCAACGCAACGTCTTCCGGTTCGCGGTCGCCACTCAAGAACCCTTCTGCCCCATCGGCCATCCGTTCTGCGAGCAATGTGCCCTGCCCACTCCCACTTAGGTTTGGCAATTCTTCGGGCTATGTCGGTGACCCTGGTTCACTTGCGGATCTCTACATTTCTGATTGGATCAGCAAGGAACCCGAGCATAGCCCTCTCCATTGCCCTTTGAGTGACTGTAGGCTTGTTTTCCTTATCATGTACATATTATGTCTCAAAATATTTTTTATGCAATCAGTCATTGAACTTTGGCTACACCAGTACTAACACTGTTTCTAAGCACATTAAAACAAACTGTAGCTTTGTTTTTGCTTATCTGTCATGTCTCCTGTGCGGGGCACAAATAAATATATTTTCCTTCAAATTCGGTACCTTTTACTTTCAAAATCGCCTTATTACTTAACTTGAAAGTTCTATTGTTAGTGAAGATGATTTTATTATGCCGTAGGGCACTTACCCTATCTGAAACTTGATGCAAAGAGGATATACCGAGCAGCAAACATTCAAACTGTTATTGACACCCGATTTTAGGGAACTCCTGGATAAGGTTATAATATAATAAATAGTACTTGGCACAAGATATATCTGGATAGTAAAAATTTCAAGCTTCGAAATATCCGAACTTTTGAGGACTTCCGATCATAGCAGGGTCTATCTATTTCAGACGTTTCCCAAATTGACACTATTCTTATAGAATGCTAAGAATTGGATTATTTTCAGCCAGTTTTGCACATCCTTTGTTTTTCCAAGGATTGATTTGTTATTAAGCATCGGTATAACTACTACTGTATTAGCAGCAAAACCACAAGTTATCAAATACAAGTTTGATCTGGCTATGAACCAATCAGGCGTTCCTCTGAGTAAATGTGCGGCTAGCTCACTGATGTCATCACTGAGACAAAGTTGTCTTGTTTAATCTTTATGGACAACGCTTATCGTGCATGCCATGCCTTATGAGGACAGTTTACACTATCTGCCACGTACTGTACGATTGCCACACTTTCTTTTTTATTGCCATCAGCATTTGTCTTCAAAAGACCCGCCGTAATCGATAGAACTCTGAAACAGCCGTTGTCATTACACGAGACAATGATTGTTGATGAGATTTTGTTTCTAAGCACTCAGAAAATACCCGTCCTCTCGACACAGTCGTGGATTTGTCTTCTTGAGGCGCATTTAATTTGCAAACCGCTTTGGTGACCATGCCAACAGTATCAGCCTTGCTGACTGAATACGATTTTGCGCTTGTACTTTTTTCTTTTAAGGCCGTACCCTGACCAAAAAATCAGCGTGAGATATGAGCATTCCAATTGGCCTAGCGGCACTGGTGGCGCATGAATTACAGTAGTGAATACGCCCAGATTTTAGAATAAAATCTTTATAAAATCGAATATTGGTCTTTTGAAATAAATAAATCTACCAAAATGTTCGTTATCAAATTGTCTATCCATTAGTGTTAGTACAAAAAAATATTAAAGAACACTTTACGAGGAGATGCATGCTTTCAATCATTATTTTTATGTTTTTGTTGGAAGGAGTTTAGTGAAACATATAATACATTAAAAAAAAAAAAACTACAATTTTGGAATCAATAATATGTAGAAATTTAATGTATTTTTATTAGTTGATATTTCATTTTTAATAACGAGTAGATAGCTCCTAAAAACAGCACGAAAAACGGCTAGCGCGGCGTTTTGCTCGGGGTAGCGCCTTAAACCGAAGCGGTAGAAAAATCTCTAAATTCACTATCGCGCTAAACAATTTCAGTGTTTGCGTATTCTTCGCCAAGAATTACAAGGTTCACAGATTAAGACCTAGTTTAAGCTCTAATATTAACACCTTTATATACCAAACGATGTAAATTACCGCGGCGTGATCATAACAAACGGCGTACGCAGTTTCTGTAATCTACGGCACGCATTCTCATAATCACGGTCATGACATGAATTCATAATAATCACAATATATTGAGTTCTAGACCAGCTGGCCGCGAAACTTGGTTTCTCTTAAGGTCATGAACATGGAACATCTCTTTTGCTCCAACATCACGTTCAAGCGATTTACCGCCTGGTTTCTTGCGGCTCTTTTTGATCCAAATAAACACATATTCGAGCCAGATATACAAAGGATGTGTGATTTAAATATGACCGGAGAGGAAGAGTAGAAATAGCGACGAGACTCGAATTACTGAAACGTAAAGCGCCGGTCTCCGGTCTTTAAGGCGCTATATACGCCCCAATGTTAACGCAGTACTGGCCGTGCGCCCGCTCGATGGCAAAATATCAATATTGAACCTCCTTTTGAACAGTTTTGTTTGCAAAATATTATTTGATTTACATATTATGCTATATTACTTATGAACAAATACAGCCATCAATTTTTCTGTGTATAAATATTTTTAAACATCAAAGTAGTTTTGTAGGAGTTTCTAAAAGTTGCGAAAACATATAATGTTATTAATTGTTTTTTAAAGCAAAATTATTAGTTACACGAAAATACCTTGTGTTCAAAATTATGTACTTACATGATCACTAATAAATATACCTATATTTTTTTCAAACCTTTTAACCAAGCCGTTACTAAGGAATATGCTTTAGAAAGTTACCGTTTTACGGCACTAAAGGGTATGTAGGCCCTTAATTATGTACGAACGAATATGGTGCTGAATTAATTTCTCATTTCGTCACCAACTTTCTGTTAAGCTGCAGTTGTGATTGTTATAATGGCTCAATTACGTGTAGGATGGTAGGTATGTTTTCTTATTCTGCCCACTGCCAAAGTCACAACAAATTTTCAATGTTAATGATATGCTCCATGCTGCCGGTCAAATTATACCGGTCGCGTATTCAGAATTTGAATCAAACCATTACATCATCGGGCAACGTATCTAGAATATCAGCTATTAAATGCTACAGAGATATCAGATTAATAGGTTAGTATGTCAGTTTTAATGTTTTTGATAATGGTTCTGTAAAAACGACGCAACTAGGAATTTCCGTAATGTAGTAGTAAAACTTAGTTACGAGGTATTTTACATTAGGCATATGGGTTTACAGCTGCGTGGCGTAATTTTGATGCGTTCCTTATTTCTTTTTACCCAACTGCCGAAGGAGGGTAATGTGTTTATCAGTCTATGTATGTATGTCTGTTTGTTCCTTTGCAAACGCGTTGACCAATTTTGATGGTTCTTAACATTGCGAGTGTCACTGGCTACATTAAAATTGGAAAATAGAAAAAGGCGGCTTTTGAATGCCATATTATTGCGGGGGGCCCAATTTTTTTTTGTTTCCTATCCCGTGGTGTGGAACGTACCTAATTCGAAAAAAAATATGTTAACTCAAAAGTTATAAATAAAAAAGTTAATTAAAAAATCAATAAACCCTACTGCTTACGAAGCAAACAAGAAGAAAATCATGCTTTGCAGTCGGAGGATACATCTGGTTTTGGTCAGCCAGCTCGCGAATATGTATCCTCCGAATGCACCGCATGATTTTCTTCTTGTTAACGTCTTTTTAGTTCGCTTCTTAAACACTCGGGTTTTTCGATTTATCTTTTTTATTATCAGACAAAATGTGCGGTGCGGAAGTAAGTCTGCGAGACGAGCGTTGCTGCCAAAATAGCTCCGTTTCTATGCTTCGTTGCGTTAAAATCATAACAAACTAAAATCGTTTCTCAAATCGTTATTTATTACATCATGGGGCTGTGTGGTCCACGTCCAAAAATACACCGTCTGCTTTCGTGGATGTCGTTAAGGTCAGTTAAATATTGTAAACAGCATATTTGGAGGCTGAATTATTGACGCCATAATCCTTACGGAATCTCCATATGCCGAAAATAGTATTCGACAGGAAAGATATCTAATCGGTATCTCCACTTAGCGGGCCGTCCCGACAGACCGTCAAGCATACCGAATATCTTAATGTATTTCTTGTATGCAGGTGGATAACTGTTAACACGTTTAGCTATTAATATTCCGCTGGCACGTACAGTACGTACATGCTGAGCAAAAACAACGTTTTCTAATTCATTTTTCGGCTTACGGATGTTCAATTACTTCACTTTGACGAATAATATTCTTGAACCTCGAGCGAATTCCAGATTTCTATTTTATTGATCGTGTTTCGAAGCCTTTAGCACTGATTGTTTGTAGTCGAACTTTCGGGAAAGTTTTAGATGTTAGCCTGTTTTGATTGAGCACGGAGGTCGAACGAATTCACATGGTTTGTGCTAATGTGGCCTTTGTTTTCAGTTATTTGGATACAGTTAAAAATCGATCACGTGCGTGTAACACAAGTTTTCACGATATCTGAAACGTGCGCACTATTTGCTCTGCTACTTGAAATGTAATAAAAATATTTATATTGTAGAATGTACGTAAGTTCTACATTCTTGGTTTATCAGTGGGTGGTGGGCTTGAATTAAAATTCATTTATTTGTCAAGGTTAATACGAATACTGTGTAAGAAAAAATAAACACTTGAGAGCTGAGATGGAAATAGTCGTCACAAAAGCTTTTTGTTTGTACCTTGTACCCTCCCCTCAGCTTCTCAATTAATATTGTTCTGGGTATTTGTTAGGTCTTTTTTTGTTTTTACCCGACTGCCGAAGGAGGGTAATGTGTTTATCAGTCTATGTATATATATTTGTTCCTATGTGGCGTTCTAGAGACCAAACGCGTTGGCCGATTTTGATGATTCTTACGTCAATCGATTCGTCTTAACCCTGCGAGTGTCACTTGCTACATAAAAATTGGAAAAGAAAAAAATGGCGCCATTTTGTTGGGGGTAAAGAAAAAAAAACATCCAGACCCACCGTGTGGGGTATCAAAATAAAGGGTTTTAAGAGGTGATTTCATAAATATATTACACTTATATGTTTAAATGTAACTGTAAATCATGCTGTGCAGTCGGAGGATACATCTGGTTTTGGTCAGCCAGCTCGCGAATATGTATCCTCCGACGGCACAGCATGATTTTCTTCTTGTTTTCGTCTTTATAGTTCGCTTTTTAAGCAGTCGGGTTTTTTGTTTTTTTACTAACTTTTTTATTTTCTATATTACCAAGACGAACAGAAGTTTCTGTATGCAAATTAAAAAGAAAATTGGAAAGTGCCGTCTTAACTTAAATATAATAACGCTAGCGTGAAATCACTTGTCGCAACTGCGGTAAAATACTTTAGTGTTCCGTGTCGAATTCTGAAAAGCCAAATGTTTATGAAATCAATGCCTAGCGTTTTACTCTTTGACCCGTGACATTGGCTTTTCGGAGATACAATTGAGTTTAATTGGGTTCGATCATTTCGGTGAAGTGAAAAAGACTTTGTTCGTTCTTCCAGAGGACCCGTGTTGTCCTATCTGTAGCATCATTAGCAGCTGATTCATCATCCTCTTCATCATCAGCCTTTTAATGTTCCCACTGCTGGAACACTGCCTCCTCTTTGTGAGAGGTAATGGGACGTAATCCACCACGCAGGCCCAGTGCAGATTGGTGGATGTCACGAATGTCTTCGAATTTTTGGTTCTCAGACATGCCGATTTCCTCACGATGTTTTCCTTCACCGTTTTGAGAGCAGTGGTGATGAATAATTTACACAAAGTAAATCGTCTGGGTTTGAATCTACGGCCTACAACTTGTAAGTCGCGGCCGTTGCCACTGTGCCACCACTGCTCTAGAAAGTGATTTTGATAACTGAATTAGAAAATCGTGCGGCACACAAGTATAATGCAACTCTACCAATAAAGATTTCAATCGCTAATTGCCAATTAAGAATGTCATCTATACTAATATTATAAAGAGGTAAAGTTTGTGACGTAAGGGGTTATCTCTGGATCTACTGAACCGATTTTGAAAATTCTTTCACCAGTGGAAAGCTACATTATTCCTGAGTGTCATATGCTATAATATATTTTCATAAAAAATAGAGATCCTTATGGGAATTGCAATAATGTAACCCAAGGTAGCAAAATGTTGCCTATAAATTCATTCTTTGGCATGCACTGAGAAAACTATTGATGATAGATAAAATATAGTAGGTAGGTAGGTAGGGTAGGCAGAGCAGGCAGTTGACGAGAGCGAAGCCCCGGGGGTCAGCTAGTTTATTATATTAATATGCTGCATGCTAATAAATCAAGGCACATAATTTCTCTTTAGGCAATTTTTGGCAAGACTATTAACTATCATGAGCGGAGGTGAAACTGGAACATGAATAAGGCTTCCTCATTATCGATAATATTTAGCGCAATACAGCAGATTGACGATGATGCCACCCATTCTCTGAAGGATGACTTACCAAATATCCTCGTGAAAAACCCAAGCAATTAGAATGTTAGGTCATTAAAAAATTACAATGTAGCGGACAAGGTCTCTCCTAAATTCCGCCACAGAATGCGGTCTGGAAAGACCGCATTCTGTCATTCATTTTAAAAACCTACTTGTTACCAAACACTCGATAATGACACGTGGACCCTTTCGCTTTTGAGAACAGAAGAACGCCGATAATCTGACTAAAATCAATACTCGAAATCTCCCTTCAAGATAAAATCTCAAGTGAATGAAATGAAGCAAAAGCTTTAATATTATCTTTCCCCTTGCGGGCTCATAATATCCCACAGATTCCTTGTAATAAAATTTTCATAACTCGGGTTGGTATCCAGGGTAGGGAAGAGGACTTGGAAACGATACATCATCATACCGTAATCCGTAACATTTTGAATATATCGCACCCTTAGTAATATAAAGGCTTAAAACAAAAAAGTAGTTTTTTGGGAATACGTGTTTAAAGATTCTGAATTATAACATTCCAGTTTATTTTTCAAATAAAATGCTTAATATTTTAGTTGTAAATGTGATTTTCTTCAGATTTATACTTCGATACCTAGACTATAAGTAGCCATCAATAAATATAAATAATAATATGAAATTCGATAAATTATAAGTATTTGAAAAAACACTTTCAAGTTAGGCCCATATACTACAAAAAAATATAACAGTAATGTGGACCTATTTAAGATCTATTATGAATTAAACCCAAAAATATTAGTATATTTTTATAATATAACGGCACAACTACAAATTGTTCTATATAATACAAAATGGTTAGAACACGTTTGAACGGTCTGCCTTCGACAAGTATGGACACGTTACTGGTTGTTGCGACCTTATAGCAGTAAGAACGGGAGACGAGCGGGGGGAGTGTGAGAGAGACGTAGTTATAGTTACAGAGTCGTTAACGTTTTTTTTCTCTCTCTGTCAGCGGTAGCCGGTAGATAATTTCGTTTTGTGCCCTTAGCATTCAAAATCAAATTTTTCAAAAATTTTGACTTGAGCCCTTATATTATTAAGGGTGCGATATGCTGATTTTATCCTTTGTTGATCTAAAATCTAGTCCCTTTTCATAAAGTTTATGTTATGTACGTTGTATATTTCTTTTTTACCCGACTGCCGAAGGAGGGTAATGTGTTTATCAGTCTATGTATGTATGTATGTTTGTTCCTATGTGGCGTGCTAGAGACCAAACGCGTTGGCCAATTTTGATGATTCTTACGTCAATCGATTCCTCTTAACGCTGCGAGTGTCACTGGCTACATTAAAATTAGAAAAGAAAAAAAACCGGCTAAGTGCGAGTCGGACTCGCGCATGAAGGGTTCCGTACCTTTATCGCGAAAACGGCAAAAAAATCACGTTTGTTGTATGGGAGCCCTCCTTAAATATTTATTTTATACTGTTTTTAGTATTTGTTGTTATAGCGGCAATAGAAATACATCATCTGTAAAAATTTCAACTGTCTAGCTATCACGGTTCATTAGTTACAGCCTGGTGACAGACGGACAGACAGACAGACGGACCGCGGAGTCTTAGTAATAGGGTCCCGTTTTTACCCTTTGGGTACGGAACCCTAAAAATGGCGGCTTTTGGGCGCCATTTTGTGTGGGTTTTTTTTTTTCAAACCCTTCGTGTTGTGTATCAAAATAAAGGGTTTTAAGAGCTGATTTCAAAAATATATACACTAAAATCATCAATACATCTGGTTTTGACCATTTTTAGCCAGCTCGCGAATCTGTATCCTCTGACTGCACAGCATGATTTTCTTCTTGTTTACGTCTTTTTAGTTCGCTTTTGAAGCAGTCGGATATATTGATTTTTTTAATTAACTTTTTATCGTGTTTCGCTTTATAATGCGTGTAATATCCGTTTTTCTTCCTACTCACTCGGCACCTCATTAAGAACTATACGTAATGTAATAGTAAAGAGTATTATGTCAAACCTTTTTCTGCTCGCGAACTCCACACGTACCAACACGGAATACTGTACTTGGTGCTTGCATAAAGCCAAGCTGCAGTTCTATTACTATTTTTATATGATGTCTATTCCTAGCTACAACAAACTTTGTCTATAATAGGGTAGTTGACAAATAATATCTATTTGGTCTGTCAGTTTACCCTAAAAATACTGGACACGTATTTATCTTTTGCCACGTAAACAAAAAATTACGAGGATGCATTGCGTTGAAATATTGTGTGATGTCACGGTGTGCTACACTTTATACTGACAAAGTGACGTCACATGCCCCCACTCCTGAACTTTGATGCGCTTTATCTTTGTCAGTTTTTATTTATTTGATAAAGCAAAACAAACGGGTCCAATATCTATACTAATAACATAAAGCTGAAGAGTTTGTTGGTTTGTTTGAACGCGCTAATCTCAGGAACTATTGGTTGGAATTGAAAAATGCTTTTTGTGTTTGATAGTCCATTTGTCGAGGAAGGTTATAGGCTGTATAACATCACGTTACGACTAATAGGAGCGGAGCATAAATGAAAAATGTTAAATGGGAAAAATATTCCTTTTTGAGAGCTTCCGTTGCGTGCGCTGCGTAAACGGTTTAAGTTACGCAACAATCGTATATGTAGGATAGGTAGGTAGGTAGGTAGGGTAGATGAGTAGGTAGGTAGCAAGTAGACGGGAGTGAAGCCGCGTGGGACAGCTAGTTATTTAATAATCTCACTGACGGACTGGGAATCCCCCTCTCGGCATATTTTTTTTAGGCATTGTATCGTTTGGCAAAACGTTTTCGTCATAATCCAGATGTAAGAACCCAATAACATTTTGCGTCACCCGGGAATCTAATCCAGGACATCATGCTCAACAATAGCGCTTGCGATGACTAGACCAACGAGGCAGTGTATCTTAATAGGGACGTTTGCTTGGTATGAAAAGGATAATTCTATTTAGTCCGTCAGGTTTAATTTCTCAGTAGCCGGGTTGCTGGAGTCCAGGTGGATGGCAATAAGCTCACCTTCTATTACATGGAAAGAAAGAAAGAAGACTTTAACATACCCAACTGTCGCAATGTGGGTGTACTGTAGTTGCACATCTGCCTAATAACCTTTCGGTGACGCTATGTTAAGGTTCAACTAGTCGACGGCACGAACTATTTTGTGCGCGAGGTTAAATGCATGCCATCTCATCCGACAACACGTGCGAATGAGATAGATGCTGTGATGAGCAGTAAGAAGCTAGTTCAACACGAATTAGCACTTTTGCAAATTTGTATCGAAATGTATGATGATTTAGGACGAAAATGAGCGCGCGGAAATTTTATAAACAGACCTTTGGGAGTCTAGATATCATGAAAAAACTACTAAATGTATATTTTCAAAATAAAATTATTTGCATTGTTGAATTACTAATCTATCCCTGTATGGAGGCCGTCTTGCAATTTTCCTTCTTCTTATGGTATTTATTGGCTTTTTCTTATGTGGAACTTACGATGCTCGTAACTTGCAAATATTTTATTTTTTAACTTTTTTGTTGCCATACAGGATTAGATAATGATGAGACAAATTGATATATTTTTTATTTTGAACGTACATCGTGAAACAGTGGAGTAATCGCTAGACTACGTTTGTATGGAAGAATGATCGACTAGTGTAACCTTAAGATATATTATTCAATATTCTTGTATGGTTGCCCCAAGTTGCGAGTTGCGTAACCACGCAAGCATGCAACCGCTCTAATACGATTACCACGGAAATACTATCCCTATTTTCTTTAAGTAATGCAATTGCTTGCCTACAAGAGGGTGCCCGGGACTCATATGTCCGCCATGATCGATTTATTTCTAATAGGATTTTCCAACGACGTGCGAGGCCCTACCGATGTGAAAACAATTCTATTTTAAGGGCCTACATACGCTTTAGTGCCGTAAAACGGTAACTTTCTAAAGCATACTCCTCAGTAACAGCTAGGTTAAAAGGTTTGAAAAAACTATATATTTATTATTGATTCATGCACATAATTTTGAACACAAGGTTTTTTCGTGTAACTAATAGTTTTGCTTTAAGAAAATAATTAACAACACGATATTTTTTCGCAACTTTTGGAAACTCCTCCAAAACGACTTGGATGTTTAAAAATATTTTTATACAGAAAAATTGATGGCTGGAATTTCTTCATACCTAACATAGCATATGTAAGTCAATTAATATTTTGCAAACAAAACTGTTCAAAAGGAGGTTCAATTTTGATATTCTGGCATCGATCGGGCGCACGGCCAGTACTGCGTTACATTGGGGCGTATATATCGCCTTAAACATGTGAATTACCAACTTTTCTACGCGTTTCGTTCGTAAATAATAGAACACGTGTGAGGAAGATAGTTCGCTACAAAAGTACACATCTATCGAAATCGTTTAGGTATTGTGTAAGCGTTCAGATTTATGGTGGGCCAATGTTGTTAACGGAAACAATGGTGTTTTTACTCAATTTAACCGTTCTATTGCTCGGACATAATTCATTGCTTTCTCTCCGGCGTTTTCTTGTTTTTCTTGTACGCATTGATATAATAGCTATATTTGTACCAATTTCAGCCTCTATTATTCTATATTCGGTGACCAAGCAACCACAAATTGTAGACCCGAGGACCTTTATTGGACTTAATGTGGTTAATTATTAGGGTTCCGTACCCAAAGGGTAAAAACGGGACCCTATTACTAAGACTCCGCGGTCCGTTTGTCTGTCTGTCACCAGGCTGTATCTCATGAACCGTGATAGCTAGACAATTGAAATTTTCACAGATTATGTATTTTTCTTGCCGCTATAACAAAAAATACTAAAAAGATAATAAAATAAATATTCAAGTGGGGTTCCCATACAACAAGCGTGGTTTTAATGCCGTTTTTTGCGATAATGGTACGGAACCCTTCTTGCGCGAGTCCGACTCGCACTTCGCCGGTTTTTTATTGAATACGTTATTTAATATGATGGCAGCCCGGGGTGAAACCAAAGGTCGGAGAAGTTTTGATTGGCTCTATTTTGAACGCCAAGGTTCTACTATTGGATGCCGAGATTTCCTTTGATTGACCTTTTTTTGTATATTTTATGAAACGAGGAAATTTGTTCTTTCAATAAGAAACCGATTTTATCAATGATGTAATGAGGATAATTTTGATTAGGCACATTCTTTGCATAATGATTTATTGAATATTTGTTTAAGCAGTTTGGGATATACCCAACTCAAATAACCAAATATATTTTTCATAATAAATTAATCGCTGTACATTACTTGCCAAATTTCTTGGCCGCCCTGAAGTTGGCTTTCCGATGCGCAAGGAACGGATCGGTGCTGTTTTTTACCCGACTGCCGAAGGAGTGTAATATGTTTATCAGTCTATGTATGTATGTTCCTATGTGTCGTTCTAGATACCAAAAGCGTTAGCCGATTTTGATGATTCTTACATCAATAGATTCGTCTTAACCTTGCGGGTGTAATTGGTTACAACAAAGTTGTAAAATAGAAAAGTAGCTGCTTTTGGGCGCCTTATTGGAATAAAGGAAAAGAGGTGATTTCAAAAATATATTACACTTATATTTTTAAATGTACCTAATTCGAAAAATAAATGTTAACTAAAAAGTTATAGATTAAACAAATCAAAAAACCCGACTGCTTACGAAACGAATTAAAAAGAACGTAAAAAAGAAGAAAATCATGCTGTGCAGTCGAAGGATACATCTGGTTTTGATCAGCCAGCTCGTATGTAGCCTCCGACTGCACAGCATGATTTTCTTCTTGTTTTAATATGCTTCTTAATTTACTCCTACGCAGCCACTGTAGCCAACATCCGGGCGGCCAAGAAGTTTGCCGAGAACTGTATTTGTTCAAAGGTGAAAATATCTCGCTCATAGTGCGGAAACGGGCTTTATCTGATGGGAATTCGCTAGAATAAACTTTTAACAAAAACATCTTATGTCAGACATTGTGTTATGCCGACTTATATAATAGCACACAAAAGGTTTGCACTTGTGCAGCTTCCCATGCCTCGAGCTGTCAACAATTCAACATTGTCTGATTTCTTTCTGTTTCATAAAAATACTACACATCTGTGAACTACTTGTGTTGAATAACTGACGCATGTTACTTATGTTTAATAGCATTTTAACGCAAATTTTGACTTCATCCTCGTCTCCAAATGACGTGAACTTGACATTGCATTGGCGATTTCACCATCGAAACTCGTAAACAAAAGCAATCTAAAATAATTACTGCATACAAATAACTTCTTGAGTATTCAAATCCAGCACATTCTTCTAAAACTACTAACACTATCGTTAAGGGTTTAGTTTGCAAAATCAACTACCAGTGGCGTAGCGTGCTTTGGCGGGGCCCCGTATAAAAATTTGCGGGCCCAAATCTCACAAAAGAAAAAAAAATGTTTGCATAAAATTAAATTAAATATTTATTCATCATGTCACTTTTTCCAAAATTTTTACAAACTACTCAAATTCAATATACACTCTCCTTGCCTTTTTTTCGGCAAACTGATTTCTTAAATCATTTATAGCTGATGATGACTTTAGTTTTTCTAAAGTTTCTGCCTTTATAGCACTGACCTCTATCATACATTGTACACTGGACTTCATATTATCGATGACAAAATGAAGACATTTGATTATCGCCATTTTGGCGCTGATAGCAACGTGAATTAACGTGAGAGTCGCATGGAACTAATATTAGAGATGGGACACAGCTTTCGGTAAAATACTTTTATGGGTTTTATCGATCGTGAGAATAATTTAATACGTAAGAGAAAAAAAACCAGTTATTTTCATTATGATTATTTTTTAAGTAATAGAATAATTGCTGTAAAGGTTACTAAAAATATTTTCAGTCAGATTGCAAGCTATAAACTAGTGGATAGCGTGCTAGTAAAGTTATAGCGCATTACTGTAAGATCAGTGAGATTTAAATATGGAATTAGGCTAAAAACTTATCCTAAAAACTATCACATTTGAGCAAGTATCTCCTCGCTCAAGTACACTAGTTGTACGCCCATCGGATTCGTGAAGGGAACATCATTTATATAATAATAATAATAAATGAGATGGATAATCATTTACAACGGAAGTATTTCTCGCTATCATCGCTGAGATCCTGTCTCTGTAGTGTTAAGGTGCAAATAAGAGTGGTATCGCATTCCAGCAAGGTGAAGACTTTAACTCTGTTTCAGATGTAGATAATAAATTATTTGACTTCAAAACATTTGTTAATATAATTATAACTATCATGATATTATTCCAGAATGAATTCCAGGCTCAGGAACGTGGTGATTGGTACAAGAGTGAGGCCTGTGCTCAGCAGTGGGCGAAGTCGGGCTGTGGATGATCATGATGATGATTCCAGAATTTAGTATTACACATCGCTTTTGAACATATTATTACTGATTATTAGGCATTCATATACCTAACATTCATCACCAATACCAATATGAGATATTTAGTTCCAACATACTACGAGCAATACAGTAAATGAGTGATACGCCTTGCCAAGACTACTATTTTGATATTAGTGTAATTTAAAAATATCACTAATACTGATATATTAGTTACAATATTATAATATTTCCAGTCAAATATATTAGTGTTACCTAATTTTTAGAAATATCGGTAGTATCCTATCTCTAAATGTGTCAATTTTAGTTTCTGATACGCTCGAGCGGGGCGCTTTGAATCATCACAAAAATCAACTGTCATTGCATATAGTATGTTTAGTCCAGCGTACTTGTATAATAGAGGTCAGTGCTTTATAGACAATAGTGACAGGTCTGACAAAAGAAAAAAAAGTTTGCATATAATTAAAAGAAATATTAATCATCATAATAATTTATCAGTCACTTTTCCAAAATTTTTACGAACATTTCAAATTGAATATACACTCTCCTTGCCTTTTTTTCGGCAAACTGATTTATTAAATCTTTAGTTTTTTTAAAGTTTCTGCCTCTATGGACATTAGTGATAGGTTTGACTGGCGTTCATGTCCCATCGAAGTTCTTAGGAAATTTTTCATCAGTTTGAATTTTTGCTTACGCACGACGGGGGCCCCGTGGCCCGGGGCCCTGTATAATTGATACGACAGATACGGCGGTAGCTACGCACCTGTCTACTACCACTGTTCTTGTAATGTAATGTTTGTATGTAGTTTTGTGGCAATTAAATACTTTTTCTCTCTTTTTAAAATCGAATACTAAAATAGTAAAATGTTTATTCAAATCCTTGTTTACTTTATTTTAGCAGTGGGAAACGTAAACCCAAAGATACAAAGTACTTGTCGATTGTTCGGTTTAGATTCTCACGGAAGTGTAACCTTTCCCATTGACTATTAATGCTTATAATGGCTAATAACTAAGCACCACAATAAGCACTTATTGTTGTAATTGTCAGCGTTGAGAGCTAACGCTGACCTAAGGAATCTTTCACGGATGGAAGGTCAACAGTTTTGGAGTTTTCCTTTCAGAAATAAGCTTCCGACATAGTTTTAGAGGTTGCCGTTCCAATGTCAAAACATATCAGATGATCGATAAAATCTTAACGACATAGAACTTTACCGAAATAATACTTTTGGGAGTCTGAAATTAGCTCTCGTCTGCCAAACTGTTTCTGCCTAATTACTTTCGCTCTTGTTGATTATCGATAAGAAGTTGATTGATGATCGTGAAACGAAATTGAAATGTTCAGGTGTTTTCCTAAGATGAAAATAGCTTGCTCCAACTTTCACTCGCAGATGTTATTAAACACTTTTGTTTTGCCTTTAACGTCAATCATAGAAGTTCAGGATTAAAACAAGCAAAAAGTTAAATTAAAACTGTAGCCCGACTACGGACTTTTTTTCTTTTAAGCCTTTGTTACCCGGGCTATATATAATAACGAATCTGTTGACACCTTATTCATCAGAATCGGATGAATAGTTGAGGTGCTACGGAGGAACATACGCAAATAGATACAAATATAGACTGCAAAAATCATGGCCCTTCCTTTTGGCTACGCCGTAGTCGGGTAAAAAACAATCTGCCTAGAGCCTAGACTCTCCTACTGTTATATATTCGGCTTGGCTTCCAGTCTTATCGGATCCAGATGAGTACCAATATTTTACAGCGCGGAACGTCTGCCTATCTGACACCCAGTAACTGAGCAACACGGTACCCCTTGGCAAGACTGGTGTCAGATTTCTGCCTTATATCCGTAACGACTGTCAAAGACCTTCAAATTACGGCCGGAACCAACAGCTTAACGTGTTTTCCGAGGCATGGGGGCATCTCGCTATTTAAAGATGATCACTCATCCACGGATCGAAGTTCAACCCGTGAATGTAGCCACGAGCTCCTCCAGCGAATCCAGGATTAAAAAAAGTTTTCTTGTTTCAGTTACAACGGATACCTGCCAGCCGGAGAGAGAGGTCGACGCCGCAGCAAGTTCGTGCTGTACCGGAGACCCTCGGCAAACGGTGTGAGGCGCTCAAAGCACTATGTGGTCAAGACTCCGCACAGCAGCAAGGCCATCCTTGATGCCAGCCAACACTCAATATCGTACACACTCAGCCGCAGTCAGGCGGTCATCGTCGAGTACACGGAAGACCCAGATACGGATATGTTCCAGGTATGTTTAAGACTAGATTTTGAGACCATTCTTAACTATGAACTCACTTTTGGATGGAGACAGACCTTTTCACAGGCGATACGTCCGTGTGCCTTCGGGTCAGTCTTTATGAAGACTAGAACATTGTTGATTCTTCAGGAGTAAGCAACTTGTTACAAACTAATCCGAATTTGATAACACTTGTGCTATATCATTTTGTGCTGTCATTTTAAATCAGCATTTGTCAGCTGCCTGTAAAAGTTTTAATTAGGCCTTTTTAACAAAAAACATTGTGTGTCCAACACAATTTATTTTTTTCTAAATTGTCGCATTTGGTACAATTATTATCTTGTTTCTGTTTGACCTTTCTGCGTTGGAAAAACCGAATGATTTTGCTGCTTCGATTTGTGTGTAAAAGTAAATGATCTGTATACGTTGTCACACACGTGACTAAAGATATATCAACACTCAACAGGATTTACCTTTGTCCGGTTTCCAAGTGTTGGTTTTTCCAAGTTAAACTTGCGGTAAACGGCGCACGCTTACTCCAGGCTGAGAGCTGAGACAGAGAGCTACTACTACTCATAAAACATTTTAATTGAACCGTCGTGAGTCGTGATTATAATACAGACTATGCTTGGTCGTACATACTTTCTACCACCTTGGAGAATGAACACACCTACGTACATATTCTAACACGACAAAGACATTGCCACATCAAGAGGAACAAAACAGCTTTATGGTTTCGAAATGATATCACAAGATCCCCTCGCATTGGGTCCTCTTATCGGGCACCAGACGTTGTCTGTTTGCACTACAAAACATCTAAACAATGTGCCATACGAGAACAAACAATAGGCCGTGATACACGATTGCTAAATGGGGACGCGTATTTCATCTACACCGGTATGGATAACAACCCTCGCTTCGGCAACAAATGCTTTCAAAATTTCGCAATGCGCAAATAGAAGAACCACGCCTTTCCAACGAGGCATGCTTCGATTAAAACTAGGAATATAAATAAACAATACAAAGGAAAAAACGTTGGTTTTGTGCCAAAATAATGTAGCAAGCATGTGTCTCTAATGGAGCCGCCGACAGTCTAATGTTGTAACATTTTTGAATAATTAAAATTGGACCAGAAGGGTCCCACCTTTTTAATATAAAATGAGTTGCGAAGTGTCAGACGGTTTGTTGTTATAAATCTTGTTGTTTACGTTTTGCGTTGCGCATGAGACAGTGTGTTTACCCGGCGTGTCGTGGCGTCTCTCATATCTAATCGGCGCATATGGGTTAGTGCCCCCCGGGAGAACAATGCGTTGGTCCCTACTGAATTCAACCCATGCCGCCATGTGGAGCCACTATCACACTATCAGATCGTGTTGCAAACACTTAGCCTATGATAACGTCCAGTGAAACCGATCTACAACAATAGTCGGTGATAAGGTTATTGGCTCACGAATTTCTGATGCGTAGATCGTGACGATTGCCTTCTTCGAACTTATGGAATGGTTCATATTTAAATCCAACAGTATCACTCGTTATGTGTAAGTAGGATTGCCCGTAGTTAAGTTAATAGCGTTTAACAGTTTTGTCCTTTGTTTGCGGATCTTCTTGTTATTATAAGGCTTCAACAGTTTAAAAGCGGTCACCTCCACTGAAATATTAACGAGTTTGTTTGTTGTAAACTGTTGTTGTAGGTGCTACTTAATCCAAGTGGGCACTTGACGCAACCGCACTTGCTAATTTCTATGGAGCGTCGAAGTTCGTTGCCGCCGCGGTCGACGCACTGTTCCACATCCTGTTCATTTGATTGAACGCCATTTCCATTGTTGCCAACACTTACACATCGCAAACTTGCCGTAAAATCATATTCGAGCACCCGAATAAATATTTATTTCGGCTCGACTGGCACACTGGGCACCGGAAGTGTTCCAAACATTAGCATACACCGCGTCATTGTATACTGATAGATACAAAGCATGAATGATATTCTTCTTCAAAAAATTCATTCATATTCAATAATTTCGCAAGTCTGGTTACATAAATATTTTTCTGCGTCGTATTCCATCTGGATTATTTCTTTAACAGAATACATCGATCAAAACTTGTTTACGACTGTAAAAAATAAATTGTTAGCATTACATGCGGTTTTTGCGTCTACAGAATCGTTTTGCTGCCTAGGCTTTTGTTATTATCTGCAGTCTACACTGTTGTACAAGGTCTTGGTGTCTGCTTAAGGTTACACTAGTCGAAAATTCTTCTATACAAACGTAGTCTATCGATTACTCCACTGTTTGACGATGTACGTTAAAAATTAATAAAATATATAAATTTGTCTCATCATTATCTAGCCCTGTATGGCAACAAAAAAGTTTCAATTGAAAGTTATGAGCGTCGAAAGTTCCATATTTCAACACCAATTTTAACGCATCTTTGGACGGAAATAAATATCATAAGAAGAACGAAAATTGCAAAACAGCCGTCATACATAGATAAGTAATTCAACGAGGCAATATTTTTTTTTTTGGATATATAAATTTAGTCGTTTTTTCATGATATCTAGACTCCCAAAGGTCTGTTTATAAAATTTCGCGCGCTCGTTTTCGTCCTAAATCATCATCAATTTCGCTACAAATTTGCGAAAGTTCTAATTCGTATGCGAACTAGCTTCTTACTGCTCATCACAGCATCTATCTCTTTCGCACGTGTTGTCGGATGAGATAGCATGCATTTTAACCTCGCGCACAAAATAGTTCGCACCGTCCGCGTCGACTAGGGGAACCTTAAATCATGGAGATACAATCTTTTCAATTGTTTATATTATTTTCAGAACTTATCATCATTATGCCAAGGGTACAGTCACATAATTAAAATTATCATCACCTACAATCTCTACCGGGTCGCTGATAAATCGTTAATCAGTCATTGGCTTTGTTCCACCCATACTGCCATTAGCTATATTTACAGAAAATAATTCTGTTTCTCAAAGGTCGTTGGCCTAAGATCTAGGTCTAGCTGGTTTTTGTAAATATGCTAATGTTCCTTCATAACATGTTCGAGGTGAACGGTGCACGACGGCAATCTTCTTGCGATGGATTTTGTACCACACCTCTGTATCATTGTACAGGTTTAATGACCCAATGACCCACAAGTAAACATTCATTATTGTTATATTACGTTTTAAGGAAAATTTGTGGAAAATTGATAGTGGTCAAGCGCGAGGCTATCACACTAATATTATTAGGGCTAAAGTTTGTGAGTGTGTGTGTTTGTATGTTTGTTACTTCTTCACGCTCGAACGGCTGGACGGATCTGGATGAAATTTGGCACAGATATAGATTATAGTCTGGAATAGCACAAAGGATGCTTTTTGTCCCGGGAATATGTACCCTCGGGATAATGTTCGACTAACACGCGGGCGAAGCCGCTGGCTGAAGATAGTAATATTTTAAAGGCGAATGTTTGTAAGTGTGTGTGTGTTTGTATGTGTGTTACTTCTTCACATTCAAACGGCTTGATGGATCTGGACGAAATTTGGCACAGGGATAGTCAGGACTCAGGAATAGCATATAGAATACGTTTTATCCCGGGAATATGTTTGCTTGGGATAATTTTCGACATTCACGCGGCGAAGCTAGTCTATAATAAAAAAATAAGATTTATATTTTTATACATTGATTTAGGGACCAGGAAATGTAAATTGCCCCAGGTTTTATTCTCTAGGGGAAATAAGAAATGCCTGCACTTTTCTACACTATCATTATAATACACCATGCCATTAGAATCTTCATTAATAGTACATAACAACACGTCTGTATACCTCGAAGAGTTAGGCAGTGGTTTACGTTGAGTATATCCACATAACGCCACATATGTTTTAAGTCCTATGTGTCCTATAGGGGGCGAGGATATGGTCACCAACCGGGCACATATCCAGATTGTTGGCTGCTACTCAGAAATTGCAATGACAAAACCCAATAATAATTCACACTAATTCATTAAAGCAATCGTAAAAATATTGGTTACACGTTGAAAGACACAGAATATTATTCTAGTCATGGGCTGTGAGCGTAAGACACCCTAAAATAAGTGATAACTGTGCAACTAAATTCTTTACACCACAAAAATATCTGCCAATCACTCTTAACTTCAATATAAATTTATTGGTTCTTGGCACAACGTTGTTAAAAGAGCAAATTTGAATGAATGAATACCGAAAAACGACCCAGTGATGACTTCCAACGCTATAAATTCCGACTGCGATGATAAATTCTCAATTTTCATCCTCTTAACGCCAGACAATGTAATTTGTTTCGTTTCATAAAAGGGATGAAACATAAAGCAGTTTGCATTTGATTTAATTTCGAAATTTATCATCCCAGGCTCCCAGCAATGTCTGAATTCCGAACAAATTAAAAATTCCGATACCGTTAGATGGATAACCCGTACCGAGGTAAAAGGCATTGCTAAAATATTTGCACAAAACGCCGTCCCCGGCGATTGGCACTGCCGGTAGTCATAAAAATTCAGTGATGCATCATGTTTGGTGGCGCTAACGGGGTGACACGTGACGTCACGGATGACCCGATCTGCATGTCAACGAGGGTGGGGCGTGAGCGTGACGTCAGACCTGGGGTGGGAGTAAGAGACGGCGTGGTTGGGCCAAGGACGTCGCCGGGCCGACCGACGCGCAACACCCGCCGCAATCGATACTGTGGCTTGACAACCGCGATCTGCAATCGACTGCCTATCCTCACATCTGATCTAGACAAACACTAAGATAGCCCCTTGCATGACCCCTTTTCCTGGCCCAAGAAGGCCCCTCAAAATAAACCAAACAGTAGTCATAACTTGGTACGTGACAGTAGACTGCTCCCCCCGTCAATGAACTTGTTCTTCAGCAAACAGAATTGTTTTTAATTTTCGAGGTCTCGAAACCGGTTGCTTTACAACAAATGTGGCTCATTTGCATATTCGTAGTAAATCCAAACGAAATTGCGATCTTATGCATATCAGATGGAAGGGTTTTTCTTGGTAAGGCCGGTCGGTCGTCCATTCTGGTTGAATTATGTCAGTAGACGATGTTAGGGTTTATTGCGGTTCCATGGAAAATCATGTAGAGGCTGGGCTACTCGTCTAACGGTCATTCACCGTTTCTTTTACATAGCAAAAGTATATTTGCTACGTGTTCACCCCGCCCCGGTTAACTTACTTTCACTCGTGTTTTATCTTAGTGCAACCTTCAAGATCACGAAGAGAACTGGTTTTAGTTCTCATGAATTTACTCTAGATTATGTCACATAAGTCTACTGTTATTATATGAGGATATAACTATATGTATATCTGCAATTACTAATAGGTTTAATCAATTCCTTTTGTCAAAGTCAGGCTGATGTGCTTTTGATTCAATGTAGTTGTATTATTGCATTGATTTTTAAGGCTTGCGTATATCAAATATGATCTTCAGCGAAAACTACATATTTAATAAACCTTAATCACAGTTCAAAATAGCCTTTTGCGGCAATCTCGGGCGTTATCATTGAGAGTTCAGCTTGGCCGTTGTCCAGGAAACATCCCGCTTTTACTGGTGAAAGTATACCTTTTGGATCGCTTTTACAACTGCAATAATATCTGCTGAAAATTCATAGGATTTACCATATTTCCACATAGTCACACGACAGCAGAAACCGCACGTTTCGTTTCTCATGTGCAGACTAATCAAAGGGGCTTTAAAATTACAAAGCGAATCAAATAACGTGGAACTGCAATTTAGCATTGCCGGCGTCGGGTTCATTCTTATCATCGTTTGCGGCACACTTGCTGTAGGAGAAACTTTTTCCATTATACCTGTCCTACTATTTGCAGGAAACCGCACAACTTACTCTTCATACTAAAATTAAAGCAGTGCTTCACTCACTGGAACTTAGAAGGCTGTTTCGATATTGTTCTAAGAACTTTACAACAAAGCGCTTTCAGTCTAAGTTTCCCTTTTATCTTTTAATGAAGTGTTTCACCCCAAAAGCTCCCGTTACGTTCACAACAGACTATTTATACGCCTTTAAAATTTGAAACTTTTTAAATTACCATCAAAGTCGCCAGGTTGTGTAAACAAGCTGTGTTGTTTGAACAATAAATCTCCTATATCAAATATGTTTAAGTAATCTGTTTGTTTTAGACGTTTAGACTTTATTGGTACACATTATTGTTACATACAGTCATATATTCACACCTTGTTTGTATGTAATTTTAACAATTCAATTCATAACATAGAGATGTTCTGATAATTTATGTTGAACTGGTTTCATATGAAAAACTTTTTTGCAAAAAAATACTACCGACTTCCAAACACAAAACTACAAAGTGAAAAACAACTTTATTTTTTGAAGTCGATGTCTTTCGTAGGTACCAATTTCTTTGCGTTATGGACACCGACTTCAGAAAATAAAGTTCTTTTTCACTTTGTAGTTTTGTGTTTGGAAGTCGGTAGTATTTTTTTGCAAAATAGTTTTTTTTATTTTTCACTTTTTTGTTGTACCTACCTAATAGGCAAGTTAGTAAGGTAACTATAACGCCAGAATAGATTTCATAAAACTTGAGCATAACCGGTGAAATGAGAGATCTGCGTACCCCTTAAAAACGTACTGGCGTGGTGTTATGTTATGAAATGGTATAAACAATAAACAGACATGCGATTACAGCAATTCCGAGAGATTTGCCGTTATTTATTGAAGAGTTCTGTTGTATATCTCCGAAGTTCTTCATCAGATCTTCACCAAATTAAAATGGGACCAATTTCGGAACATACTTTTTCAAACAAAAAAATAATTTTCAAAATCGGTCCACAATTGACGGAGATATCGGTGAACGTACACAATAAAAAAAACAAACAAACGTAATGTCAAACATAGAACCTCCTCCTTTTTGGGAAGTCGGTTAAAAATATTCTGAACAGAATTTTTGTTAAATTGCGAAAAGTTCAAGACATCTCAACAGTATTTACTCAAGCCATACAAATACACGTGGGATTTAATATAAATATTTGTAACCTTTGTATCGGATTCGCAGACAATGTGAACTTCAATATTTCGGAGATTATTCACCTAGATGCCTCGGTGGGTTGGGGAGGCCCGGTGGGTACAGGGGGTAGTGGCGAGACGGTTCATCGGACCCTGGGATGAGACGCGGCGCTCAACGCTCATTATCTCTATGTCTAGACGAAGGATGCTGTTGAAGAACATGCTCGCCTTGATCATATTCGTAATTGGGATTGTTAGAAATGACTTGGGTGGACCCAATCTCAAGCCCTTGTATACTTTCTACCTACGTAGGCGTCATTATATTTTTGTATATTATATGGCATGTGTAGTTCAAGCTCGGAATATAATCACATTAGTACATTCTCTAATGCACAAGGTACGGGTGATGGATGTTCGTCAGAAATAACTCTTAGTATGCTTGATTTGGTTTCAAAGAAACTCTTCGTGGTTATCAAGATGGAAATCATCAAATAGTAATTGCTTGTAAAACCAATTCGTGCAACGATGATTGAAATCATTCTGAAGCTGTAATAGAAGAATTATGAAAGATAACCATTGCTATTGGACAAAACATCGAATGAATTGAAGCGAAAGCGCTTATGAACTTATCACCTTCGCTGACATCGACAACAATGATACCTAGTATCTGTAAGTAGTGTGTGATCGAATGCCACTTGTCTAGACTTCTGAGTTTCTCTGTATCTAGAGAAATGCCGAAATCGTATTTCTAGGATCGTTTTTTAACGGATCTGTCGCTACTGGAGGCGATGTTTCACAGCGCATTTACTGTACCGTTTTAATGGATCCGTCGCTACTGAGGGTGATGTTCACACTGCATTTTCAATACCGTTTTAACGGATCCGTCGCTTCTGGAGCTGCTGTTCACACCGCATTTACAGTGTCGTTTTAACGGATCCGTCGCTACTGGATGTGATGTTCACACCGCATTTACAGTACCGTTTTAACGGATCCGTCGCTACTGGAGGTGATGTGCGCACCGAATTTACAGTACCATTTTAACGGATCCGTCGCTACTGGAGGTGATGTTCACACCGCATACGGATCCGTCGTGAAAAATACATGATAAAGTTAAGAGATCTACCTAGCTTGCTAACGTCTTGATCTTGTCTTGAGATCAGTTTCCCGCCTTTATTATGATGGACTGGCAGATTGTTTCTTTGTCATTGTCGACTTCTAGGTCACTAGGCTGACATGACAGGCAGAAAAAAACTCTTTTCTATTGTCTTCGTATTAAATACTAGTCTGGTGAATGGCGAAGTGAAATATTCATTGACTATTTATTACATTCGGATTAATGTTGTCCATTGATTTATCAACTACTAAATTATTTTCTAATTAAATACACAAGTTTTTTTTTTTGTTTATAATCATGATGTAACGGTTATTTTTTTCTCCATCATATAACTTATAGGTATCTATTAAAACCGTTATTGAATTTCAAGAAATCTTGTTTTGAATAAGTTCAATATGTTAATGATATGGTATTGCAAAGGTTAAAATTGTGTCCGAGCAAAACTGGTTTTAACGACCGAAACCGAAACCGAATTTCGGCAACAGTCTTAGTTTCGGCCGAAGCCGAAAGTTCCTTATAATGATCATGTTTTGAGGGAAAAATAAAGAAAACGTTTTTATAATCAGTCAATCTTTATTTTTTATCTTTAAATCACCTAGCTATGCAGTCTTCGACATTTTCACTTATTAGTATGATAACCAACATAACAACCCCTCTTTAAAGAAAAATATTCGCAAAAAATTACTCGCTTGGATGGAATTTAACGCGCCGAACATGACCGATCACAACGCGAAAACTCTCGAATACAGTTCCGGTTTCAGTCGTAGTTTCGGCAAGTTTGCCGCCGAAACCGACACTCGAAACCCATGATTTTACAAACCATATTTGTACGCCGAAAACGGCAGAATATTATGATCGTAATATATAATTCACATAACAGCTTTGTACAATATTCTGACAAATAATTGCATTCTATTCTATTCTAAACCGAAACTCGACCGAAACCGATTTTTCGGTCGGACACTAGTTAAAATTGTTATTCCTTAAAATTTTACATGCCTGATACCAGTTTTCGGAAACAATTTATCAATATCGGTGTTATTTAAATTTCGAATCTCTAATTCGCTTCCATGAATTCTTTAAAACGGCAAACGTGCAAAACAAACTTTTACACAAACAAAATTTTATATTCATATCGGTACCAAAGACGGTAGTTTTGTAAAGGACGACGTTAAATAGCGTGAAAAACGGAACAGTCCGTACCCGTAGTCCATAATTCATTCACCACACGAAGACTATTATAAAAGTACCGTTAGGCTTGTGCATTTGACCTCCTTCGAGTCGGCTGTAAAACCACTTGACACTTAATCGACTTCCCTAATCGACTTCACTTATGGCTTATTAATGCACTTATTGGCTTTCATCAAAATATAACTCCATCATCACAGTTCCTTGTGTCACTTGCAGATATCATCAATTAACCCATTACTGCCCTCCGTATCCGTACACACACGTGTACAGATAATAACATAAAATTAAGAGAAAATGCGGTCCCAGACATCCGATTGAATTCGAGGTTTGGCTCTCGCCTATTTCCTCCTCCAATATTGGACCAATTTTGCTGTGCCCGTATGTTTTCCTTTTTAACCGACTTCCCAAAAAGGAGGAGGTTCTATGTTCGACTTCATGTTTGTTTTTTTTTTTTTTGTGTTTGTTCACCGATTACTCCGTCAATTGTGAACCGATTTTGAAAATTCTTTTTTTGTTTGAAAAGGTATGTTCCGAAATTGGTCCCATTTTAATTTGGTGAAGATCTGATGAAGAACTTCGGAGATATACAACAGAACTCTTCAATAAATAACGGCAAATCTCTCGGGATTGCTGCAATCGCATGTCTGTTTGTTGTTTATAATATTTTATAACATAACATCAAGCCAGTTCGCTCTTAAGGGGTAAGCAGATCTCTCAATTTACCGGTTATGTTCAAGTTTCATGAAAGCTATTCTGGCGAAATAGTTCCCTTACTATCTTGCCTATTAGGTACGTACAACTAAAAAGTGAAAAATAAAAAAACTTTTTGCAAAAAAATAGTACCAACTTCCAAATACAAAACTACAAAGTGAAAAATAACTTAATTTTTTGAAGTCGGTGTCCATAACGCAAAAAAATGGTACCTACGAAAGACACCGACTTCAAAAAATTAAGTTATTTTTCACTTTGTAGTTTTGTATTTGGAAGTCGGTAGTATTTTTTTGCAAAAAGTTTTTTTATTGATGATACATTATCTTTATAAGCACTAGAACCCTCAAAAGATAATACACGCTTTTTACCGAAATTTGAAACCATTGGTGAGTTAACTAGGGATTAAAAAACTGGGAATTGCGGCAGTTAGGCCCAGTTTTTAAATCCTAGGCGTTCCTTAGTATAGATTTTGTACAAAAAATCTATAACAAGGAGAGCTTTAAGTAACCGTTAACGTCTCTGAGTGTGGAAGTTAGTCCTCTAACAGCATGTTTTTTTTGTTATTGTTATGCTCATTGAAATGCTCCTGAAAGCGTTGATGTGGTCGATGGTGTAACACGCTTGCCTAGAAGAAACCTATTCACTATTGACTTAAAAACCCCGAGGTTGTAGCTATCGGGAAATACAGACTCCGGCAGGGAATTCCACTCCTTAGCTGTTCGCATAATGAAAGTATTTCCAAAACGTTTAGTGCGATGTTCTATTAAATCTGATGTATTTTGGTCTCCTACTTTCCAATTCTCAGGACTGTTTATTCAGTAAAGTTAGAACGAATTTATATCAGTTTAACGTTAGCTAGTAAGCTGTCACTAAATAACAAGATTTGGTTAATTTATTAGAATGTATCGCTGTTCAGGCTCTTAGAGTAACATTCTTGAAAGCGTTAGAACCGACACCGCAAGAATTTATTGGGCGACGAATCTTCCGTTTTAATTTTACTAAAAGCAACACGAATAAAGCAAAGTAATATCACGGCTTGAAACGCAGCTCTTGGTTCGTAAAAGGCGCAATTTCGTACCTTGGGGACGCTCCAAATTGGGTCATCAGTAGAACCGCCGGCGTCCATCAGGCCATTCCATTTTTTTTAAAGACTGCGACTAAGGACGTGTGTATGATTGTACTTGCCGCCAGCCATCTTGGAATATGGCCTTTGTTCGCTGGACAATGGCGCCGAGAATTGGGATGGCCTGTCGAGAACATGTGCGAATATGTGGACAATGGCAAACAATCGGCTACTCATTAAGAAACATTGTAGTAATAATTTAAGGACATTTGTTTTATCGTATTGTATGTTTTTCCTACTGAATGGACAGTGTTCGGCAATTTACGCACTGGCCGTCAGTACAGTAAGGTTATGTAGAAAACAATGATGTGAAAACGACAGCGTCTAATGACTTACGGGATACAAATTACACACACTTTTGAGATAATGTGCAGTGTGTGGCGTATCAAATAGTATGCTGCAGTAATTGACTTACCTTGAATTCCGCATTGTAAAATCTGATGAGTACAAAATGTTTGAAGAAATAATGCAAAAAACACATCCCCAGGCTGTGGATAGCGCCCAAAAGCCGCCATTTTTCTATTTTCCAATTTTTATGTAGCCAGTGACACTAATCGATTGAAGTATGAATCATCAAAATCTGCCAACGCGTTTGGTCTCTAGAACGCCACATACGAACAAACATACATACCTACATACATAGACTGTTAAACACATTACCCTCCTTCGGCAGTCGGGTAAAAAGCACATCCCTAGGCTGTGCCCTGTGGCATTCTTCGAAAGTTATGCGATTCGGTAATAATATCAGCAAAACGCCAGACGCATCGGAATTCCCCCAACGCGAACCCGCTGGAAAACCACGATACATTTTATACCGTTTCAATTCCCGATATATTTGAGATAAAAATTCTGGTTTCCCGATTATTAAATTCCACGTAATGTATTACTTTGCATTGAACGGGAAGTTAAATGAATTAGGACCGGTTTAAGTAAGTACCGGAATTAAGTATTTGGAGTTAAGAACTTATCAAACAAACCCTACGTAAATGTCAAAATTTCATAGGTTTTCAGGCTGTAGAGTTTGACAATTACATTTAAATTCTTAATTCAGAAATCGAAGGTTTAGAAATTAAATATTTGTAGTTCAGAACTTATCAAACCCTACGTAAATGTCAAAACTTGATAGGTTTTTAGGCTGAAGTAGAGTTTGAAAATTACATTTAAATTCTTAATTCAGAAATCGAAGGTTTAGGAATTAAATATTTGTAGTTCAGAACTTATCAAACCCTACTTAAATGTCAAAATTTGATAGGTTTTCAGGCTGAAGTAGAGTTTGACAATTACATTTAAATTCAAATTCTTAATTCAGAAATCGAAGGTTTAGGAATTAAATATTTGGAGAAACCCTACGTAAATGTCAAAATTTGATTGGTTTTCAGGTTGAATTAGAGTTTGACAATCACATTTAAATAAAAATTCTTAATTCAGAAATCGGAGGTTTGTCACAAAAAAACTTCAGTAGTCTTTTAATTACGGTCAGTTTTTTTAACACGAGATTGCAATTCTCTTCCAAAATATAAGTTATTTTAATATTTTTAATGTTTTGGTGAATCACCTCGATATCTCTGTGACTCAGAAGTCTACCACGGTTTTTTAGTTTCCCCTTAGCAGCAGTAATTTATTTTCCCCTAGGTTGGTTCCATATTTTTTATTGGGGAAAACATGAATAATATTTTCCCCAATAAAAAAAAATACGTTTTATAAATACCTACCTATATTGTTCACCGTGAAATTGATTATATTTCCCTATTGCCGTGTTAGGCAATGTGTCCATAAAATAATAGTTATAATAGTCATATATCATTCAATTATTGAATGTATAATAATAATAAAGCCGTTTATTTCCGAGAATTGGGTAATAAAAAGATCGAAAACGCCTATTGAGCGAAAAAATAGCACAGAACGCGTTGTGGCCGTTTGTAAAAGGCCACAACGCGTTCTGAGCCATTTTTTTCGCGGATTTCGTTTTGTGGCACCTTGAAACCGGCCACAACGCGTTCTGGTAAATATAATCGGCCACAACGGGAGTTCGTGTTGTGGCTTTCACAATATTCGATCACAACGCGTTCTGGCAGAGCAGAAAAGCCAGAACGCGTTCTGAGTATAACAAATGCGACCACAACCCGAATTTGCGACGGACAGGTGGTATTGTTGGATTGACAGGCTTTTTCTTGTAGTACAGTCGAATGTAGGTATTTTTAAATAAGCAATACATCGTCCTCTTTACGTCTATTACCCTTCATTCTTTTTGTGTAAGCTTCATTAAATATGTATGCACATTTATGCTAATTTTCAAACAAGAATGATGTAACCAAATACTTGTAATTGAAACTTATTGATGGAATAGAGTGTCCGTGAAGTTTCTTGTACATTCTTCTACAATCATAGAGAATCCGAATGTGCAACCAGAATCATTTTTTTTTGTGTATTCAAAAGTATCCTACCTATAAGGTTTATTTGAAACAAACTATTGTGTATGCTTGAAAAATAACGTTGTAATTTCATAACTAGGATCAGATAAAATTTAAAAACCGAACAGAATTCTTGACTATTTTCTAGGTTAAAAATCGAATAAAATTTATACTCGTAAACGCCTCGTTAATCACGTTTTAATTGGAAAATAATTCAAGGAGCCGCCAGTGCTGCCGATCATTGTGTAAACAAATTAATTTAATTAATGCTCTAGTACGCGAGCTTGCGAAACAACAATGCAGCTCATGCAACTAGAACGAAGGATGTCCCATTTCGCGCCATTTGCGTGGGCCGACCTCATTGTGCGCCGGAATTCGACCAATATCTATCTATACCTGGTATTGTTACTGTTTGCAGCAATTGCAGCGGCATCACTGGGTTTTGACCAATGCTTTGCAAGATAGCCATCTATCTGTTGGGCCCTTGTTGGACCTATAGGACCTATAGTATTTGGGTTATTGGTACATCCACTAACCCAAATACTACAGGTATTTGGCTATACCACCATGTCCACCATCCACTTCTGTTGTCCTCTGTTTTTAAGTCCCGACAAAAAAGAGTGGTGTATATCTGTCTGAGGCATCAAAGCTCCTAAACGGATGAACCGATTTTGATTTCGTTTTTTTGTTTGAAAGATGTCTTTATCGAGAGTGTATTTAGCTATTTTTGATGAAAATCGGTTCAGCTGTAGGCGTTTTACTGTTTGAATCAGGGTGTTTTCGCAAGATATCGTGTCATAGTTACATGTTTTATAAATTGTCGATTGAAGCGTGTCTACTACTACATACAATATGTAGCATGAAATAAAAATGTGTCGGGGTTTTTTTAATTTCTAAATTTCCTTGTTGTCTCATTATTCATTTCTGTTTTGCTTTCACCGATTTAATTGTTTACGAAAATAATCGTTGCTGGACTAGACATATTAAAGTCTTCCTTTATAGAATGGTAGATATTCATCCAGACTTTGATCACCTAAAACCACAGTGCTCTTACAACATTTATCCTTCGGGAAATCCAGTGGTGGTATAAACCACCAGTACATTAATCCACGATTGTGAAAGACCAGGTCCAATGTCTCTCTTCGTCCTCGTCAAAGTTGTAGATGCAAATGAGGTTACTAGCCTTGAGAGAGTTCTAGTTCTTTTCTTTTCCGGAAACGACACGGACAATTTCACCATACATTCTGAACCAACAAGCCAACTTTAACAAGCTAACACATAATACCTTGAGGCACATACTACTTTGCATACAGCTACTTGATTATTGGTGGTTTGATGGTGAATGTTCCATGCCAGTGCAGCGTAATTTCTGTGTAGGTAGCATACAATTGGCATTAGCCTTACAGGTTCAAAATTGAACGGAACTTCGCAGTTTCGTCATGTATATGAAACTATGCAGGTATACGTTTAGGTAAAGGATGTGCTTTTTTACAGATACGTGTTTTTTTTTTGGCCATCAAAACATTTCCTGAAACTGATCGGCCAATTTGGCTGATTAGATCAAATACGGGTTTTACCTTATCAGCATCGAAAATAATTGCCACCACAAGTTTTAGTCAGCAACCCGCAATCAAGGTGGTTTGGTTTCCAGCATTCAAAACATTAATAAATAATTCTGACTGCCAGCCAATACACATTATGCCATAGAAATTCAGGATGGTTCTTTTTTAGGGTTCCGTACCTCGAAAGGAAAAAACCGCACCCTTATAGGATCACTTTGTTGTCCGTCCGTCCATCTGTCTGTCTGTCTGTCAAGACCCTTTTTATCAGGAACGTGTAGAGGTATCAAGCTGAAATTTATATCAAATACTCAGGGATACTGTTCCTTAAAGCTGTGAAACAACCAAACTTCTAAGCCAACGCAATCAAAAGATACAGCCGTTTATGCACCGCAAATTGTCTATACTCGCAAGGGAATCAAAACCTACAGGGTACTTCCCGTGAACTCAGAATCTTGAAATTTGGTACGAAGCAACGTCTTATAGCACAGATAAAGGAATAATTGCGAAAACCGTAAATTTTTAGTTACATCATATAATAAAAATATTTTTAATTATTTTAAACTTACTACCCCTTTCCTTTCCTTGAAATTCATATCAAATACTCAGGTCTATAATATCTTTAAGCTGAGGTTTGTACGGAACCCTCGGTGCGCGAGTCCGACTCGCACTTGGTCGGTTTTTTTTTCTAAACTGTACCACTGACCAGCCTCTGCAGTGGGCGTCTAGGTGGTCTCGCCCCCTCTTTCTGGACCGGCTTCGGTTGCGCCGTCCATCCTGAGGCACCCAATTTGTGGAGACTATTGCCCTGCGGTCCCTGGTCATGCGGCTAACGTGACCGCCCAATCCCATTTTAGCCTGGCAGCCTTTACTCCTACCTCTAAGATCCTCGTTATAGAGCGCAGCGTGGCGTTTCTTTTCCTGTGAGCTCTTTTTACGCCCAGAATGCTCTTTGACAAACCCGTAGGCGAAACTTTTGTCACTCGGTCAGTGTCAGACATGATAAATAAAACATGAATGTTTCCTCGTAACTCATTTATACGTCCCAATTTACCGGCCAATTCAACCATCTTCTTCATATTACGTCAATCACTTTCGACCTTTTCAAAAGGCCTTCCGTTGAGACGTCCTCTAGTAGGGGAAGCTGCCTATTGACAATTGACAGTCAGCCAGCGGCATCGCGAACAACGGGCACCCCACACAATTTCCCTACATTTTCGTTTTCATAACCTATTTAATATTATCACACGAGTTTATGTAACATGATCTGTATGTAAACAGCAACAGAGCTCATAATAGTTCGATGCGTTTTTGTGGAAAATCCAGGTAGCCAAATGAAATGTTGTATCCGCATATCGACATGAGCAGATGCGTTGACTCGGAACACGTGCTGTAACATGCGAGGATACGAGTATTAAAGGCTCGGGCGTTTACAAAACTACATTTGGTAATATAAACTAACTTCGCCGTATTTGGCGAGGGTTCTGATATTTATTATCAGTCTGTTGTGTTCTGCAGGATAAAGGCCTGCCTTTCTTGTTCTTTCGCAATTTCAGCCTAATCCGATAGATAGAAGCCTAACTCGCCACGTCATCGCATTTGGGGCCTACCAGAGTACCAGGCTACCACGTCGCATTGTGACTTTTGAATATAGTGATAGGAATTATAAGTACTCTGGTCAAGATGATCTGGCCATTGGCCTCAGAAGTCAATAATAGGCAACAACGTGCACAAAAGTGTGTTTCGGATGGCTCCTGAAATTTTCAATAAACTACCTAAAGAAATAAGACCAATAAATACAACCTTTACAAAAAAAAAAGTAAAGAGCCTTTTAGCTGATAAATGTTACTATAATTTGAATGACTACTTAAATGATCAACTCGGTGAAAACTGGGAGCGATCACCGCATGGTAAGAGGCACATTAAACATTAATGTCAAGCTTGAAAGGTCTCGACTGATGAAGTCTGCGCTCCGTCCAGCACAAATCCAGGTCCAAAACCCCGTTTGAGTGAATAGGGAGGTCCGTGGACGAATACCGCGATGGGTTCGTGGAAGCTGTCCATACGGTCGGGTCTAATTTTTTCCAAGATCCGCCGTACAGATAGGAACAAAAAGCTCTCTGGTCCTACTCTCAAGCTCATGAAGGAGAAACGTGAGATGATCCTGCAGTCTTCAGACGATGCGTTGAAATATCGGCGGCTAAATAGACGGATCTCAAAGTTCTTGAAAAGCGACCTCCGCCGCTTTAATACCGAAAGTATTAAAGACGCGATTGAGCGGAATAAGAGCTCCAAGGTCTTTGCAAGAGATCTATCTATTGGGCAGAGCCAGCTCACGAAACTGAAGACCGATGATGGCAGGATCGTAACCGCCAAACCGGAGCTTCTGAGGGAGATCGAGAGATTCTATGGGCAGTTGTACACGTCAACCAGTAAACCCGTCGCGAATCTAGCGAATGACCCTAGAGCTAGATTGACCCGACACTATACCGAAGACATTCCGGACGTCAGCCTGTATGAGATTAGGATGGCTCTGAAAAAGCTTAAGAACAACAAGGCGCCGGGTGATGACGGAATCACGGCCGAACTCCTGAAGGCGGGTGGAAAACCGGCCCATAAGGCCCTTCAGAAGCTGTTTGATTCCGTCATACTCGAGGGGAGGACGCCACAGTCATGGTGCAGGGGTGTGGTGGTGCTGTTCTTCAAGAAGGGTGATAATGCCTTACTGAAGAACTATAGGCCCATCGGCCCAGGCGTATTTCTTAGCCATGTCTACAAGCTGTTTCCAGAGTCATCACGAATCATCCCGCGCGCAGGTTTGAAGATTTGCAGCCTCCCGAACAAGCCGAATTCCGTAAAGGCTTCAGCACCGTAGACCACATAACCACATACATACGCTGTGGCAGGTTATACAGAAGACCGAAGAGTAAAACCTGCCTCTCTGTTTAGTGTTTGTGGACTACGAGAAAGCCTTCGATTCGATCGAGACTTGGGCTGTACTGCAGTCTCCAACGGTGCCAAATTGACTACCAACATGTCAGTTCGACTTCAGGATCAGGCTTCGGAACCTGTACATTTGCAGCGAGGTGTGAGACAGGGAGACGTCATATCTCCGAAGCTGTTTTCCGCTGCACTGGAGGACGTTTCAAGGTTCTGGACTGGAGAGGGCTAGGCCGAAGGTGAGTGATGAACTCGCCATTGACGTTGATCGTCAATAGTATATCACTCACCTTCGGTTTGCCGACGATATAGCGGTTATGCTGAGACCATGGAGGACCTCAGTACAATGCTCGAGCAGTAGAGCTTCCGAAAGAGTTAGTCTTAGGATGAATATGGACAAAACCAACTTAAAGTATAAATTTTCCAAAGTCAAGACCTCACAGTGACATCAAGTAATTGAACATTTATGCATGTATCTTTAAATAATTTATATGTTAATGTATTGTAATAATACTAGGAATGTTATTGAAATAATTTTATTATTATTGAATGAATTAAATAAATGATTACTGAATAATCTATATTAATATAGTTTTAAGGAGGGCATCATCATCTTCCTAGCCTTTTCCCAACTATATTGGGGTCGGCTTCCAGTCTAACCGGATTCAGCTGAGTACCAGTGTTTTACATGGAGCGACTGCCTATCTGACCTCCACAACCCAGTAACTGGGTAACAGCGGTACCCCTTGGCTAGACTGGTGTCAGATCTCAAGCTTCTGACTACTCGTAACGGCTGTCAGAGATCTTCAAATGACAGCCGGGACCAACAGCTTAACGTGCTTTCCGAGGCACGGAGGAAACTCGGTATGTTGAAATGGTCACCCATCCACGGCCCGACCTCGTCAAGCGTTGCTTAACCTTGAAGATCGACCCGTGCGGCCGTTATTATTTAGCCACGAGCTCCTCCACGAGTTTTAAGGAGGGCATTACATTAATTTAATATCTTAAAATATTTTATCTAATTTTATATGTTTCAATGTCAATCTTGATTTTAATAAACCATGATTGTACACATTTTGCATGCCTTACGGTCGAATCACCTGAAACATGTACATTTAATAACACCATTGTAACAGTGTTTCCTGCAAAAATAAATAATTTGATTTGATGAAGGTACAATATTTACTAACAAAGTACTGACGGCTCAATCAGCTGACAGCAGGGGTGAAAATTTTAGGTTCGCTGGAATCTAACCTTCTAAGTTCTAGTCCTATGACCTTAGATATTTTATGTTCTCAAATTATCTTTTACCTGTACTATCTTATCTTATCTTGTGGAGGGGCCGAGAAACAACTCGGACACTTCGACCCATTGGGATCTATTGTGGTCCCCTAGATACCTTACTCCTCCCCAATCTCGTTGAAAACTCTTTTCATGAATTTTACAACGAGACTGGGAGATATGAGCCTATAGTCTTCTGGTCTTGGATATCCAGCCCCTAGGAGACTCATTCGCTTACCAGCCAGTGCATCGCATGTGCAAAGAAGGTGCTCCATGCGCTCCGTATGTTCCCCACACAACCTGCAGATGGGTGTCGCGGTTATACCCATCTTCATGAGCATGTCGTTGGTTCCAAAGTGCCCAGTAAAGGCCCCAAGCAGGTAGCGGATTTGCCCCCTGCTCATATTCCAAATGCATTCCCGGGCTTTGAACGTAGAGCCTAGGAATTTCTTGGAGTGTTGTAGACCGGTGCTAGATAGCCAATGAGTTCGCTGTCTGTGATCTGCAAACTCCCTAAATGCGGCTTTTACGAGGCACGTCGAGATGCCTACACATGGTTCTGGACCCACGAAGTCATTTGCTGAGCCCTCTCTTGCCAGTTCATCTGCCATTTCGTTGCCATGGATTCCTTTGTGCCCAGGGACCCACATCAGTCTTACCCTGTTGTGCTTCCCAAGCCTGTTTAGGGTTTGGACAGCATCCAGAATAAGTCCGGAGTCCACTTTGTAGGATGCCATGGCTTTGATTGCAGCCTGACTGTCACTAAGAATATATATGGATTTACCTCTGGTTCCTCTATCTATATTCTCTTGAGCACAGGTTATTATGGCATAAGTTTCCGCTTGGAATACAGTTGCCATTTTCCCTAGGCTTTTGCTACATTTGTAACCTTTTGCGTATATTCCCGCCCCTGTACCTGATTCCATTTTGGATCCATCAGTGTACCACACCAGACTGTCTTGTTCTGGTGGATCGATTCCCTTCGTCCAGTCCTCTATTGTAGGGATTTGGACCTTGAAAGACCTTTCAAACACAAACATAGTTTGCATTTTATCGGATAACATGCTTGTTACCCGATCCAGGCCTTCATTCCCGTCAAACTTTGTATGGTTGGTCCTTGGCTTAGAGGCATCCCATAGTCCAGCCACAGCAAGTCGATGTAATGTCTTCCTTGCCTCGAATTCAACCATCATATGCAGAGGAGGGATATTGAGGTATCTCTCAATCGCTGCCGTAGGTGTTGTCCTGAAAGCGCCCGTGATGCCTAGACACACTGTTCTTTGTAATCTGGTGAGTGGCGCTTTGCACGAGGCAAGCTTTGTTCTGGGCCACCACACTATGCTGCCGTATGTGATAATAGGTATTATCATTGTTCGGTACAGCCATCGTATCACTTTGGGCTTTAACCCCCAAGTTTTACCGTAGGTGGAACGACACATGCCGAACACTCGTAGGGCTTTCGTCGTAATATTTTCCACATGAGTTTTCCACCTGAGTTCTTTATCAAGCGTTACACCCAGATATTTAACTTCGGTAGACCAGGGCAGCTTTATTCCATTGAGGGAGAGCTCTCCTAGGTTTCCTAGTTGTCTCTTCCTCGTGAATGGAACAATGACTGCTTTGCTTGGGTTGATAGAGAGGTGGTTCTTTGTACACCATTCCTCTGTCATCCTCAATGCCTGTTGTAATAATCCAGAGACTATGTTCGGGAATTTACCATTAACCATTATGGCTATGTCATCTGCATAGCCTACTGTGTAGAATGGTCCAGTATTGAGCTTGGTAAGTAGCGAGTCTACTACCAAGCACCATAATAATGGTGACAGCACTCCACCCTGCGGACAACCTCTTGTTGTTTTTGCACTAAGTCTGTCTCCCATCAGTTCCGATCTGACTATTCTGCTTCTCAGCATATAGTCAATCCAGTTACACGTGGTATCATTGATGCCATGTTCCTTTGCAGCGATGCGTATGGACTCAAATGTTGTCTTGTCGAAGGCTCCCTCTATGTCTAGGAAAGCCCCGACACAGATCTCTTGTCCCTCTAGCGCAGCCTCGGCTCGACTCGCAACATAATGCAATGCCGTTTCCGTAGATTTGCCAGGGCTGTAGGCGCACTGTAGTTTATGTAGAGGGAAGATTTTAAGTGGTCCCTCTCTTAGGTACCTGTCTACCAGTTTCTCCAGAGCTTTTAAGAGAAAGGATGATAGACTAATTGGCCTGTAAGCTTTAGCTTCTTCGTAAGTCGGTCTACCTACCTTCGGTATAAAAGTGACTTTGACTTCCCTCCATGCCTTGGGTACGTACCCAAAGGCTACGCAGGCTCTGTAGAGCTTACTCAAATGAGGTATCAAAACAGATGCCCCTTCTTGCAATAGTATTGGGTAGATGCCATCCGGACCAGGGGATTTGAGAGGCTGGAAGCCCGCTATGGCAAGCTTCAGTTTATTCTCATCTACCACTTTCTTTGCCGTGAGCCAGTTATTTTTGGACGTTTGCCTTGTGAGCTCGTCCCTTGTGACTGGTTCCTCTTCATCGCTATCGCGCAGTATACATTCCGGGAAGTGAGTTCTAAACATCACGCCCAGAGTGTCCTGTCCAGTTTCCGTTAGATACCCATTCTCATCCTTTACAGATGATAGTGGGTTTGTCTTAGTCATGGACATTGCTTTGCACAACCTCATTCCATTTGGCAGAGCTTCGATGGAGGTGCAATGCTGCCGCCAACTAGTTCTTTTGGCCTTGCGTACCGCCGTCTTATACCTCGTCAGCATGCTATGATAGTCAGAGAAATCTTTCCTGGCTTTTGCATCATTAAAGGCCTGTCGTGTTTCCTGACGTATTTTAGCTAGTTCAGGAGTCCACCATGGTACCTTTTTGCAAAAGGCCTTTTTCTCTGGGCAGTTATCTACCCATGCACCGATGGTGCCCACCTTGATTCTATCAGCTTCAAATTCTATATCTAGTATGGAATTAAGCTTACCTTTAGGGCTCCCTAGATTTACTTTTAGGTCCCTCCTGTACGAGTCCCAATTTGTATGTCTTGGGTTTCTCCTTCGTCTAGTTTCGGCTTCTCCCGCCGTCCTAAACCTAAAGCATATATAATTATGGTCAGACAGAGAGATTTCGTCCGATACATGCCAATTTTCGATGTAAGCGCTGGCCTTGTTTGAAGCCAGTGTCAGGTCAATAACTTCAGTTCTCGCCGAGGTCCTGAAAGTAGGTTTATTGCCTGCGTTAAGGATTTGTAAAGAAGAGCTTACCACAAAGTCCAACAAATCCTCCCCTCGTTTGTTGACATCCGAGCTGCCCCAAACGACATGGTGTGCATTCGCATCGCAGCCAAGTATCAGGTCGAGGTTTTCTTGGTTGCCGTAGTCAACCAGTCTTCTGATTAGTGGTGTTACTGGTTCCTTTTGTTCATATGGGAGGTAGGCAGAGGCAAGGATAATTTTCCTTTTCTCTGTGCCCATCCCCACCTGGATCAAAGTTGTTGTGAGATCCCTGTAACAGAAAGTACGTAAGGGCATTGCCTCTATACCGCCCCTGATATAGATGCAAGTCCTCGCGTCATTAGTTGGACAGTCATAGAGCACCGTGCCTCCTGTCCCACCTAAGCCTTTTATAGTCCCCTTATATAGATAAGGTTCCTGTATCAAGGCAACGTCATATGTGTTAAGCTTCAGTTGCCGAGCCAGAAGGGCTGTAGCGGCTCTGCAATGATGCAAATTAATTTGTACACACCTTAGTCCCTCCATCTTGGATGATTTTGATGGGCCTGTGTTAATATAGGAGGGCCTTAGTTTTGAGGCTCCTCCTCCATCGCCTGGGTCTCCTCGAGAGCAATCGGCGACTCAATCCCCAGGGTGTCGAACTCCCCGAGGATGTCATCCTCGTGGTCTGCCTCTGACGCCCTGGTCCCAATCTCTGCCTCCTGCGCTGCGCCGTAAGCAGAGATTTCCTCGATGGCCTCCTCACGTCGGTGTAGTCCATCCTCGGAGGGTTCCGCCTCTGCTTCCGCAGTGGGTGCCTCTCCCTTATCTTCTTCCAGGAGTTTGAACGAATACCGTTCAATTCCTCCTGGAAGAGAGTAGCCCGCGGCCTTGATGACCCCAGCGGACACCCCGTCCATGAGGACGATACGACGGATGCCGGTCTGCTCAGTGAGAGTATTCACGACCTTCCAGTCGCTCGTCCTCAAGGCAGGGTTAAGCCGCTGGAGCAATCGAATGGCCCGGGCAGAGTCCTGCAACGCCAAGTTGCGACTCTTCCATGCCATTTTGACTGGCTTTGGAAGGTCCCTGGCGTCAACAACCTTGAGTTTCAAGGGGCCGAGTTCCACATTGTGGATGGCCCCCCGAAACCAGCTAGCTGCGTCAGAGTTGTCGCAGGATACATGAACTGCACCCGCGACAACTCCGGGAGCAACCGTTAAAACAGGCAGAGGATCCGGCGCCACTTCCAGTTTCTCAATTATGAGCTCCTGGATTGGCACCAAGTCCTCCGCCCTCAAGTACTCTTCCGGGTACCTGACTGTGACGACAGCGAGTTTCACAGCCGCCACCGCATCCCTAAAGGATCCGGTTGAGGATGATTGCCCTTGGGTCTTCATCCTCTTGGCCGCCATGTCCCCGCTGTCGCCGCTGAGAGCAGCACGCGGTCTCTTTGATGGGCCCTCCGTAGGAGTCCCCTCTAGAGCCGCCTGCTGTCTCAGCTTTTGGCGCTTTTTCCTGCGCGCCCCAGATCGTCCAACCGGAAGCCAGCCTGGTTCATGCCGGCCGCCGGGAGACGACGAGGTGCTGTTTTTGCCGGTCGCGTCCGGGGCCCCAAGGTCCGAGGTCATTCGACCTCCGACACAAGGGTCACGTGTCGCGCCAGTTTTGGCAGCACCTTTGTGCCCGGTGGGCTGGTTTGCAGTTCCGCCCTTAGGTGGTCCCGCAGCAGTGCCGGCCCTCGGCAGTGCCGCAACAGTACCGTCATTTGACAGTCCCGCCGCAGCCCCACCTCGAGACGACCCCACTGCAGTCTCGCCGCCGGGCGTTCCTGCTACGGAAAAAGCAGTCCCGGCTTGCGCCGGTCCCGCCGTCTGGTGTGCAGTTCCGTCCTTCAACGGTCCCACAGCAGTGCCGACCCTCGGCAGTGCCGCAGCAGTACCGTCATTTGGCAGTCCCGCCGCAGCCCCACCTCGAGACGATCCCACTGCAGTCTCGCCTCTGGACGTTCCTGCTAAGGAAAATGCAGTCCCGGCTTGCACCGGTCCCGCCGTCTGGTGTGCAGTCCCAGCTTTCGCCGGTCCCGCCTTTTGGAGCGCAGTCCCAACTTTCGCCGGTCCTTTCGCCTTGTGGTTTTTTTTTGAATTTAAATCCATTTAAAATCCCGATATAAATTTCATCCCTCGACTATCCCCACCCTCCATGGAGTGCTCAAGTGGCGATGCTACGGTAGCACCAGGGATTAGCCGAGGGATATAGCCCCCCCCCATTAGTTGCTTACGAGACTGCACGACACCAACTCACACCACTACCACTAGCCATGCGAGCGAGCGCCGCCGTCTGCAAGCCCCCAATGGGAGTGAACTCGCCTGGGGGCCGTCTGACCGGACCCCGCAGCCGATTGGCCGTAGCTGGCTAGGCTACGGCCTCCCGTGTCGGAAGAAATCCGGGCCAAAGTGATGTGTTGTGTGCAACCTGCTCCACTCAATCACCAGGATCCCTTCATCCCTCCATACGGGTCCCCGCGCACGGCACAAACACGCGGGAGGTCATTGCTATCCAACATTTTATTTGTTCAATGGTGGACACCCAGGGGCATGACCTCGCCACCCCTGTGATACGTCGCCCGGTGATTTCAGTTACGTCTATTTCAGAGGGAATTAGACCAATAACAGGGCGGCAACCACGAGAAGGAAAATCACCGCACTTGCCTTGAGGATCTACACGACCGTAGCGCTCTCCCTCAAGACCACGCCACCTTGCCGGCTCTGAAGGAGCCAGGCAAGGTAGGACTGCATCGACAAAGCCAAGCCCTACAGAGCTTGTCGCTGACAGCTCAAAGCGTAAGTTTGCTAACACAGACCAGCCCCTAAGCCTACCTGCCTACCTGTACTAACTCAGTTAAATAGATATGTTTTATTTTTGTTATTGAGTAGTCCTAAAAAAATGCTGTTTTACTTTGTTAGTAAACGTTGTATTTTCAAAATGGCTGGGGTATAGGTACAAACCAGCACATACAAGTGTGAAAGCGTGCAGGCAGACTACATACGCTAAGTAATTGGATCTGTTTAAAGCTGAGCCTGATTACCAACTACGCTAACAACGGCCGATAAAAATCTGGATCATGCAAAGGTTCTAATAGTTCCATTCCTTTTTGGCTCGAACCTAATTATGTAGATGGGATTAGAATAAGCCAAATTATGTAGGTTCATTGTTCAGATAATGTAGTTTAATTATGCATACTGAATGTTTTGGAGATAGTCGTGTGGAGCCCCCGTACCTTCGCCTACGTAGCCGCCTACACGAAGATATCGAATGCTCTGTCTTCGATCGCTGTCAAGGCAGAATCCACTTCATATATTTCGTACTCAATTACGCATTTGTTTTCGTTGTTGTACGTAATTACTGTACAAATAAATGGTATTGGAAAACGCTTACGGCAAATTAATTATATTTATATCGCAAGATGGATTCGGGAATATTGTCAGGAGCTTTAGAACAAGAAGATAATGTTTTAACTTTGCCAGAACATCTGACAGCCTAGTCGATATTGTTATATTTGCATAGCAATCCATTGTAGGCGTATTAAATTCTCAACGAGCTCATAACATAACTTTGTTTAATCGGAATTAAATCGAGCTGCTCAAACGAATTGATCAGTAAAGTTTTTTCAATAATTAAAGCTATGTGTAGATTGTAACTACACGTGAATCGACAGCACCCACTTTCGACATTCTTAAAGCGGCAACAAAAAATGTAATACTGTAGACCGGCAAAGAATAGAGGTCTCAGAAATCTGCCGAAGCGGAATGTAGTTTCTCCGTTATTTACCGAAAAATTATAGTGAATTTTATACGAACAATGTGTTTAGTAGTATTTGTTCTGTACCTGAGTTTTTATCGCCACGTTGAGTGGCGTGGCGAGAGTCGAATAACAGGAAGCAGATGAATGTTCTACCACTACCCGCTGGCCAGGTAAACGGCGCCCGTCGCCAGACAGACGGTACTTTCTAAAAAAAAAAAACTTTTTTGAGAAATGCTATTATGTTTTGGTCTAGGATTTTTTGTGACGAATTCGGCTGAAACGATTGCACTTTTAGTGTGGAATTTTGTGGGTAGGATCGAGATATACGATAAATGGTTTCAAAAGAAACCAGTAGGGGCTACAACATATAGTAGTTTTAATGAACTTCTTTCGACCAAATGCCTGTTTCAATGACAATGCCAGTCAAATGGCGAACATGATACCACTTCCCCGTTCTCAAATTAGATTGTAAAGCAAGCGAAGCGTGGTGATAACGCCAGTATCAAATTTATGGAAAGGAAATTGCCTTCGAGTGGAGGCTTCATTGCTCGTCGGCTCGAAGCACATCCCCTGCCTTACCGCACACAGCTGCGGTTGCTATGAATTTGTTTGCAAGAAGGGGCATATTTATTGCCTTTTACACGGCTTCATTATTGAAAACAGTAAATTCAATTATTTATAGCAATATAGGAGACTGGGAGCAGATTCAACGAAGCCAATTGAAATTCCCTTTCGAATTTGCAATGTCGATCGTTTGAATATTGAAGTTCAATGGCGTAAAATGTTTCGGAAGCCAAGAATAACAAGCGGACATATCGAAAAACTTTTTGCAAAAAAATACTACCGACTTCCAAATACAAAACTATAAAGTGCACACTTGTGTAACACTTTTTAGTTGTACGTACCTAATAGGCAAGTTAGTAAGGGAACTATTTCGCCAGAATAGATTTCATGAAACTTGAACATAACCGGTGAAATGAGAGACCCCTTAAGAGCGAACTGGCGTGATGTTATGTTATGAAATGTTATAAACAACAAAAAGACATGCGATTGCAGCAATCCCGAGAGATTTGCCGTTATTTATTGAAGAGTTCTGTTGTATATCTCCGAAGTTCTTCATCAGATCTTTACCAAATTAAAATGGGACCAATTTCGGAACATACTTTTTCAAACAAAAAAAGAATTTTTAAAATTGGTCCACAATTGACGGAGTAATCGGTGAAAATACACAAAAAAAAACAAACATTAAGTCGAACATAGAACCTCCTCCTTTTTGGAAAGTCGGTTATCGGAATTTCCTTTTCAAATGCCAATCTAGAAGATGCAGCACGCGCCAGACACAATGTGGACCTTAAAGGACTAAACGGTGCAAAGGAGTCTTTTCTTACGGGCGCAAATAGGACCACATAGAATTTTAATTCAGCTCCAACTACTATCGAGGCTTAATATTTACATGCGATAAGAATGATGGAAAATTTGTGAATAAATCATTAAGGGAACAATTTATTTCTTGTTTTTCTAATGACTCTATCGCTCAGTTGTGGTTTTGTAATGTAGGCTCGTCTTACTTATCTGGCTGCGGTCAGCTGATATGAGTTACAGGCGGCCACTACATTACCTTAACGATAGCAAGCACAAAATGGCGCATCCTGACACTAATATTTAGAGATGCCGCGAATACTCGCTTATATTCGGTATTCGGCACCACTCGGAATTATTTTTTTACTCGTCGGCGTCTAGTACCAAATAATAGTGTCTTTTATTCGAAATTCGTCGAATAAGAGTCTAAACTACTCTTTAAAAACAAATCACACTTAGTATTATCTATACTATTACTATATATACTATATAATATTATAAAGAGGAAGGATTTGTATTTTTGTATGTAACGAAAAGTTACTGGACCGATTTCAAAAATTCTTTCACCGTTGGGCAGCTACATTATCCCCGGGTGACATAGGCTACTTTTTATCCATGTATTCCCACGGGAACGGGAACTACGCGGGTGAAACCGCGAGGCGACCGCTACTAATTAATATAAAATTTATCAAAAAATCAGTCATGTTGAAGTTCAGTTACGACTTTTTAATTAATAATTTAATATTTAAAATCCAAAAGGGGCAGATTTTTTCTGCACGATATTGGGATCAAGTCGGTTGCGCCTTTTTTCATAAATCAAACCTACCTTCTTTTCTGATAATCTTAGAATATTTTGATTACAGTAATAATTGTTAAGTTCGGGATACTACTACAAGTTTATTATTCATTATCATCATAACAGCCGAAAGACGTCCACTGCTGGACATAGGCCTCCCCCAAGCGGCGCCATATGTCAATATCCGGTCCTATGCGTCTCGCATCCAGCGTAACCCCGCAACCTTCACCAGGTCATCGGTCGACTTAGTGGGAGGCCTTCCAACGCATCGTCTTCCGGTTCGCGGTCGCCACTCCAGAACCTTTCTGCGCCATCGGCCATCCGTTCTGCGAGCAATGTGCCCTGCCCACTGCCACTTAAGTTTGGCAATTCTTGGGGCTATGTCGGTGACCCTGGTTCTCTTGCGGATGTCTACATTTCTGATTCGATCACGCAAGGAAACTCCGAGCATATTATTATTAGGTATAAATAAATTATTTCGTTATATTCCTGTTTTTATGTCGAGTAATAATGGCGAATAGGTATTCAATTAATCGCCATAGGGAATGGCGCTTAATCGATAATCGAGTATTCGGTATAAAAACTATTCGCAGCATGTCTACTAATATTACAGCTGATTGTAATAAATAAATGCTCTTGTCTACTGACGTAAGTTCCTGGCAAATCACAGCACTCTAATACCTGTTAACACTAGAATTTATAAGAGTTGATTATAAGTTCGCTTTATGCGCGTTTATGTGCATTGTTTATCATGTAATACTTAAATTTACATAATACAACGTTTTAACACCGGCTAAACCTTGACCGACGTTTAACCTTGGTATGGTCAATGGTAAAAAGACAATCGGCCCGAATGATTTAGATTCAGGAACAATAGCATTGAATTTTTCTCGTTTAACCTTATTTATGGTCAAATTTACGCCGTATATTATACTCGTGGGAGGAGAAATATTATATTGGAAATAGCTACGCAATTACAGAGCTTTGAGAACAATACACATTTGAAACACGACCGATACCCGTGCGTGAGACGGCTCTTATCTCTTTGCACAAGATGTAATTATCAATTGTTTTGGTTAATGTTTAACCGTGGCTAGATCAGATTTGTCTTGGTGCTAAGGTACAGACGCACTGGACGCAACACGTTAGAGATGGGCGTTTTCGGTTTAGTGCGCAAACGGTTATGTAATCGATATACAGTTTACAAATCGATATCGAAAACGGTTTTCAGATATCGATATCAATAGTACAATTTGCAAAAGTTAACATGTTATTGTAGATGAGCAAACTAACAACGAACCCGAACTAAAGCAAACGTCAACTCACACTTTTATAGTTATAGAGAAATGGCAGCTGTATTAAACAGTTATGGTAACAGGTTCATGTTTTTTATGCCATCCTTATATTTACGGGATAGAACTCAAAATCGGTTGAACGGACTGTAAAAAGGGGTTGTAAAAATTTCTAATGTTATTTCAAATGGATTTACCTCGTATTTGCTGCATCGCTTTTATAAGAATGAGAGAATGTATAATACTTTGAAAGAGAGGTAGCGCATATGGTTCCATCGTTTGTGAAGTTTGCGTTTTGTTCGTAATTCGAACGTTTTCGCATTGTTACGGTTTTAAGTTTTCACTCATTCGTTCTCGCACGCAAGTAGAGGTTTTGATTCGATACCGTTTTTGTGATATCAGTTATTTTGATATAGATATCGATATGATATGATATCTAACACAAATCCGATATAAGTTACGTTTTGATATATCGGACCCATCCCTAAACACGGTACATAACGGGATGGTAACCCGATAGGATGTAATCTCCACCATCTATAGTCTCTCGTCACGCTCGCTGATCCAATTCTGTGGTTTGGAGGGAAAAAAATATTATTCAGAGTTGCTCAATTGAAACCTAGACGCAGCTATCGTTGTGAAATGACTTCAGTGCCACTCCGATAGAATTTAGACACGACAAAATGGAGTAATGATCTCCTAGCCAGGTACTGGCTTGCATAGAATATTCCGAACCGTTTATAATATTACGAGAAAGAGCTAATTTTAGATTAGTTTTTGTTAATAAATTTTGTATGCATGAACTTTATTTTGTGATTCCGAATCTAATTGGGTCTTACGTATTCTCAAGAACAAGACGATTACTTTAAAAGTACGCAGAAGACTCCATTGCCTATTCAGCCTTGAATAAAGGTCGGCCGATCGATTGTCATAAAGTTAATTTCACAAGTGCATAATGCAGGGCCTCGTGTACTGGTAATATATGCGGCGTTGCGACGGTTCCGCGCCGGGATCGTGACGCAAACGCCGCGTCGATGCCTCAAGTTAACCAACAGCGGCAATGCGGCGTCGATCACGCTAATCTGTATTCTTATTAGTGTCCGACCGAAAGTTCAGTTTCGGTTCCGGTTTCGGTCGAGTTTCGACAAAAATACATGTTTCGGTTTCGGCGGCAAACCTGCCGAAACTACGATCGAAACCGAAATGCAAGAGAAGCGGGAGAAATGCATTCGGCAGTTCTCCCGCTGTGATCGGGCATGTTCGGCGCGTTAAATTCCATATAAGCGAGTATTTCTTTGCGAATGTTATTTTCTTAAATGAGGGGTTAAATGTTGATTTATCATACCAATAAGTGAAAATGTCGAAGACTGCATAGCTATGTGATTTAAAGATAAAAAATAAAGACTGACCGATTATAATAATGTTTTCTTTATTTTTCCTTCAAACATGATCCTTGTAAGGAAGTTTCGGTTTCTATTTCGGCCGAAACTGAAATTGTTGCCGAAATTCGGTTTCGGTTTCGGTCGAAAAAACCAGTTCCGGTCGGACACTAATTCTTATACTCTCTACGATATGCTCCACACAAACACTAACTATTGCAAACATTGCCATTTAACGCAACAAATTCCGATGTTGACGGATCAATACCTTCACCTCACCCATTGTCTCTACACCGCGGACTTATTGAACGCGATGTGCGTGATCACGCGTGTGTGAACTTACCCGATCATTTTGTAATTTAAATTATTACACTTCAACGCTTATCTTCTCCGATTTGTGCTTTACCAAGTACCTAATCGAAATGGATGCCACGGTTCAAATACGTATTTCCATCAAATCGTTATGCTCGTAAACTCCTCAAGTTATTATAATTTAATTGAACTCCATCTTACGACACACCCAATATCGAGTGAAATTGAATTTCGAATTTCTCTTAATTGATAATTAAAAGATTGCTTCGAAAACGATCTGTGTAATTAGGGAACATTTGAGCGTTTTCAGCTCTGAAGGTAACCTTACAAATACATAACACATGATAATACTTTAAAATTTATAAATACAATACCTTGTGGCGGTATAAAAATAAAATGTTAATGTTGACGTCCCATTTGGCTCAAGAAATACGGTGTGTGATTGCCAGACAAATAGGATCGTGACGCAAACGCCGCGACGATGCCTCAAGTTAACCAACAGCGGCAATGCGGCGTCGATCACGCTAATCTATATTCTTATTAGTGTCCGACCGAAAGTTCGGTTTTGGTTTCGACAAAAATACAAGTTTCGGTTTCGGTGACAAACCTGCCGAAACTACGACCGAAACCGAAACTGCATTCGGCGGTTCTCCCGCTGTGATCGGTCATGTTTGACGCGTTAAATTCCACATAAGCGAGTATTTTTTTGCCAATATTTTTTTCTTAATTGAAGGGTTGTTATGTTGATTTATCATACCAATAAGTGAAAATGTCGAAGACTGCATAGCTATGTGATTTAAAGATACAAAATAAAGACTGACTGATTATAACAATGTTTTCTTTATTTTTCCTTCAAAACATGATCCTTGTAAGTTTCGGTTTCGATTTCGGCCGAAACTGAAATTGTTGCCGAAATTCGGTTTCGGTTTCGGTCCAACACTAAATCTTATACTCACTACGATATGCTCCACACGACTACTGCACTATTGCAAACATTGCCATTTAACGCAACAAATTCCGATGTTGACGGATCAATGCCTTCACCTAACCCATTGTCTCTACACCGCGGACTTATTGAACGCGATGTGCGTGATCACGCGTGTGTGAACTTACCCGATTTTGTAATTTAAATTATTACACTTCAACGCATATCTTCTCCGATTTGTGCTTTACCAAGTACCTAATCGAAATGGATGCCACGGTTCAAATACGTATTTCCATCAAATCGTTATGCTCGTAAACTCCTCAAGTTATTATAAGTTAATTGAACTCCATCTTACGACATACCCAACATCGAGTGAAATTGAATTTCGAATTTCTCGTAATTGGGAATTAAAAGATTGCTTCGAAAACGATCTGTGTAATTAGGGTACATTCGAGCGTTTTCAGCTCTGAAGGTAACCTTACAAATACATAACACATGAAAATACTTTAAAATTTGTAAATACAATACCTTGTGGCGGTATAAAAATAAAATAATGTTGACGTCCCAGTTGGCTCAAGAAATAAGGTGCGTGATTGCCAAACAACAAATAGGACAACGTTGACGAAATTGTTAAATATTTTAACAAATGAATGGAACTCACTACCTGCGTCTGTGTTTCCGAACGCATTCAACCCGAATCTCTTCAAAGTTAGAGTAAACAGGCTCCTTCTGGGTAAGCTCACTCCATCGTCGACTCTGTCTCTGTCACCTATGACTTAGACTAGAGTCAAGAGCAAACCCATCTCAAATAAAAAATAAAAAAAAATCACCACTGATATAGACGATAATAATTCCAGATTGTGTCGAACTTTCTGTACGTAAAATTCCGTAAGAATACAGTGTGGAATTTGTTTTTGTACCGAGCACCAATAATTAGTCAGTGTGCATTAGAGGAAAGTCGTGGCGTACAATTTTAGAAGAACCGGGCAATTTCTGTTGCGAATCGCTTTAGTGTTGCTATTACTAGCAATTATATTCTACTACAAGTAAAATTTAAAAATTTAAAAAACCCCCGACACATTTATCTTGCGAAAACATCCCGATTCAAACAGTAAAACGCCCATAACTTTTGAACGGCTGTACCGTTTTTTTTTAAACATAGCTAAGAACACTCTCGACACAATCACCTTTCCAACAAAAAAAACTAAATCAAAATCGGTTCATCCGTTGAGGCGCTATGATGCCACAGACAGACACACAGATACACAGATACACAGACACACAGATACACAGATACACAGATACACAGATACACAGATACACAGATACACAGATACACAGCAACACACCTCAAACTTATAACACCCCTCTTTTTCCGTCGGGGGTTAAAAATATTAACATTTTCAACTTCCTCTGGCCTCTACGATGCACTTTGAGGAGCATTTGACAGGAGGCTCGCGAATACTTCTCGACATTGCCAATCAGAGCGCTGCAGTCACTCTGTGGAACGGGTGACGTAACGCAGCCTTCACAATCCTCGGCTACTGAAGTCTGCTGTTTCTGAGGATTGACACGTTAATCACCAAAAAAAAAACCCTTTGTCACGTCCAATTTCCTCAGTCTACACTTTTTATCGTCATGAAGAAATCGGAGCTTAGAGTTCAACTGTCTGTTTCAATGCCGTTGCTAAGCGATCAATTAATTTAGGCTTAGGTTATCTAATCATTTGAAAATATTCCTGATGATACCCATGACTTATTATTATCGATCGAATTTATCGTTCATATAACACACACTTCGGGAATTCCACGCTCCAAAGCAAATCTTTTATCAGTCCATTGTTTTGGTTTTGGTTTATGCTCTGGTTTTTTTTATGACCTCTCGGTATTTCCCCGGCTCACAAACCATTTTTATAGGAAACTTATTTACTGAAACTACTAAGTACTTGTGACTACATACTTATTTAATAATACTAGAATATATTATGTGCATTTTCAATAAAAATATAGCCTGCAGATTATCATGCAACCGAAGGGCTGCTGATTCCAATCCGCTAACCCTCAACTCTACCCCCCATTCACACCCTTACCCGCACACCCTCACACACTCACATACACCTACTTACATACACTCACTCTCATACAACTGTACACATACACCTACTTAGATACACTCACTCACAAACTCACATACACCTGTACACATACATATAACTCATATTATATCCATTCTAGAATCAGCATTTTTGTTAATGTCATAAGTTAGTAAACCTTTTCATCATCACATACCTAGTTCATACTTGATCTATTACATACAAAATCTAACTGTAAGAATTGGGGAGCCTGGTGACAAGTAACACAGGTATTAAATAGCTTCTTCGGGCTCCAGTCTCTCACAAATGTTTTTTTTTTTGTATTACATTTAGCATTTTCTTTTCTGCAACATTTGTGATGAGACAATAAATTTATTATTATTAAACAACAACTGAGGAGTAATTAAAATCATTTCTCCAATTGGATCGCGCTAACCATTTTTAACCGGCGCAAAAATGCTCTTTAGAAATCTAGAGTAAATAACTGTTTAATCTCTCTCTCTCTTTTCTCACAAGAGGAAAAATGCTTTATGTTTAAACTAACAAAGCAACTTATTAACTGGTTAAATTTTATTCAATATATTATAATTAAACGATTTCTCTCCTTGTCCCCAGATCGGTAGATCATCGGAATCCCCGATCGACTTCGTAGTGATGGACACAGTGGCTGGCGACAAGAGTGGAGACACAAAAGTTCTGCAGAGCACAATATCACGGTTCGCATGCCGTATCATAGCAGACCGCAACGATGTCAACAACTGCCGCATTTACGCAGCCGGTTTTGACTCCTCCAGAAATATATTTTTAGGGGTAAGTGACCGATACTTTTACCGTAAGAAAGGCTGAACGAGTATTTTGGTATTTTATGTAATGTCAACGAATTCGATCGTTGCCTCGTGTGTTGGAACTTTTAGCCGATGTTTGATCAATGATTGCTTAACGTTGGTTTATTCTAGGTTCTAGGTAGGGTTGCCAGATTGGAAGACGAAAATATCAGGAGAAAATTTAAAAATATCGGGATTTTGAGGTAGTAGTCGTGTGAAAAAAAAAATTGAATAAAAATGTTACAGAAAAAAATTATGTTTGTACTTTTAAAAACACTAAATTTTTAGGTTGCCACATGTATTTGGCATTAAACTTTACTGAGTCCATCAATTTAGGAAACAATTTACTTCAAGGTTCAGTGTATTTTCTAACTCAGCTTTTATTGTATCAAAAGCTATACAATTTCTCTCTTTGGTATATACATTATTTAGCAATCTTAACATCTTTTCACAGTAATGCTTACAGGAATTGATAATACAAATAATCTGAAAGAAAGAACTTGTTTGTCTGGAGATTTTGAGTTTCGTCGGGAGTCTGGAGATCCTTTAAAATGTCCGGCGAATCCAGACGATTCCCGACCATCTGGCAACCCTAGTTCTAGGCCATGTGTCTAGGTATGATACAGTCACTATGAGGCGTAGGTTGACGATAAGTGATTCAAAGGATGTTTTGTAACTTGAGTAAGAAATAAACAACTACTAAGAATACCTCCGTGATTTATGTCGGCATTTTATTTCACAGACATCTTTTATCACTGGTACAAACTGAGTACAAACCTAGTACACATATTTGACGCTTCTGACGTCATCTGTAGGCGTCAGTGACGTAGCCGCTTCACGTAAATGAACGGCTAATGCCAACAGTTTAGTCGCCATTTATTCGCAATGAGCCGCCACTTAGATTCAGCAATCTTTTAATGTCAGCTATTCAGAAATTTTTGGTGAAATCTTTGTGATGTTGGCGGATTTGTTCTGCTCTTGAATAGAAGATGATTTAAGAATAGGCCATCCTTATTAATGCACTCCGTCTATCGCTGTTCACGGCGCGTCATACTAGGTATGTTTCGTGTGATAGTAGAAAAATGATAATTCTATTTAGTCCGTCAGTGAGATTATCAAATAATATTGGACACGAATTTTTTGTTTTACCAAATCAATCAAAATTTACAAAGTTGAAGCGCATCAAAGTTCAGGAGTGGGGGCTTAAAAGGACTTAACAGGACGTATAAAGTGTACTAGCGGCGTGACGTTTCACGATATGACGTTTCACGATATTTCAACGCATTATGTCGTCGTCACTTATGTTAACGTGTCAAAAGAAAAAATACGTGTCCAATATTTTTTACTAAACTACCTGACGCACAAAAAAAAATCTGTGAATTAACCTATTATGGACAGTAGACAAAGATGGATAATAGCTACCAGCCTATCCTCAATCATGCATGCAACAATACCATAATTGCATTAATATTAATAATGCGTCGTGATTAGTTAAGTTTTCAACTTTGTGTAAAATAGTCACCTCTTATGCCATCAGAAAGTGATACCGTTTTCCTTAACTAAAATCATACCATCAAAACTTTAACTTCTCATAATAATTTCCAGGAAAAAGCGACAAAATGGACAGAGAACCACGAAATAGATGGTCTTACGACAAATGGTGTCTTGATCATGCATCCGCGCGGTGACTTCTGTGGCGGCAGCGCCACCTGTGGGCCGTGGCGCGAGACTTCCGTTGGCGGCGCCGTGTTCTCGCTCAGGGAGAGCCGCTCTGCACAGCAGAAGGTAACTTAAACTTCATCATCATGATCATTTTAGCCGAAACATGTCCACTGCTGGAACATAGGCCTCCACCAAGCGTCGCCACATCGACCGGTCTCGTTCGTCTCGCATCCAGCAGATTCCCGCAATCTTAACCAAGTCCTGGGCCCACCTTGTGGGAGGCCTTCCAACGCAGCGTCTTCCGGTACGCGGTCGCCACTTCACAGCCCAATTGCTTATTTGCATTGGCGGAAATCCCCAATGCGTCTTTCATCTTGCACGTGATTGGACGATTGGTGGGATCAAATCCATCTCCTTGCCGAATTCACTTACGCAATTAGGCTGCAGGACTTTTCGACCATCGACCATCCATTCTGCGAGCAATGTTCCTTTGCTTCCTAACTTTAAGGTAATTGCAACTTAAGTTACAATTATCTTAAACTTAGGAACCTTCAACTTCGGAGCCATGTGCATGGACGGATTGAAAAAAAAAACCGGTTAAAATAACAGGTGTCAAATATTGAGTCATTATTAAGCAGCTGCTTGGGGATTTAGATAGGTCAGTTCTTTTTTTTTAAATGTCACCTGAGAGACACATTACCGAGAAAAAAAAGTGTCCGGACAATTATATAGAAAAAGTTTGCATAGATTGACCTTTTCTTGTCTTTTGCCAGGATGTTTCTTCTCGGAATCCTAGCCATCTTTCCCAATGGAGCTAATACGTTCTTCTTGGTAGCGTTCTTCATTACTGAAGGTCGTGTCCCTGAAAGGTTCTCGTGGCTTTATGCACGATGTTCTTCCACTTCAATCGGTTCTCAGCTTCTCTCAGGGCGGTTATAACAGAGAGTCCAGTGAGGGCGGTTACGTGGACTGACCAGCGGTTAGGAGACCGGCCGCGGGATATTTTCCCATCCACCTTGCCCATTACCACCAACTTCTCTAGATTGTCTGGTTCCCGACGGGCAATGTGACCAAAGTAGCTGAGAATGCTTCGGTAGCAGAGCGTGGTCTGTCTGTCTTTTATGCCTAATTTCTCAAGGACAGATTTGTATTGTTATTTGGTATACAGTAATACGTTAAGAGTCTGCAAAATATCAACATCATGACACAAAGAAGACTTACAATGAACCAGTTGAAACCGGATAGAACAAGAAATATAATCGGCAGCCCATAAAAGTTTTTTTGGTCACAAAAAATTAACAGCTGTTTAATCGCGTGCTGATGTAAGACCACCGGATGATATGCATCTGCAAAATAAATAGTAAAAACCCAAAGAAACAGGTGACGACAAGTTGTTCTAAGTATTCGTAAGGAATTTGAAACACGCGTGGGAAACCCTTGAGATATTCCTTCAGCGTTCAAACTTGCCGATATGTATTTATTCTACGTATGCTTCCAGTATAATAAGAATGTTTTATTGTTTCTTTTGTAGGGCCTGCCCTGTCAAGCGGAGACTAACGTTCTCAGTGACGGAACCATGATAGATTTGTGTGGCGCTACGCTACTGTGGAGGAGTGCTGAAGGACTTAAAAACTCACCGGTAAGAATCATTCATATTTATTTTGGAGATTTTTTATGCAGATTAATGTTTGAAATAGTATTTTGAAGAAGAACGAAATATGTGTTAGTAGACCTGTCCAGCCATTCAGACAGCATGACGTCACATTAAAAAATTTGCAAAGGAAGATGACGAAGTAATTGGGGTATTCGCTGACGTAAATCTATTGAAAAACCGTCGTGACAAATTTTTAAATATAGGTATAACGATTAAATTCTCATTAACTTCAATTTCTGAATATCTGTTGCCAAATCTTTTAATAAATTATGTCATAAAAAAAACGGCAAAAAAATCACGTTTGTTGTATGGGAGGCCCACTTAAATATTTATTTTATTCTCCTTATAGTATTCGTTGTTATAGCGGCAATAGAAATACACTATCTAAAAATTTCAACTATCTAGCTATCACGGTTCATGAGATACATATAGAAAGAAAAAAATTAAAAATATTTAATTGCCACAAAACGACATACAAACATTACATTTCAAGAACGAGAACAGTGGTAAAAAAGATTTTGAAAACTACATCCTTAACAATAGTGTTAGTAGTTCTTAAATAATGTTAGAAATCTATACTAATATTATAAAGCTGAAGAGTTTGTTTGTTTGTTTGAACGCGCTAATCTCAGGAACTACTGGTTGGAATTGAAAAAATATTTTTGTGTTGGGTAGTCCATTTATCGAGGAAGGTTATAGGCTATATAACATCACGCTACGACGAATAGGAGCGGAGCATCAATGAAAAATGTTCCAAAAACGGGGAAAAATTTATTCTTTTTGAGACGCAACGTATTTAGAGTAGGTGGGCTAGCTTGGTAGGTAGCCAGTTGACGGGAGCGAAGCCGCGTGGAACAGCTACTGTAAAATAAAAGACAAAAAAAATAAATGCGAGTATAAATAAAAGCAGATGCATGTCGTGATTATGGCAAGAAGGCTTTCACTCAGTATAATGCTGTGCTGTGGGGGGCCCACAATACGGCGCTGTTTTTCAGTGGTCGCCTAGGACAGGCTGGTGACAGACTGACAGACAGACAGACGGACAGTGGAGTTTTAGTAATAGGGACCAGTTTTTTTACGCACTATAGGCTCGCGCTTGGTGGCTAAGCGATGATGTGGTCGACGGTGAATCACGCTAGCCTAGAAAAAACCTATTCACTCTTGATTTGGGTACGGAACCCCAAAAAGGAGTAGGTGTAACGTATACCGTTTCAATCCATGTGTCTTTAAGTAATCGGGGAACATACATAAAAAAAAGATTCCGACGAACTAAGAACATCTTCGTTATTTTTCGCTTTATAGTGTTTTGCTTGGGCAGTAGGTTTAATATTTAAGTTAAAAAGTTTTATTTTGGTTAATATATCAGATTTTCGGAAAAAGATTGATTTGAGTTTAATTTTTTTTAATAATAGGGACCAGTCTAACACGAAAATGTTCAAGTTTAACTTGAACATTATTATTGATAAGTATTATTGAATTTATCCATCAGGATTTTTTTTTTGGCTCCATTGTTAGCAATATAATCGGCCCATATTCTATGAATTCACCTTTGCCTAACCCTTCGGGATTTCCTCTAAGGATGATGTTTTGTAAAATTCATTTTCAATCCTCCTTTCCACAGACAAAACGCGATCTCGAACAACTAGTGGACGAGCTGAACGCGGGGCGGCCGCAGTGTCCCGTGGGCCTGAACACGCTCGTCATCCCGCGCAAGCTGTCCACCGCGCACCAGGACCTCAACCAGCCCTACGTGTACCTCAACTGTGGACATGTGCAAGGTAAATATATCATCATAAAGCAGACCTTCATACGGTCTGGTGGACAACCCACTCTGTTGAGGCTGCTTTGGCGCCGTCGTCTTGGAATGCGAGGCCGTGGCTTGTCAAACTGCAGAAATCCTCAGAACAATGAGGTTTCTCAGGCCGTGGTTCTGACTGGAGTAAGCCTGGGCTATGTTAGTCAGGAAGCCACGCACAACGAACTGAATGGAAGGCTTTAAATGCGCCAAATGGAGTCCCTATGTTTACTCTAGTACGGTTTGGTGAGTGGCGGCTATTTTCCACAGCGGAATATTGCCGAAGTGACCTTCAGTTGGCAGACTTTTTGTTCGCGGGAAGCGCGGGGGCTCGAATATAACAATAATATACATTTTTTATTGAGCAAGGCACACCAACGACTCATTTACAAATTAATATCAGAAAATAACATTCAGAAAAGATCAAGTCGCATAAAATAAGAATTTAAACAAGCATAAAGTGAAATCAAAGGAAATAAAATAAAATTACATAAATTAAAATAAAATAATGTCAAAATAAAATCAAAACGAAACAAAATAAATTTAAATATACATGTCGTTGATTGAATTGATATTCAATAAAATTTACTTTAAAAACAAAATTATATTAGTAGCAGAAATTATAATAAAATGCCAAGTTACATTATTAACATTATAACACAACTATAGTAACATTACCATTAAAACTTTTCACAGAACGATTTAAAATATAATATTGCTAATTACTTATATTATTTAAATAATTGATATATGTCATATATATTAATTAAAATTACATTATCAAATTACAAAAAAAAAAATGCGTTATTAAAAATAAAATAAAAATTAAAAAGTATAACATTATAGATTATTGCAGCAGGAATAGGCAGCTGATTACAGATCAATGACCACGATTTTAGATTTAAACTTTGGCAGAGTATCAAAGAAGATATCGATGCTGTTTTCGACAGAACAGACTCTGTTGTATACAGTCAACATTCTGTTTAGTGGGAATACATACATACATAAACTCACGCCTTTTTCTCATGGGGGTAGACAGAAACTACAGAACGCCACCTGCTACGATCTTTACATACTTCTTTTGCTTCACTCACATTCATGCATCTAGTCATACACACACGCCGGTTATGAGTACTGCGCACCTGGCCTTTCTGAAGAACATCACCTATAAGGTCTATGTATGTCTTTCTAGGGCGTCCCCTCCCGGCGTTTCCATTCACGTTTGCCTTGCAAAACCTTTCGTTAGTCGCCTTTCATTCATCCTCTCAACATGGCCAAACCATCTTAACATACTCTTTTCAATTTTAGTCACTACATCTTATGTTTTTGTTAATGTAGATAAAAGTTAATTAAATTAAAAGCTATCCTCAACAATACTTTTAATAAGGCAAAAAACAAATAGGGTAAATTGGCATATTGTAATAATACAAGATAATTACTGATTATGTATTTTAGAACTTGTTTTTACGCCTCGAATATTATTATGTAAATGAATTCTGGGAAGTGTGTTATGTTATTGTGATATAAACATCCGATAAGTTATTAGTTTGTCTTCTGCGAGCCAATTTGCGAAGCTTATCTCAATAAACTAGGTATAGGCCTTTCCCAAAACGGAAGTGTAGTGGGTTTTTGATTTGGTGACTGTTGATCGTGACTGGGCGAAATATTTGGTTACGTTCTATTCGATGTCGATGAATAAACATGATTAAAAAAGCCTATTATATAGCTTATAACGCAATACAAATGTATTCTAATATATTGAATTATAAAAGCCAGATATTCAAATCTTTATAAGTATCAGGTTTTTAAAAACTGCCTGGCTCAAATGGAGATCGTTATCAGGTGTTCTTTGTGACCGCAAAATGCCCATACGTGTTAAGGGCAAAGTATACAAAACAGTAGTACGACCAGCGACTTGAGCGGAGTGCTGGATCTTCAAGAAAGCACACGAACAACAACTGCATACAAGTGAAATGAAAATACTCCGATGGGCAGGAGAAATACCCCGTCTGGACATAGTGCGAAACGAGTATGTCAGGGGTTCGTTCAAAGTAGCACCGATTAGCGAGAAGTTCAAAGAAAGCAGATTGCGTTGGTACGGCCACATCCTGAGACATGAAGATGACAACCCTATCAAAAATACCCTTACCCCGATCGACCGCGAGGAAGGGGAAGACCATTCGCCATCTGGTAGTCGAACATGCAGAAAGAGGTCCTGAAGGAGAACCTGAGCACTCAGACAACCCAGAACAGAGCTCTCTGGCGCAGACGTACAAGGAGACCCGACCCCAGCTGAATTGGGAAGAGGGTTGGACAAAGAAGAAGTATAATAAGTAGGTTTTTCGTTTCTGGACAAGCCTGGTTTTCTGGGCTCTAAGTGCAGGCAGGCTTAGTTACCCAATAACACCATTAACAAAATATATGCATTATATTGGATCCTAAGGTTTGTTTTCGTAATCATAGCCAAAAACGAACCTTCAAGTTTAAGTAATCAGTCAATATATATGGTTCTCCACTCCCCGCGTTGTTTTGCTAATTGCTGAGGGTCGTTATGCCCCCTATAGATCAAGATTCTCCATCTCTGTCTGTCCTTGGCGTCGTTGAGTGCATCGTGTAAGTGACTTTGGTCAGACCACCTGATCGAGCTGTAACCCTGCATTTGATTTTGAACACACCTTGTGAACCTTATTTATTTATTTATTTATTTTTTTATTTATGTATTCTTTATTGTACACCAGAAAATACAGTAACAAAAGAAACTTAAAACTAAAAATATACAACGGGCGGCCTTATCGCATTCCGCGATCTCTTCCAGGCAACCTGGAATGGCCAGTGATTGCCTGGACATGACATGGGGTTGTCAGGGGTGTAACAATACCAACAATGAATATAATGATACAATAATACCTAATAAAAACACAAATAGATATATATGCCATATAATAAATACATAAATACATACATATTTAATATATAAGACGTGAAAATAAATGACGTACGACAATCATAGACAAAGTCTGTCAAAAAACTAAGAGTACGATTACAGCGATAAGTAATGTTCCTTGACGAGTCTTTTAAACACAGGCAACGACTGAGCACGTTTAATTGGGTCAGGCAATGCATTCCACAGACGAGCAGCCTGGACTGTAAAAGATTTATCCATGAAAGTTGTGGAATGCATTGGCATTTTAAGTCGCAAGTTAACTGATGACCTCAGGGATTTTGTGTGGGAATCGCAGATAAACTGAAAACGATCCTTGAGATAAAGAGGGGTGGAAGGAGTAAAGAGCACATTAAACAAAAGAGAAAGAATATGTGTATTCCGGCGAAGGCGAATTGGCAACCACTTGAGCTTTACACGGAATTCGGAAACATGGTCATATTTGCGTAAACCGAATATGAACCTTATACAAAAATTTTGAAGCCGCTCAAGTTTATCAAGTTGTTCTTGAGTAAGGTCAAGATAGCTGGCATCAGCATAATCAAGGATGGGAAGAAGAAGAGATTGTGCAAGCGCAATCTTGGTGGCAGTCGGAAGAAAATTACGTAGTCTCCTCAAAGTTGCAGCAGATGCAAACAACTTGCGGCTAACTTCTTGCAGTTGGGCAGTCCAAGAGAAGTTCCCGTCGATGTATATCCCCAAGTTTTTAACTTTCTCACTGAAAGGAATTACTGCATTGTCAAAAATAACTTGGGGAAGAGTCGTCCAGTCGATCCTAGAAACCATTCTAGGACTGCCCACTACTATTACCTGCGTCTTTATAGGGTTTACCTTAAGCCCATACCTCTTGCTCCAATCGCAAATGCGAGCCAGATCATGATTGATGGTTGCTAAAGCCTCAGTCAGCTTTCCGAGAGGAGCTCGCGAGTATAATTGCAGATCATCTGCATAAAGATGGTAGGAAGAAATTAGTTCATTGGAGATTGAGTTTATAAAAACTGCGAAAAGTAAAGGAGATAAAACGCCACCCTGTGGTACCCCGGCAGAAGTACTACACCAGAAAGACAAGTTCTCTCCAATGCATATACGTTGCCGGCGCCCGTACAGGTAACTACGAAACCAGTCAACCACTGATGGAGATATATTAAGAGAGCATAGAATGCCAAGCAAAATGTCGAAATCAACAGTATTAAAAGCATTACTGAAATCCAGCAATGCCAAGACCGTCAGATTACTACTTTCCATGGCTGACCTTATATCATCCGTAATGTTTAGAAGAGCTGTAGTGGTGCTGTGACCAGGACGGAAGCCGGACTGGAAGGGATTGAGGAGATTATTTTTGGATAGGAAAGTGCTTATTTGATTATGAATTAACCGTTCTAAGACTTTGGACAAGAATGGTAAGACGGATATTGGGCGGAATTCAGAAAAGGATGAGGGATTGGATTTTTTTGGTAAAGGAATTATCTGCGCATCTTTCCATGAGGATGGGAAGAGACCGCTAGACGCAGAAAAGTTAAGGATGTGGCAAATGACAGGAAGGATAACGTCCAGCACCGGGAGTAACATTTTACGGCTGATACAGTCACTTCCCACTGCATTGGAAGTAATTGATAGTATGCTCTTCTTAACATCACATGTGGAGAATTGACTAAAAACAAATGGAGCATAACTGGGAGTCGGAAGAGATGAAAGATAATCCAATGTATTCAATTTTACTGTCCTATCGAAATTGGACGAAGCTGTGAAATGATTATTTAATGCATCGATATCTAAATCTTTAGGGATTGATTCTTGTCGCGTTTTACCGACCCCCAATGATCTTAGGAAATTCCAAACTTTGGATGCATCTCCGTTTTGGACAGAGTTATGAATGTGTTGGCGATTAGCATTCCTACACATCTTATTGCAGAGATTGCGGATAGAGAGATATTTGTCCCTATTCGCATCAGTAGGCCGTCGATTGTATTTAGACTTTGCTGCAGCTTTTTTGTGCAATAACTTTTTGATCTCATCCGTCAGCCACGGCGCCGGAAAATGTCTTACTTTAACAGCTCGCACAGGTGCATGAATATCATAAAGCTCGATGAGTTTAGTATTGAAGACATTAACCTGCTCATCGACCGAAGTAGCGGCAAACAAAGGTGACCAATCAATACAGCTGGCATCCTCACAAAGACTGTCAGCGTTCATACCACCAAAATTGCGTTGCATGAGAATTTTGGCTTTAGCCTTAGGAGGACGAATTTTATATGACAGAAAAATCAGGTCATGATGCGAAAAAGCGTCGGCTGAGCATTGGCCATGTTTAGCGACGCGACCAGGAGAGGAGACAAAAATCAAGTCAAGAAGCGAAGGAGTACAGTTTGGCAAATGGTGAGTAGCACTTAGCGGCAAAATGGAAAGATTGCTAGAAGTTACAACATTAGTCAGAGAAGATGAGCGATGGTCTTTTTTTAGGAGACAAGTGTTAAAATCACCCATGATTATGCTATGACTGTAAGAAGGGACCAGAAGTTCTAAGAGTTTTTCAAAAGATGAGAAGAAATTGATGCGTGAGGAGGGACAGTAATAGACGCCAAGAAGTAATTTCGAGTGATGTAGTTCGACTTCAAGAAATAGGTGTTCACCAGCATTTGATGGCGGTGGCTGCGCTGACACATGGACTACAGAGAAGGGAATGTGCGCACGGAGGTATATGGCAACACCACCACCACCACCAACCGCCCTGTCGTTTCTTATAAGTACGAAACCGGGAAGAGAGTAGCTAGTTGAACGGAGACAAGGTTTAAGCCATGACTCGGATACAAGAATAGCATGAATGTTTTTACAGTCAAAACTTGTCAACATATCGTGGAAATGGGCCGGAATACTCTGGGCATTGATGTGAATAACGTTAAAATTCTTCGGAACATCAGAGAACTGTGCTGCAAGACTGTCAGCCAGAGAAGGAATGCTCACGAAACTATCGTCGTTGCTTGCCAAAGAAAAATAACTATTGTTATCGCTGCTGTCATCTATAGACATAAATATTTCCTATCAATAATATAAATATATATAAAACTATCTTAAAACAAAAATCCAATAAGTTCACCTGCCAGTTGCGTTATTACAATTAAGTATAAAAAAAAACAAACATTTAGATGATTGACCGGGCAACACTAGATAGCAGAAAAGAGCAAAATTAAAAAAGTTTATCATAAAGAAACATAAAAATAAAACATCTAAATTAAGACTTACCAGTGCGCCGTTACATAAAACGGAACGCACCCATAAAACGAAAATTGACATTAAACTGACAATCCATACCACATAGTGACAGTGACAAATGACAATGTGTAACGTAAATAAAATTGTAAACACTAGAAGTTTAATTGAATAAAAAGAACTAAGTGAAGGTGGTAAACAAAACAAGAAAATAATGTTACCCGGTCCTACAGTAAAATATCACGAAGATGATATCACTTCCTCACAGCAGCCACGCGCTTTAACCTTGCGCTCTTCATAGCAGCAGCGGTCGGAACAGACTCTGGCACTGCCGCTTTAGGATCACCCTGCCCCGGTTCACAGGGAATTGGCGTAATCCTGTCCAATTCAGCGAGAGATTCGACCCGATGCCGCGTATCGTTGGGACCAAGGACATATATGCAGCCCGCCTTAGTCCAGCTCTTGGAAACACCGAATCTTTCCCTTGCAGCCAAGAATATGTCATGCCGCCCCTTTGTTAAGAACTCAGACAAGGTGACGCCTGACGCCCTTAATTTGGCTTTGGAAAACCAAACTCTGTCCCGGACCACGAGACTGCCAAGCTTGAACAGGATAGGCCGGGTTTTATTTGCCACTGCCCGTCCCATTCTGTGACATCGACTGATGTCAGCAACAGTAAATTCACTAATTTGCAGCTTGCTACGTACCACCTCAGCTACCACCTTGGCGGTATCCTCCTTCTGCTCTTCATTCACACCATGCAAAAGCAATATCTTCCTCCGTCCTCGCATCTCTAATTGGTCAACACTTCGGGCTAGAAGCTCCACCTGACGCTGAAGGCTGTTCAGAGCTTGCGAGATGAAAGTCCGGAACATGGTGAATTCTGCTGCTAGGCTGGAACTTGTGACAGGTGATGGAGGGGCTTTCTGCAGTTCAGCTTCGAAGATGGACATGCGTGTGTGAAATAACTCCTTTAGTTCACCCAAAGTACATGTCAATGAATCCATGGTGATGAAGTGATAATTGTGTTTAATAGAGAAGAAATTGCAAGAAGATAACGCTACACCAGCAGGTACTGATTATGAACTCTTAAAATATGACATAGAATTAATTTAAATATTATTATATTAAATTTTAATTATGAGCGTTTTTTTATTAGTGTAACTTGTACAACTACCCACTAATATACCCTAACCCTAACCTTAATATGATTCACCAGCAATAACACCGTAAACAGTTTCTTACCCTCATTCTGTTCCACAGGCGAGCATTCGTGGGGCGCCGAAGGCAGCGAGTCGGGCTCGCGGCGCTGCCCCATGTGCCTGACGGCGGGCTCCGTGGTGCGCGTGTGCATGGGCATCGAGCCCGCCTTCTACGTGGACGCCGGCCCGCCCACCTACGCCTTCAACCCCTGCGGACACATGG